>VNKQ01000006.1:1800000-2184755 GCA_016508695.1 Hyphodiscus hymeniophilus | reverse complement strand
ACCCTAACCCTAACCCTAACCCTAACCCTAACCCTAACCCTAACCCTAACCCTAACCCTAACCCTAACCCTAACCCTAAATAATAAAGAAGCCTAAAGAGCTAAACAAGTCTAAATTCTATAAGTTTAAGAGAGAGGTACTTAAATATAAAGTATATAGAAAAAGGCTCTAGAGGCTAGCTATAAAAGGACTACCGATCACGCTAGTTATTAATAATAAAAAGACTCGTACGCAAATTTTATACGATTTGTATAATTAAAGTAGTTATAAAGGGTATAAAACTATATATTATAAGGTAGCGCAACGATATTTCTAGTATAATTATTATAGAGACGTTAAAGCAATTTATTAAAACTTGTCTAGAATACTAGTTTCGATCGTCTATTTAATAAGAAGAACTATTATACCCTATGGCTTCGAATAGCTTAATAGAAAAATAGGGGCTTAATATAACTTATATACTATATTAGAAAGGCAAGAAGTACTTTATTATTATAAGGGACGATATAAGTAAATAGGTTAAAGCTAGAGCATTATCGATAAAAGAAGCTCTTTTAGTTGTAAAATTTATTTAAGAAGATATTATATACTACTATAGCGTCTTTTAGAGACTTATTATTAATAAAGGAAGTAAGAACAAAGCTTAGGTACTTAAACTCCTAAACTAATAGGGTATAGAGAGGTTATAAATCTCTGTTTACTACTTAGTTGCGAATAAAATAGTTAAGAGAGGTTATTGTATATTAAAGGATATACTCTTTAAGCTAAGAGTCGATTAGATAGAGAATTTGCTTATAGTTTTGTTTACTAATAAAACGATAGTATATAAACCTACTAGGTTTACTCTATTTTATATAGTTTATAAGAGAAAACTAATTTTGCTTATAAAGATAAGGATTTTAACCTAGAGAACTATTTTTTAGGAGGAGGTTATAAATAGAGCCAAACTTATTTTAATAAGGGTATAGCAATTCTAAATACAGGAAAAAAATATAAAAGAAGCAATAAATTAAAAGACTTAATAACGATAAAAAGGAAAAGAAGCCTTTAATATAAGGTATAATATTCGATTAAGACTATTATAAGTAAGAGATATTATATTAAAGTATAATTCGCAAAAAAAAGTCGATATATTATTAAATTAGAAACTAGATTTTTAATAGCTTGGGCTATATTAGATTAAGTAGGCTAATATCGAAAAGGGCTATTATAAATTAAAGGAATTAGGACTAAATAAAGCGATATTAAAGGGAACCTTTACGGGAACTCGATTAAAACTATTCTTTATATAGTAGAGATACTTTTATATAATAGATAATAAGGTATTAGAAGTTAAACTACTATTACTTAATAATCTAACTAGGGTTAAAGATATTAAAGAATAGAAAGAAAGGTAATTAGAAATTCGATTACTAATATTAAATTCTAAAGAATAAAACTAATATACTTAGTTTAGAAATAGCGATTTAGATATAAAATAACTTAGCTAATTAAAAGCCTTTATACCCTAATACGAGATAGGAATATAATAGCCCCCGCTTAATACTATTAATACTAGACGAAGACCCCCTAGTAGCCAAATGCGAACTCTTAATAATAAAGTATCGACGAAACCCAAAAGGGAATAGCGGTCTTTAAAGTCTTTTTACTAACTAGTATTAGTTATCGCAAGCCAAACTCTTTCTATAGCGAAAGAATAATTAAAAGCTTAACCTAGATATATTACTAGACAAATCGCAAAGCTTAATTATATTATTTAGAATAAAGAAAATAATTAAGAACCCTTAGAACCCTACGATTTTTCCCGTAATTTTCCTATAATCTTAAGAATAAGTATACTTATCGGATAGAATTTAATAAGACTTATATAAAACTTCGGTATAATATTAGCGAGTATACGGGAGCTTAACCGACTACTAACTATTAGGTTAAGTACTATAACTATAAAATAGTTTAATTCCCTAAGATAAAATAGATCTTTAAAGTATTAAAAAGGTAGAATAAGGTTATTAATCTTACTCGTTTATACTCTTAGTTACTAAGTAGTAGTTATAAAGATATACTATATTAAAAACCTATAAGTCTCTTTAAGCTACAAAGTCTTTAAGCTAATAGCTATAATTAAAGCTTAATAACAACTCTATATAAAAGAAGGTAGCTAGCCTCTATTAACCGCAAAAGAATCGAAGTATTCCTTAATTAAATAACTCTTACTCCTTATAATACTACTATAGAATTAGGAAAGGAAAGAATAATAGTCTACTAGGACAAAAAGAGCTAGTAGCAAAGCAAGAATCAAATCGCAAAGATATTATATAATAAAAAAGAAGAAACGCAATAGTAGTTTAGAGGTATTATAGCCTTCTCCTAGCTTAGGAGTAAAAGAAACCTAAGGAAGGTTATTAGTATATATAATTAAAAAGAAGTATTAGAAGTTAGAGAAGAACTTAAGAAGTATCGCAAGCGATAATACTAGAAGACGCTTAATTAAACTTAGTGCTAAGGGCTCTTAACCTTACTATAAATATGTGTAGTAAGAGCTTTATTAGAAGAGATTATATAGTAAAGTATAATATTTCCCCGAAGGGAGTAAATCTTCTTAAAACTCTTAAAAGGGGCGTCTAAACGTTATAATATATAATAAGAGTTTAACTAAGGCCTTATAGAAATACTAACCTTTATGTATCCTCCCTTTTAACCCAAGTTATCCTAGTTGTATATAGTATTATAATATTATAAAAATACTTTTTATTTGAATAAAGGTATTAATACTTTTTATTATTAAAATAAAAATAAAAAGGAAATTCGATAAGAGGAGAGTTAAATAAATAATACTAGAATAAGGTATTAGTTAAGTTTTAATAAGAAGAGAAGAAGGGCTCTTAAGATAAGCGGAGTTACAAGTTAAGACTAAGTTAAGAGGGAATTTAATTATAAAGAAAGTTAGTAATTACAAGATAAGTTAAGAAAGGAAGACCTTTAAGTATTAAGGAGAAGAGGGGGAAAGGAGTAGCCTATAAGAAGTAAACTACTATTATTATTAGCTACCTTAAACTCTAGAATAAGGAAATAGGGAGAAGGGAGACTTTCAAAAGAGTATAAAATAACTATTAAGTTTAAATAAACTTAAAAGAAATAATAATAATAGAAATAAAAAGACTTTGCGACTATAAGGTTAAGACCTAAGGAGTGTATTAGTAAGACTATAAGCTAAGAAGGGAATAATTACTTCCTAGAGTTAAGTAGTAAAAACTCAGATTTTTAAGAGAAGCTTAATAGCGCGCTACTAGAAAAATATATTAAAAGTAAACTATAAAAAGCGTTAGAATTAAGTATAACTCAAAGAGAGAGATTGGGAACTATTAATTATAAAAGAGATAAAAACTCAAGTTGTCTACTTAAAGGTTACTATAATAACCTACCGTTATATATAAAGGTAAAAGTCGAAATCGAGGGTAAAAGAGGAAAAATAAGGTTAAAGAAGTCAAGTTTCGAGGTATAAAGAGATATCTTAATGCTTTTTATTTTAGAAACGCTAGAAGTAATAGGAGAGCACTACTAATTAGTTAGGAAAAGTATAGAGTAATAGAATTAATAGAGTTAATAAAGTTATTAATAGAGTAATAAGAAGAAAAGATATTAATTCTTAGAGTTAAAAGTATAGGAAACTCAAGAAGATATACTCAAGTAAAGGTATCTTCCCGAAGTAATTTAGTGCGCGCTCCCGGGTTATATAACTTACTACTAAAGGGTACAAATTATTACTATTATAGCGAGAATATACTATACTCTCTTACTAATTAAGAGTATTATTTCTTTAATCTTATATACTAATAATTCTACTTTATTTAGAGGAGGGACGAATATAAAGGGGTAGTTCTAAGAGATTACGTTTTATAGAAGTTATATAATATAGTACTAGGTATATTATATAACTGGGTTTTGTACTAGATATTATTATTTACGAATAACCTTTTTACTAGAACTATTACTATTATTTGAATATATATTCTTTTAAGCTTATATTAACGATTTATACTATTCGAACTAGGTTCTATAAACCTACGTCTTTAGATCTATTCGTTTCGAGTTTTTGTTATAGACGGATTCCCGCGCTTTGTATAATATTAGAATTTGGCCTTCTATATTATTATATTAAAAAGCCTTGCGAATACGTATTCTAAGCAAGTCCCGGGAACATAACTTTAGAGAAGAGAGTAATATTAAGTATATGCGTAATACTAGTAAGAAGCCGGCTTATTACGCATGCGCGTGGTATAAGTAATATAATAAGCTACTAGGGCCGAGCTCTAGTACTATGCCTTTTGGCCGGCTGGCGTATGCAAGAAAGCTCATCACTGCACCTTATAATAATACTATTGGCCCGGAAAAAGTGTTCATCCAAAATATCACGTGCAGCCAGCTATACTCCACCACAATATGGCAGCGGCCACTTGAGTACGCTCATACCCATCATTTTCACAAGCACATCAGAGCCTCGTCGAAATTCATGCGTCGCATAACCCTTTATAGCAGGCTCGTTCTGCGTTCGTAGCAAATAGCAGAAAATATTTAAAACAGCCAGCGGGATGAGAGCCTCAGTCTCAATGACGTCGCTCAAATCCTGACTAGGTGCAACAATATCCTGAAAACTAGCCGTGACTCTCTCAAAGTATACCCCGGTAAAGTATATTGCAGTATCGGAGATGGGATGAGACCCAAAATAGAACTAAGCGATTCGGATTATCATCTTCTCACCTGATTCCTGCGCTGGTCAGTCACGCTAAAATACGTAAGCATGCTCCGCTGTATCTCATTATCAACCTCGTGCTTTTCTTTTCTTTTCTTGTCTGTTAACATCAGTCCTGTAGCCTCATCAAACGGTTGTTACGACATAAAAGCTACCCCATCATGAACCATCATCGCAATATCTCCAGGAAGGCCCGTGGAAGCCCAGCACCACCACCCAAGAAGCCAATCACCCGTGCTCGTCTGAGGCAAAGATGCGCCGAGTGTCAAGCCCGCCGAATAAAATGCAACATGCAAGTTCCTTGTACTGCATGTGTCCGAGCCCAGCGACCATGTACCGGCCCAGACAACTCCCACATTCTTCCCCACGGGGGAACCCGCTAGCAAGGACTACAATCCCAGACGAATCAAAGCAACAACTGAATCGACTTGAGGAGATAGTTGACAGACTTATGGCAAATAGAAGTAGTATACCGCCTTTGTACCAAGTTCCTAACAAGTCTCCTCTGGATGTGTCTGAGACTCCGTCTACCACATCTACCACAACTACCCCCTACTCGAATGGTATCACTTCTCTACCAACGTCCTCCCTCAATGCCAAGAGCGGCGACTTCTCGGACTTCTATCCTCCGACCGCATCTCATGTCGTCATACTTGTCAAGCTGTTCTTAGAGAATGTGGATCCTTTTATACGCATAATACACAAGCCGTCATTTCTTTCTATGCTTAATCGATATTTAGGTGTGGTTTACAATGACTCTGCTCTCAAAGACAAAAATATAGCGCCAAGTTCTACGGATGACGGAATTCCAGAAACCTCTAGCTTCAAGCCTCTCCTGTTTAGTCTGTTATACGCCGCTACTATTAGTATCCAGGAGGACACCTTTCAACAGCTATTTCCAGAAAGCATCACTAGTTGCCATGCATTAACATCAGAATATAGAAAGGCAACAGAGTTGGCACTAGCAGAAGTCGATTTGGTCAACACTGACGACATAGTTATTCTCCAAGCAATGACTATTTTCCTAGTAAGTATCTCAGCTCTTTCTTGGAACAATCCTTTAATTAAGGGATCTCAGTCTGTTCGAACCCGCGATTCTGAGGCCAGGCAAGACTGGCTCTTATTAGGCACTGCTATCCGTATTGCACAGGCCATGGGCTTACATCGGGATGGGTCTACATTCAACCTTAGCCCCTTGGAGACAGAGTTGCGACGGCGGGTGTGGGCAAAGTTGCGTTTCCTGGACCTCCGAGCAGCCGAGGAGATGGGCTGTCCGCCTTCAATTGGGAAATCAAGTTATGATTGCCTGCTGCCTAGTGATTTGGACGACAGTCAATTGGCAGCAAAGCCCGAAAGTGAGATGGTCGACAAGAGCAGCCTATACCAAGAGCTTGGGAATTTGGTCCCCCCCAGCGAGGAGGTCGAAATCAACATCAGCCTAAAGCAAGACTGTGAGAATCAGGTAAAAAGCGATATACATAATCGACCACGTTTTACTGAAATGACATTCTCATTACTTCGATACGAGATTGTCGACTTATTAAGAGATCAATTCGCGCTTGCGGCCAAGTTCAATCCGTCCATACGTCTACCACCCGATAGTGCTTCAATTCTGAACAAAGAGCGTAGGAGGAAAGAAATCTACAGAATCTGGGAACACATGGCCCAGAGGTATGGAATGTATAGCTGGGATTTATCCGATCCGCTACAGCACATGGCCTTCAGGCTTGTAAATACGCAACTTGCCAAAGCTCGATTTTTGGTAGACGTGCAGCCGTGGGAAGCAGCGAAGGACCCGGAAGATAAAGCCGTAGAAGAAAAAAGGTATGAACACGTTTCCAATCCTGAAATGACATTATGTCTAAGAGTTGCTGCTGATTGATCTATCTTTATAAGAATCTTCATTGATGCCATAAACATTTTGGAAGAAACGGTGATGCTCAGAGATGAAGCAAAGGCACTTAATTGCCAATGGTATATAAGGTCAGTTTTGCCTTGTGCTTGATACACTTTCTCTAAGAATCCAGGTAGATCTTGCACTCAGTTCCATGCGACTGCCTTGGTGTTATACCGAATTGTTCTTGGTACTCTGCTAACTGACTTGGTCAAACGCGCGTGGTGTGTCATCAACCGCCTCTATGGTCAGGTTTCAACGCCAGAGCATGAGCCAAAAACGGAAAGCAGTCACATAGATATTGGAAAGTGTGCTTGTAAGTTTGGTCATGGTCAGGACATGCAAAATATTCTCTCAAGACCTTTAAAGCGTCTTCTCGCTCTTGCTAGAGCTACATCGGAGGTTGATTCGCCCCCACAACATCATAGAATTACTAAGCACACACAAAGCTATGGTTCAGCTTCGGGTCTGTTGTCGCTAAGGAAGCAGTCAATTCATGAGCTGAAGCTGGATGGCTTAGACGCATCCGATTCGAAACTACTTGATGACGATTTCATGAGCTGGATATCATCCCATCACAACCTCCCTATCCAAGTAAGTTAGGCTTCATTTTTATATACTAATGTTCAGCCATTCTGCTACCGCTCTCTAATACATTATTCTAAAGGAGACACGTCTCGGTCATTCTTTACGTTTTTCGACATTCTAGGAGTAACCCTATAGAATCACCTGTGGCACATCATGCCCTGAAATTCGTCTGTGGCATCAAAACACATATGCCTTGAAGGTTATAGAGCCCATGTTCCCCCTCACGTACCGGATAGGCATCACGAGAAGTCAAGACACATAGGAGACGCACGTTAGAAGATTAATATTGTCACTATCTTATTTCCAGTTGCCTTGTAATCGTACAAGTATTCAGTAGTCACACAGGACTCCTATAACCACTGTACGCCAGTCTAGTCGCATGGGCAGGAGCTTATACAACGAAACATATGATAAGAGCCATTAATGCAAATCTCAACATGAAACTTTTATCTTACACGATAAGGATTACAAAAACCGGCATACTAATAAGGTGTATATGCTGGAGGGCCTTGCGCCTCATGGGTCTGCGGAATATTAGCACTGGAGAGTTGGTGACCTAGGGATTAAACTTGTTTGTACCCTAATGCTGCTATCTGAAGCCCCATCGAGGTCTCTGATCCTTGGAGTAAATTCAGAAGTCTCTCTTTGGCGGATAACCTGAACAGGAACTTTCAGTGCTAAGCGTCGCACTACGTCGCCCCCTAAATGAACATCTACTTCGAGACTGTACCTCCTAGACACCAATGCTGTGGCAAAGCTAGGTAGTGGAGCCGAACTTTCTGCGTATATTACCTCAAATGGGACGTTCGTGGACCAGTATCGACGTAGGTAATTGGAATCAGCTATGTGAAATTGGTTAAAGCTCTAACAATAGAGTATAGTCGGTACTCACGTTGAGGATCTGAGTACAATTGGGCGCTAAGTGGCCTACTTTGCCACTGTGGACTACTCAACGTATGCTCTTGGCGGTTGAAGCGCTGTGCGACCATTACAGTATTTGTGGTGTGGAGTATCTTGTTCTCACAAGCGTCGGCGTAGACTCTTGATTTTTGATGGATATGAACGTGTACCCTATCAACCTGGAGATAATTTTGCAACATGAAGTCGTCAAAGGACGATCCTGAAGGAAGTCCGTTTGGTGGAATTGCAATTCCAGGTTCAAGACTGTTGATATTGTATTTTTGCCCTTGCAGAACTGTAGTGGTCGTGGCTCACGCAAGTGCGCTGTTATGTGACCAATCTTTCTCTGCGTAATTCTCCTCCTCATTGTCTTGATGCACTGTGTTTGAAATTCGCCAGGGAAGTCTCCAATTTCGAGAGGCGGCTGAGGTGGCAAGCTGGGGATCAGCGAGATCCGTTGATGAGTCGTTGAAATGCAAGAAACGCCCAGGAATAAAACTGCATAGCACACGTAGTCAACTGAGTATCCTCCTGATTTCTCTGTTGAGATGTTGTTGGATCCTGGAGTGGCTTTGGATGTTCATGAGACGGTGGGAGTGACATATGCGGGCGGCGGCATAACCAAGGTGAAGAGCTTAAAATTTCGGATTCAAAGCGTAGCTGAGGGCTGCCGAGATTAAATTCAAATGACCAAGTTCCTAAGTCGTCATCTGTAGTACGAGGTAGGTTTCGAATAGTCTGGCTTAAATATAACACCTATTACATTAGCCCTGGTCCTCCCATTGCGTGATCGTCATACGTACTGTATGCTCTGCAGCAACATCATGACTCTGATTCGAAACACTAATCCAGGTATTCACGAAACCTTGACGATGGTAAGCAGGAACTTAAAATGAGGAATGTGAAGTCTCTTCTACCTTTCAAGACGATTTTGGCACTTTCAAACGGTGTTTCTGTGCCTTTGGAAACAGTTACTACGCCATTGATTTCATCAGTTGTTAAAGACTGAGGAACAACGCCTTTCCATTCAGGGCTGGTAGTACCACAGCAAAGATTGATATCTACGAGCATGGTGTGTCCGGACCTTTCTGCTTGTTTATTTCTTGCTCCGTAGATGCTCTATTGCCTTTTGTTAGATCGGAGAGTTTGGCGCCCTGACTGACTCACTGAATACACGAAGCGCCATAATCAGTGATGGACAAGATAAAGCCGTGCTTAACAAGATGCTAGAAGTTGAGGACGCAGAAGGTCAACCAATCGAGGATTACATCGTGATGTGTAAGCAAAGTGTAGACCCCATTCGCGCGAGAAAGGGAGATCCCGCGCGAGAGCTTTACTAGCGCGCTAATTTCCGGGCAATGTCTCATTTCTACGGACGAACAAAACGCTAGTGTTCGCACCGACAAAGCACATTCCGATTCAAGGCCATTTCGTATGGGTCAGTGGTATTACCATCATGTTAGTCATGGGTCCATACTACTGGTTTCGCGTTCTTTCTCGACATGACCTGGGACACCATATATCATACTCATCCCCTCCCCCTAAATTCTGCTCCATCTCTCCATTGAGGAGTATTTGAGATTACAATGCGTCCTCCTTCGCCCCTTTCTGATGAGACTATGCCACCGGAAAGTAAGGATTTGGAATCTGATAACAGCGGAACGCTTGAAAATCGACCTCTTGAAGAATGGCGGGAAGGAGGCAACGCCGGCTGGGCATGCGTCCTCGGTTCTTTTCTTGCATTATTCTGTACATTTGGCTGGCTTAATGCGTGAGTATCTATCGATATGTCTTTTTTTCTCATAGCTCATCTCGTCTATGTAATGGCCGACAGCTGTTGGATTAATGAACCTCAAGCGATATGAGCTAATGAATGATTAGACTGGGTCTTTTTCAAACCTACTACGAGGAAAAACTGCTTTCTACATATTCTGCCTCTTCAATCTCGTGGATCTTCACTGTACAACTAAGCCTTATGTATGTCTTCTTTACCATATAGAACCATCTCACATGTTAGTAACACCTCAGGCTAGGTTCTCTGGAGGAGTCTTGTACGGTCGAATTATCGATACATATGGCACCAACTACGTTGCAATTCCATGTACCATTTGTTGTACGCTCTGTATTGCTCTACTCAGCCTCTGCACAGAATATTATCAAGTATTTCTTGCCCAAGGTCTTGGCTTTGGTATTGGAGCTGCTGGGCTCTGGTCATGCTCTCTAGTCTCTGTTAGTCAGTGGTTTGATAAACGAAGGGCTCTTGCTCTTGGAATAGTAGCGGCAGGCAGTAGCACTGGTAACTTCCATTCTGTGTTTACCCTGTGTACCTTTGGAAGATATCTAACAGGCTCTGACAGGTGGTATCGTACATCCGATATACCTACATATCTTGATCGACCGGTCTGGATTCCCTGCAGCGCTTCGTTGGAGCGCTCTCGTTGTTGGCTTAAGCGGAGCAGCAGCTTGCCTACTCATACGTACCCGTCTTCCTACGAAAAAGTGGGATAGAGAAGCCAAGTTCTTTGATACAAGTTTGTTCAAGCAGCCAACCTTCTTGTTTTACTCGCTTGGCAGCTTCTTTGTTATGTAGGTGTTGCATCTTAGCCGATAATAGCTTTGCTTACAGCAGTATTAGATGGGGGCTGTTTGCACCCTGGAACTATCTGCCGTCAATGAGTCTCCAGCATGGTTTTTCTCAGAACATGGCCGTTTACACAATTCCTATTCTCAAGTTAGTGACATAATACTCTTTTTTCGTTACGAAATATTAACTAAAGCCATTATGTACAGTGCAGGCTCTGTAATTGGTCGTATCCTCCCAGCATACCTCGCAGATGTTTGGGGTCGTTTCAATCTTGTCTGTACTATAGCGCTCCTCACTGGAATTACTCTATTAGCATTTTGGCTGCCCCTGGAAGTCGACTCCAACAGTACCCATGCGCAAATACTTGCTTTTGGTGCAACATACGGATTCGCAAGTGGAGCATTCATAAGTACCATGATGCCTTGCGTAGCAGATCTGGGTCCCGTAAACACGTTGGGACAAAGGTATGGAGTCTACCAGATAGTTTTAGGTTTGTCGTACGTGGAATATGTGTCAAATGCGATGACCAAGTCTTTACTAACTTTATTCCAGGAGCTTAACGGGATTACCGATAGCAGGTGCTTTGATTCCAAAAGATGGTGGACGCTATACCTACCTCATTGTGTTTTCTGGAGCTTGTGTTATGGTAGGAAGTACATTGATTTGTTTTTCGTTGGTACTGCGTGTTGGCCGTAAGTGGAAGGGTTAGACATTCGTTATTCAGAAGTCCTACATGCTCTGACATAGCCAACCCAATGAGCCTTTGAAATTGAGTAGAATGTATTCAATCCGGGCTATTTGACTCGACCCAAGTGATGACACTTTATAAGCAGTAAGTCCTTTTGCTATTGCTATTTGTTGGTCGCGCATATTCCGATACTCTAAGAGGCTGTTGTAACGCCTTATTAGTCCAGGTTGCATCTGGCTCGCAGTGGCAACCGCAGCGACGACCCAGGTCCCCTAACTGGGCTCCGCTTTAAAAACAGAGCACTTCTCCGTTCATTTCTCAAATCGCTTATCATTTGTTACAAACACCTGGCAGTTCGTGGCCTGAGGCTCGGCAGGGCAGGAGTTGCACAGAGAACCATGAATGGAGATCACGAGGACACTTGTATTATGTGATGGACCATGGGACCTTACGGTCTAACGGTCCTACAAGGACGAAGGTTCTCTATAAGTCTGTCGTTATTTCCTTTAGATGGAAATCTTGTGTGTGCTTAAATCAGCTATTTTGAATACCAGGTTTCGGAAACCCCTCGGGCAAAGCCGTCTCGGTCCCAAGCAGCCCCAATATAGTCTGATCAAAAACATTTGCAGTCCTATAAGCCTGCTCATACTGCCCGATGTCATCCATATCAATGACTTTTACCCCATTTAACCGGCTTAGTGTTAACAGCTCCAGCTGCCTTGAAGCATTAGAAGCCAACATTACAAACTCCTTCAAGTTCCCTTTACATCTCGCAAACATAGCCATAGCAAGCAAGGCTTGCACGGAGAGCAAACTCGGTTCTTGCAAAATAAGTTCAGAGAGCGTTTTGGTGGCGTTCTGATAGATTGACTTCATAATTTCAGAAAACGTTGCCTCGCAGCCTGGCGCAGTCTTAACGTGCACCCCAAGAGCAATGATTGTATTGACGAGTGCCCATCGAGCAGGGTTATCAATTGGGCTGAGAGGACTCACGGCGTATTGAGCTTCGAGGAGTGTCATGAAGTGAGAAAGGGATAAAATCTCATGCTCTGCCATGATCTCGGCAAAAGAGTTTTCCATCAGACGCCGCGCAATAAGAAGGGGTATGAGTGGCGTGAACTTCCGGGCAGGTGTCACCTCGGTGATAATTTGCCTAAATGTCTGTAGGTGCGAGTTGAATGCACCTGGGAGGAGAAAGTCCGGGAATATAGGGTGAGGTTGCTGGGTGCTGACTTGTGTCTGAGATGATTCAGCAGAAGAGGCAGATTGCTGTGAATCTAAACTCCTTGTAACGACTTCGGCATGTGGCTGAATATTTATGATTCTGTCTGCTGAGTGTGTCGTGGGGATCATGGTACGATCCCTCGTTTCTACATCCAGGACTTTACTATCCAGTAGACGGCTGTTGGGCAATAAATCTTCCGTTCTGCTCAATCCTTCTTCTTGATATGCTGCTTGAATTTTCCTGAAAGCATGTTAGGTTACTGATGAGGAAGCTGCATGGAGTTACCCACTTTTTTCCTGGGCCTCGAGTCTTCCGGACTGCTGCATAATTGCATACCAGCCCGTGTGAGACGCAATTGACACAGGGTGACCGACCATCACATCGTCTCTTTCGAGTCTTGCAGAGAATGCAGGCCTATGACAGATCAGGTGAGGTCGGAACGGTCGGATATAGAGGGGGCTAACGATGAAGGTCTTTCTAGACTCTATTGACTGTGTCCGCACCATCTGGGTGGGATTTGTGATTTCCTAGACAAATGCGCGCCGTTGTTCTTGGATTTCGAGTTCATGCGAGGTACTGTTAAAGTAGAAGCAGTTCGTAGATAGACATTCACCCACTTACGCACGTGCCAGGGGGCGAAGCGAGGAATTTCTAAGGCGGAAGCAAATTTGGTTCCGCTCACCTCCACAATTATCAATTCGACACCACTGAAATGGACTTTTGACCCCTACTGCCTACTGGAGAATGTGGGGAGTGAGCGTTGGTCCGACTGGGAGAATAATACTAGAGAAGCGGAACGAAGTATTGCAAGAAATCAGTCCCGCACATTCCTAAGTTCGTGCTAAACATCTCTTAGTTACCTGCAAATACAAATAACGACCTCTCACTTAAGAAAATAATAATGGGAGAAGTGGTACCCCAGAGTACGCTTGACTGCAACAAGCCCGGACTCAACCTCACTTCAAATCTACCGCAGTCCCTCCCAACCTTCTAACATTGAAACATTGAAATCTCACTGCGCCATCCAACACTGGGCACCTCTTAGTGGCTCCACAATACTGTCCTGAGCGAAAACAGTGAAGCAGAATACCAGGCACAACAACGGCATAGTGTCTTGAAAGTCTTGACCTTTATGCAGGCTTTGAATTGATGCCACCGGTAGACAGCGAATCATCCTCCAGTGGCAGAGTTCCACCTTGTCGAACACCACGATACTCGCTGAAATCGAGCTGCAGCCTCCCGAAATCCCACTTGTGAGACAAGGTCAAAAATCCGATACTCGCCACCGGCAATAAAAGCACATCAAGAATGCCAACAAAAATAGCGCTGCCAGTGATGCCAATGACATTACCACCATCTCCGAGACCGAATGCAATCGGGTACAGCAGCCATAACAAATTTACCCAGGCGGAAAGGATCATGTAATCGCGACTAATACCCAAGACTTCCGCAGATTCGCGGCTCTCATTTAGCGTGCTCATTGCCAGAATGATGTATGCGAAGGTGCCGAAAGCGAAGAAGCCCCATTTGTAGCTAGTGGTGGTGTATGCGGCAGCCAGGTAACTGAGAGTCCAGAACCAGGCGATGAAGATGTTCAATATGATGGTGGTCCATGAGACGCCCGAGAGGAGGCCGAGTGACAAGACGAGTGCCGGGAACGAAACGACCCAATTTATATAGCGCGTGTAGAATATTTGCCGGGTGAGATGATCGTTCTGGTCAACCGCGCTCCAGCCTAGGTCGGAGGCTTGGGCGAAGTAAGTTACTGCACCGACAAGGAGGGCCATGGAGAGGGTGTAGTTGAAGACCCTCTTGCTTTCGTGGGAGGTGAAGGAGGGGACTAGGATGCCGAACTGCGTAAGAATGGGCGTAATTAGTGGATGAAGGGTAATAGGAAGGTTAATGAGTTAGGGCTTATTGGGAACAATTAGCAGCTTACGAAAGCGATTACATAGACGGCCGTGACAGCCCAAAGGAAGTCGGAACCATGGTCAGATAAAGCCATGTCAACTCCTAGTGGCGGATTGATATTGAGAGTGTCACTACCCCGTGGTATAAGAGCCATATTAGCGGCTGAGATTCGCTTGATTCGATATATGAGAGCTATCGTAGCACAAGAAAGGTGCAAAGAATAGATATATCGTGAATGTGCTTTGATGTGGAACGAGAGAATAGCAGAGGATCCAAGCCCTTTTATATTGTTGAGCTTACAAATAAGTTTATGCTGTGTCGCAGAGAGTGCGGGATTGATAATCGTGAAATTGCGCGGAAGCAAATTTATATAAGAGCGGAATCAAATGCCCAATGCGTGGAAGCAAATTCGGAACCAAATGGAGTGAGTGCCAGAGTAATCACCGGGTGGGGAGCAGAAAACCCTGTTGTCATGTCAGCCATATGATGTTGTTCATGTATATTTAAATATAGGTTCAAGTTCTCAATCTATCATTCCGAAATCCTGGAAACCAAAACACGCGGCCAAAGTAGTGTAACCCCTTGCACTTCAAATCGTCTACGGAGGAAACCTTTTTCTCCAACGACAGTGGCATATATCTTAGCAATGCACTTCAAAATGTTTCACAGGGAAAGAGTGTAGTGGCACCTGGAGGAGATATTGATCGACTGGACGCCCTTATCTGTTCAGCTGACATGTTCATTATCCTGGAATCATGTATTATTAGCAGCTCGCCATGAATGATAAATTGTTGATGATCAGTATAATGAGTCAGTAATAATAGTGGACTCTTAGCTAATATGCATTCTGATCTCCCTACTTCTACATAAGCTACTCATTGTATAAGCAAATAACTTCAAGATTGTGACCTCCCAGCCGTATCATTCATGGTCCACCTATAGAGAGCGTTCAATGTGCCGAGCCTCTCCGACCGTGGGTTTAACATAGCTCATGTCAGTCCCAGCAGACTGTGACTCTGGGCCCGAAGACGTTTCCTGGTAAGCATTTTCAAGCCCAGCATCCTCCGTAACATCCCAGCGATGCATCTGGCTTCGGAAACCTGGCAGAAGACTCCCACGCTTATCAACCACTAGCAGCCTGTCGTAGTCTCCTAAAAAGATGTTGTCTATTTCTTCCAGAGTTCTTCCGCTTGTTTCAGGGTAGAAAAGAAACACGATAACCGCAAATACTATGTTTAACACGAAGAAGATCATGTATGTCTTCCAACGAATGTTAGAAATGGAGACCGGAGTAATTTGCACGATCATGTAGTTAAATATCCAATCACTTGCTGTGGCTAATGCAGCGCTATGCGTACGATGTCGTAGTGGCATGATTTCGGGAGCATAGAGCCATGGAATTGGTAGCCATCCAATGGCGAAAATAGCTTCATATGCGAAGAAGAACGCAATCGATGCTTTGGCTCTGATGGGGGTAATATCCTTCTGTAATACTCCCGCCTGTAATCAAGGATTAGTAGTTGCGAGGAGGACAAGGTATTTTTCAAACGTACGAGGAGGAAGCATATGCCACAACCGACCGCACCCCAAATAAGGGGTTTACGTCTACAACCAATTAGAATGGGCAGCCCCGACTCTTTATATCGGTTTTACTTACCGCGACATTTGGTCCAAGAAGAAGACTCCGATGAATGAGAAGACCCAATACGTATCGGCTAGGCCAGCTCCAATCTGGAGAGAGGTCTCGTAATTTACACCAACATCGGTTGTGAGAGTATGAGGTGCGTAGTAGACCTGAAGCCCAGTTAACAACATCCGACATTCGACCCAACGGTGATTTTACATACCAGTACGTTGATACCACTTAGTTGTTGCATAGCTAGAAGCATTAGAACAGCAAAGTAACGTTTCAGATGTCGAGTAATTACCTTGCAACCCTGAGATAACGTTAGCTTTGGCTCCAGAAGAGTTTTGACTGCATACCAATTGCGAGAATAAAACGTCGTCTGATTTTCAACGGCCCATTTTTGAAAATTTCCGTAATCCTCCAAGGACCATCTGCGTTTTCCAAGGCGAGAGCTTCATCGATCGCTGTCTTCTGTCGTATAACTTTCGGATCGCGGCGGGAGATTCCTTTGCCACTAAGCTTTGCTAGGATATTGGTTGCTTCTGCGTGTTTGCCATCTTGAGGAGTGTCAGCCAGAATTCATTGATAGACACGGCTGCGCACTTACGCTTCGTGAGCCACCGAGGGCTTTCGGGAAGTACGTATGTCCATGCCACCTGAGCAAGAATAATGACACCTTGGGTTGCAATCGGAGCTCTCCACTGCGCTGCACCATTGGATGCGTACGACATGCCAATGTTGTAGTAATAAGCTAGGACGATGCCAAATGCAATGAGATTTCCTTCGATGGCAACATGACGTCCTCTCGTCTTTGGCGGCACCAGTTCTGAGACCCAGAGTGGAGTAGTTGCTGTGTTGAAGCCGTTGCCCCAGCCGCTTCAGAAATGTTAATAGGATCAAGAGTCTGTGGGTTGAGATGGCACATACCATACAACGCGACCTGCTATCATCTGCGGAACCCCAAATGAGGAAGCCTGGAGAGCAGCACCAATAAATTGCAAAAATGCTCCGATATATATGCACTTCTTGCGACCAATGCGCTCCCCAACGATAAAGACGGATATAGCTCCACAGAAACATCCAATTCTAGGGGACAGACTTAGCAGTGATTTGGATATGTGGCTAGAATACATACTCATAGATTGCGTTGATTGTGCCAAGCAAGGCAGATGATGGGTAATTGAATTGTTGCAAGAACTCCTCTGCAGCGTTCAAACCCTATGTCCAATCAATTGATGGTCATCAGATTTGGTGGTGAGAATCTGCTTACCCCCAAAACTCCTTGGTCATAACCGAACAGCAGGAAACCGATTGCTCCTGCGATGGCGATATGTCTGGTCAGGGACTTTCCCTCTGCTCCAAAGGCATAACTCTGACCAGGGTCAGAGTCTAGGTCAACATCCTCAGATGCGGCGGCTGACAGAGTGTGTTCTTCCTTGGGGAATATTTTTTCGGCCATATTGACGAAGTCAAAAGTAGGTAGACGGAAAGTCTATGAAGGAGGTTATGATTAGAAACATCAGGTCATTATAATGAGGAAGGTCGAGATATATTTGTATAAGATTGATTAGCACACGATTCAGACTGAGTAAACAATCCGGGGTGAGATCGGCGCCCCGGCGAGAATTCCCAAATGAAGCATCGTGTAGTTTACACTGTTTCCTTAATGGGAAAAGCGTTCTTACAATACCTGGGGCTACTGTCCGTGCGGGGAGAATGTGTGGGGAAGACATCCATCCTGATGATGTCGGGGATACTGTGACACTCGGGTTTCTTCGCGCCGCTTGACACGCGCGATAACATTCTCTTGTCTGATCAATATCAAGAATGGGGTTTCCGACCGATAATCCACCTTTCTGTTTCCTCCCCAAGATCGGCAGCCTCACGTCTCCACATTTCGCGGGGTGTTGGAGCTCGAATGCCATAGCCAGTGACAGAAACGCTTGTGATCGATAGCTGTAAACATAGTGAGTTATCACTTGGCAGAATTTTACTAGTCCTGGGTCTGGCTCCATTCAGTAGCCTCGGCGTACGTAGAACTCGATACCACATCCCTTTCATCCCACAAGTGTCTATTATCTATAGCTGCCCATCAGATAGCCATGCTGGGCTGCAACAGTCCCCCTTTTACTACATTGTCTACACCGCAGATTACACGTTCTTCCGTCGTAGAGATTCTACTCGCCTCTCATCCTTGAGATATGCAATATCTCTGACTACCCTTTGACTTTCGACGGCTTTGTTTGCTTCAGTCACTGATACTTCTTCACGTTGGTCTGCCTTAAGCCTCGATCTCCTTAGCGGTAAGCCAAGGGAAATTCCAGTTGAAAGAGCCGGTCCAACTGTTCCTTCATCGTATTTAGTTTCAGCTCATAACTGAGTTAAATCCATAGCGTCCCTTAGCAGTGGTAGTCTCCCACCGTCATTCCCACAGTCTCGACGGACATATCAGGAGTGATATCAATAACAAAGTAGTGGTGCCGTTATTCCGAGAGGCTGATGAGACGGTCGGCGAGAATATCCTCAAGCGGTAAGGTCGCTGGGGCAGTGAAACGTGGAGGTGCGGAAACCTATTATACAAGCTACACACTGGGTTTGTTGCCATCAGTCTGCATACATAAACGTCTTTGGCGATTTGTTAAAGCAATGAAAGCAGACACAATATCTTAGCTGCTCAGAGCTACGACTTCTCTTTGAATTTGATCACTATAATATTTGGAAAAATGTTGGCTTCGAGTAACATCACTATGCCTCTCCTAGGTATGTTATGCAAGACGTCCGTTGAGGATTTTAACTGACCACTTGAAAGGCTGGGTTTTGTTGTCCGGTCTTACAGTAACGATAATATATACGTTCGGGAGATTTTTCTCAGATCCAAAGAGACTCCGAAGATTTCCTGCCCCATCTGTTGCAGCCTTCACGCCATTGTGGTTATCCTACCACATTCTCCGCGCCCGTCGAACAGCAGCAGTGCATCAGGCTCATGAAAAGCTTGGCTCTGTTGTACGGATAGCACCTAACCACATCTCGTTCACTTCGCCAGCAGCGTTCAAGGATATTTACGGACATGGTGCACCACTAGTCAAAGACAACTTCTATGCCCTGATGGGCGCCGGAAATCCCTCGATGGCACATGCCACTCTCAAGCCAATGCATTCTCAGAAGCGAAAGAACCTATCTCACGTGTTCTCGCCAGGTCAGATCACAGCCATGGAGCCGCGAGTTATGGAGATGGTCAGGAAGCTCTGCCAGAAGTTGCAAATCAAGTCTGAAGGGGGTAGCGTTGCACCGGCGGACAGATATTCGGTCAGTGAAGATGGCGCCTTTGATGTTCGACCTTGGATGAATATGTTCACCTATGATGCGATAACTTCTATGTTCTTCTCCAACTCATATGGGCTGCTTGACCAAGGCAATGACCTCTGCCCTTCACTACGAGCGACTGGGGAGTTGAAAACAGTTCCAGCTATGGACAGCTTTCACTCTGCCTCGGCATTCAACACGACATTTGGGGTACTTCCAGCAGCTTGGTACAAAGCTGCCCATTCACTACTTCGCCACTCCCACGGCAAACAAAGTGGCCTCAATTTTGGTGGAATGGCTCTTTACCAAGTCACCGAGCGTCTTAAGAACACGCCCGCCGAACCCGACCTTTTCTCAAATCTACCAAGCTACCCTACGGAAAAGCGCCCAACTCCGATGTCTATCGCAGAGATGACAGCTGAATGCGCTACGATGATAGATGCTGGCAATGACACAACACAGACGACACTCACAAATTGTCTGTATCAGCTTGCCCGCAATCCAAGCAAGCAAGATAAGCTCCGTAAACTCCTCGAGAAAGCTCTGCCGAAAGAAAGCCAACCAATTGGGTCTTATGCTGAGCTGAAGCATATTCCATATCTCCGAGCAGTTCTTGATGAGAGTTTTCGTTGCAAGGCGCCCGTCACAGCAGGCCTTCCAAGGCGCACAACTGGCGAAGGTACTACCATCGCCGGCCACTATATCCCGGGAGACACAACAGTCAGCGCTCAATTATTTGATCTTCATCGAAATTCAGACCTCTTCAGAGATCCTCTTTCATTCATGCCCGAACGTTGGCTTCCAGAAGATCCAGAATGCCAGTCCTCGGAGGAAGAGCTTAATAACCTAAAAAATTACGTTCTTCCATTCAGTCTTGGGCCTAGAGCGTGCATCGGTCGCAATTTGGCTTATATGGAAGTCAGCATCACAATCGCTGCTTTGATTCTCTCATTCGAATGGGAATTGGCTGTTCCTGGCAGTGAGCTTTTGACAATTGAAAGGTTCAACTGCAATCCAAAAGAGTTGTTCGTGAAAGCAAAGGTCCGTCACCCGTCAATCAAAGTATAGTGTCTAGTAGTTAGTTAATTTGAATTCATTTATGTGAGGTTATTAGCCAGCTAGATAGGTCATTAAAGTTACTGCTGCATAGCAATTGATTCGAACTCATTCCCTCTATTCGATATTGCCTGTCATGTGAACTCCTAACAACCCACCTGTTTGTTGCATGACTCGTTAGATCCGATATTCAAAAGAGAGAGGCGGCCCAAATTCGTCACGGGTGCATTCTGCCGTACTTTTCTCCACTTATCAGGTACTCGAGTATCAGTGATAGGTACCTTGGGTAGGTAAGTTTGGAGAGCCAAGGGAGAGCCAAGCATCATGTGATCGATCTACTTTGGCAGAACTAACCCAGAATGGTGATTTTCGCCTTTCAACGTCCATGCTTCGCAACCGCCCACTCTTCATGTTAGAAGGATGCTTCTACGAAGAGTAGGCTGTTTTGTGGTATTTGCGGGGGTGAGGAGTCCCCAGATTAATCGGCATTGGTGCCGAGTCTCCTCAATGTCAGTGTTGCTCAGTGCATTATCATCCATCGATTGCTTCAGGCCACATTCGCGACGAGGCCGCAGATAACCCAGAATCCAGCACAAGGATGTTGCCAAAGCGAGAGCCTGGCTGGTAAGTCTTGATTGCAGGAGCTCAGTAATACTATGTCTGCTTACATAAGTTATTTCAGCACCAATTGCGCTGGTCGACATGTCAAGTGTAAGGAGTACATCGCATGTATTGATCCGAAACTGATAGCCGTATGATCTAGGTGATAGAGCAATTCCAGCTTGCTCAAATTGTACAAAAAAGACATCCCACCTCAAATGCGTCTATCCACCTCTAAGGCTGCGACCAAGCGTGTACACAGCCAAAGTCCGAGAAGTTCAATCAAATTCTCGTACGGATCATATGCGACCTGGTGAGACCACCAACGAGCAGGAATTCCTATCCGCCTCCGGATCATCTACTTTACACAGTATGCTTCAGATGATGCTTTAGCCAATACTTATATAATGACGACGAATATAGATAAATTTTCTAACAGACTTCATATATCATCCCTTTGTCAAACTACTACTGTACAAGACAACCCTGCGCGATATGGCCAGCATAATCTACCTGAAGAGCCATCTCGGCAATTGCTGCAACAAGAACAACCCACAAGAACACATTCGCCCCAAGAAGACCTGCAACGCCAATCTGGACATAGTGCTCATCAAGAATCTCCGCCGTCAGTTGACACACCCGAAGCAAGTCTTAGGTGCAGTATGGATCAGGAATCAACACCATTGTCGCCATGGTCAACTTCTGTTGGAATCAATGACCACACATGCTCATTATCATCTGATTTGTCTAGTAGCCAGTCTTTGGTGTTGTTGATGAACGCAAAAAACGACTCGCCTTCATCAGTTTCCACCATCCCGGAAGCTCTTCCTCTGGCTACGACAGATCCTCTGGAGATGAAAATTTTCTCATTCTACACCAGACAGGCTGGCCCCTGGGTAAGACAAAGTTCCAAAGCAGTTCCGAGAGGCTGACACAACTTTATAGCTCGATATCGTTTCGCCAGGCCGATGCTTTGCTCAACATGTACCGCGACTTGCAATGACAAGACCGGTTTTGTACTACGCTTGCCTAGCATACGCTTCTCACGTATTGACGCTGAACGGAAAGTTAGACGCAGATGTGGAAGCACGGTTGAACAATACCGCCATCAGTCTTTTAATACCTATGCTATCTCACTTCACTGATTCCATGGAAGACGGGGTTCTTCTGGCCACCATTGTTATTCTCAGGATGTCGGAACAGTTTTATGAGCTTGGTGATGACGCCCAGTATCATTTGGGCGGCGCAGCAACTTTGCTTTCCGCTTCGCACCTGAGATGGTCTCCTCATATGATGGACGTCTGCGGGACATCTTTTTGGGTGTGGGTTCGCGAAAGCATTCGAATTTGCTTCTTGAACGAGCAGAGCAGTAACTTCGATACCGGAATCATTGACGATGTGTCACCCTGTGGTAGCGCTGCAGATGAGGTCTGGACTAACCGCATGTCATATCTTCTCCTCAAACTCTGCAATGTCTGCTGGGCTGAACGGGAAAGTTCTGCTCGGCTTTCTCTACTGGAAAGTATGCAAGATGATATAGAACAGTGGAGGTCACATCTTCCAGAGACTTTCAAGCCATGGGGTTCAGCCTGTTCCCAATATGATTCTTTTGCTGATCTTCAATATTTAAGTACATGGCATGGTAAGACCAAGAGTTCTGCAGCTGAGTTTAGAATCTAACATTGCTACAGTAATAGCCTGGCAGCAGTACTATAGCGCGAAAGTGATGATTGCTGTCTACACCGCACGACTTACGACAATGGGCATACTGGAGGCAACCCGCTATCTAGAGGTATACAATTTAACTAATCCTGCCACTGGAAGTTTCACGACTAACTATCTACCAAGGCAGAAATTATAGGTCCAGCACGTATGCTATGTGCAACATGCTTCTCATGCGACGACATCGGTTCAGAAATAAATGGCGCACATCTCCTGGCCTGGTGTGGGCAATATTTTACAGGAAGGGAGGAGCAAAGGCGAGTCGTAGCCTACCTGAAACACTTCATGCAGAAAGTCAAGTGGCCCAATAAGACTTGCTATCAGAGACTAGAACAAATATGGAAATGTCAGAGGACGTCTTGGAAATTGCCATAATAGGATCACGAGAACACAGTATATTTGTAACACTATCTCTCTTGCCTTTCGGTGGATGCGGGTCATGCATTTGGGGCTCGGAAAAAGCGATGCCAGTCGGTCATGGGAGCCAGTCAACTCACGGCCAACAATGCACGTTGTGATATACATCACTGCATTCCAAACACACATTGGCATGAGGATGGAAGGCGTCTCGATAGATGCCGCATTCTACTTGAAGCTGGGACAATTGCTCGGGACTACTTTCTGGTGGACGGTATAACGGGTCGAAGAGCCCGCAACAGTGCTATAGGACACATTGCTACGAGACGAAGATTCTGTAGCTCGCAGGACGTGTTCTCAGTCAATCGACTCCTTTTCGAAACGAGACATCTCCAGCAACTTGGTGACATCCAGAGATGGTATCATGGCAGGTTTTCCATCTTGCTTCAAGCTGAGCGAATCTCGATCTCGTTGCGACAGTCTCTCCTCTACCCTTGATACTTCGATGGCCACAGAATCGGAGTCAACAGCTTTAGCAATGCTGTGAGCGAACCTGAGGTCGCCGATCAAAACAATGGCTTTCCTCAGCTGGGCCTTGAAAGGTCATTGAATGCTAATGCAAAGTCTGGAGGATTATATTCGGTCCATCTGCCGGATTGACGCTCACGCTGGGCTTCAATCTCTTCGAGTTGGAGTTTTAGACCGAAGCTCTCATCTTCGGGTTGGAGGGAAGGATCCACGCATGCCATGACTCCTGTTGGTGTTTGGTTTCTCCAAGTTTGGATGATCTTGTTTCCGATAGGGTTGATCGGCACGTTGTTGACTCTTTGTTTGTGCCTCAGGCAATAAAGTGAGATACCTGTATATAGCCATCGCTCCTTTCAGCAGTCATAACAGCTCAACCACAACTTTTATTGATATTATATATCATAAGGAGAGTAATGTAGATGATTTTAGAACAATTTATAATGAGTCAATTGTGTCAGGTTGTGTTCTGATTTTAATAATGATGATTATCTTTTGCTTGGCCTTTCATTGGAGGAATCATATTTTAGTTGGGAACTAGAATACTCCATATTGGTAAATCGTATTTATGACAAGATGAAAGGTTATACATTCTATTGAAACTATTCAGAAGCCATTCATTGAGTGCCTGGGATGTTCTCATGTGTGCTCCACAGGCAACTGGCAGCCACGACAGCATGTAGAGGCTTTGCATCAATTGCTAGACGGGAGGCTGACTTTACACATACTGCACGTCTCTGCCGCGCATTAAGTGTGCCTGCTAACATCTAGGCGCAGGTCATTGGCGGCGGTGCTGTAGGTCTGGCAATTGCGCGACAGTTAGCATCTAGAGATGGTTCAAGCACGCTGCTGGTAGAAAGAAATGGAGCGGTGGGAATGGAGACCAGTTCGCGGAATTCAGAGGTATTTACCCAATCTACTTTGGTGTCGCAACAAGCCGTTTGATTTAGTATAGGTGATCCACGCAGGCCTTTACTATGGCGCAGATTCTCTCAAGACTAAACTCTGTATCCGTGGGAGGGAGATGCTATACGATCTCTGCCAGAAACACGACATACCACACAGGAACATGGGGAAATGGATCGTGGCACAGACAGATGAACAATTGGAAGAGCTAGTCAAGGTCAATAACTTCACGCGCAGTATCGAAGGTGTGCCTACAAGATTCGTGTCGACTGAGGAGGCAGTGAAGGAAGAACCATACGTTCGCGCGAAAACCGGGATATTGGAATCATCGACGACAGGAATCATTGATTCGCATTCGTACATGCAATTCCTACTAGGCGATTTAGAGGACAGGGGAGGAGACGTGGCATTACACAGCCCTGTTGTGAGAATCGCACCAGTTAGAGGTGAAGGAAGTGGAGGATGGGAGATCACAACGAGGGATAAATCGAGTGGAGAGGACAACACCTTTACGTCCGAGGTCGTTATCAACTCTGCAGGTCTCGGAGCATGCAACATCAATAACATGATTCTGCCCCCAGACCGACATCAAACTCAATACTACGCCAAAGGGAATTACTTCTCATACCCCCCATCGACCCCGAGCACCAAACACCTCATCTATCCTGCCCCCGAACCTGGGCTTGGCGGTCTGGGTACGCATCTTACACTTGATATCTCTGGCCGCATACGTTTTGGCCCCGATGTGGAGTGGGTAGATAGCCCAGATGATTTGGAAGTCAATGATGCACGATTGCCACAAGCGATCGAGCAGATCAAGAAGTTTTTACCAGACATCAAAGAGGACGCAATACAACCTGATTATGCGGGGATCAGGCCGAAGTTGGGAAAGAACGCAGCAGTAGCGACAGGAAAAGCATTTCAGGACTTTGTCATTCGAAACGAGAAGGGATATCTAGGATTTGTGAACTTGCTTGGGATTGAAAGCCCCGGCCTCACGAGTAGTCTAGCTATTGCGGAGATGGTTGAAACGTTGCTCTACAGGTAAGGTCTCGGGAAATGCTCCAGAATCCTGTCGGCTCGGTCGATGGTTGTTGTTCATGTCTGGCTGGGCATTGATCTGGAATCGAAAATGCCAATATCTTGTGGTGAATTCTCAAGAAGGATCGAACGCAATTCAACCATAATGGGAATTTGCCATGATCTTGCGAAGCTGGCGCTCTGTCTTGGAGTCCTTGCTAAGGTGATCTGGTATTTCCGATTCATATCATAGCAATGATCGGCACATAGTGGGCATATGCGACAGCGTCTCCATCCTCGTTCGGAACTTGGAGCTTCACAGCGGCGTGGCAGGATTTTCAGTGCTCGGTTCGAGAGCACCATGGACACTGGCGGGGTAGCTAGCTCTGGTACAGTCGATCCGGATTTACAGCGCCTTTCCAACGGTGGAATGGAGTACTTGATGCAAAGTCCATGAACGATCGTTGTTTTGAGCGGTTGCATTTCAACCAATACTGCCACTACGATAACTTTATTCTTTGCTTTAAGCATTTGCACCAAGTCGAGACATGGGGGAAGAGATGGCTTATGAAGATGTCGAGGTCGAGTTCCCTCTACGAGTATCCCCATCAGCTCGAAGCTTGCAATGAATCGCAGGCTGTTCTACAACCTGAAACACTGCTACGAGGCCATGAATCCCGACACAACCTCTGCAAACTCTTTGGGCTTCTCAACCATAGGTAAGTGTCCTGCGCCTTCAATAACTTCGTATCGAGTGCCATTTTTTCCATACGATGCTGCCATTTCCTTCATTGTACCTGGCAGCACACCGTCGCCACCCCCAACCACGAACATGCCCTTCACCTCGCTGGCCTTCATCTCCTCCTTCAAATCGTACTCGAATAGTGCTTCAACGCTTCTCTTGAATCCCTCGAAAGAGTTCGTTTTTACCATCTCTTTTACTTCTCCAATCGTATTCTCTAGATCACCTCCATTATAACTTTCCTTGACGAACCACCTTCGTGTTGTCACTTCAGCTAGCTCCTCACCAACAATTTTTTCTCCAGAGGGAGCAGAAGCGCCTTCTCTGTCCGCGATAGCAATCCTGTCACCCCAGGCTTTGCTGTTACCAGCAGGACTCTTCGAACTCGTGTCGCAACTTACAAAACATCCCACTCGATCGGGATATTTCAGAGCAGTGTTCAAAGTGGTCGCACCACCGAGCGACACGCCAATCACCGCCGCAGCCTTCTTCACCCTCAATGCATCCAGGATTGCAATAATATCTGAAGCCAGCACATCGACATTGATCGGTTTTGTTCCACACTTACTGAAACGTCCTCGAGTGAGATAACGTAAGACACGATACTTCTTGTTCCCTGGAGCAGCAAAGAAGGTAGTCAAGAAACCATCCCAGATCCGCCAATCTACAAGAATCGAGTTACACAGCACAATCAGGGGTGCATCCGCCTCAGACGACCCTTCAAGTCGATATGGAAGCTCTACTTCATCTGCCGTTGTGACCCAACTCTCCACCGCTCCAGAGTCGCCGAAGCCGTCTGGATATATCTTCGTTTTCGAACTTGCAGGATCGCTCAATTCCCAATTTTGTAGACCTGGAGCGAGGTATCTGGGCGCAGGGCCGAAGGTATAGTACAAATCATAGACTCGTCGGATTTTGGTTTTGACCGTGTTGGTGTTGATCTCGGCACACCATTTCGTTGTTGTTGCAGCTTTAAACTCTGAACCGTCGAGTCCATTCTTTGGTGCGTATTCATGAAGGGCGAGGTATTCGATGGGAGCATTGGAATCTATCGAGCTTGTGACGAACCGGCGAGTTCGCAGCCAACCTGGAATTTTGGAGAGCATATCGATGTGCTCCTCACGATACCACCGTTCCAATTCCGCTTTCTTGTCTGCACCCGGATGTAGGGTCGATAGAACAGCTACCATGACATTGCCTGCACCCTCAATCTCCACCCGGTCCAACTCCTTGAAAGCTGGCGATATTCGAGATTCGATAAAATCATAGAGTTTTCGATCGACCTTTATTTTCGCCATTGTATCGCTCTCGCGCTGGGACTTGACTGGCGGATCACGCAGTCGCAAATATGTATCTTTCGTGAGTTCGGCCATGTCTGTGATATCATATACAGCCATCCATTCCGGATTCGTTTCAGACGGGGGAGAGGATGAGGAGATATCGGACGCTCGATAGCGGAAACCATTCTCTATGAAAGGCAGACGTAGACGGGTTGGACCATGCTCGTTGTTATACCAGTCGTGGAATTCGGCGTTTGAGAGGGAGGACCTGGGTTGCATTGTGACATAGAGGATACCTGGTTTCGCCATGCTGACTGATGTACTTTGCAGTTCTATGGGGTGAAAATATGACTCTCAGGAACAAGTTCAATTGTAAATGAAGCTCAAAAATGGGATCTCGAGATACATTCTAGGATGTCCGCGCGGGTAAATGATTATGCGGATCCCCCACCAAACCCCGCACGCCGGGTGTGTGCGGAGATCGTTCGGCAGAGGAAATACTCGAGTACTGTAATTCACGTGACGATCGAAGGGGCCCAAGCTCCAACTGATGCACTTCACTCACAAAATCTGACAGCTTCAATGTTCGATAGGGCGATTTCAATGATCACTAGATTGCTTCGCTGACTAGCAGAGTCTGTCCCTTCCCCCTTATGGCGGCGGCAATTCAGAGTACGACCATAGAGCCTGCGATAATACAATGGCTCGTCGACACACGACCACTATGGCCCGTCCCTCCCCAATCCAAACCGCGAGATGAAGTCGCACAGCTTAAAACAGTCGTAAGCTCCTTCTTTCCCTCGCATTTTCTGCCAGACTACCAACAACTCATTCCAGGCCTCCCGAGCTCTCTCCCTCCTCACCCCAACCGAGCAGACCTCCGTCCTGCGATACTACCACCTAAAAGACGCAAAGATGAGCTTGGTTTCACACCTTCTGAAACATCTCATAATCAGCAAATACGCACCAATTTCCTGGGCGAATAGTACCATCTCCCGCGACGTACACGGGAAGCCCTGCTTCAACCCTCCTCTCCCCTCTCAGCCAGGAATGGATTTTAACGTCAGTCACCAAGCAGGCATTGTCAGCTTGATTGCTGTAGTTGGGATAGGCGGCAGAGACAAGATCGAGGTTGGGACGGATGTGGTATGCTGGAATGAACGTCTCACACATGATTATAGGAGTATTGAAGAGGAGGGTTTCTTTAAATGGGTGGATATACACGCGGATGTTTTTGCAGCGAGTGAAGTTTCCTATATGAAACTCGCTCCTGTGGACATTGACCATGCTCCGGATGGGGTAATTCCCAATGGTTTTGACAAAGACAAGATTAGTAGGTGCCAAAGGCGGAACGAGATTCTTAAATTAGGACAGGAGGATGGCACGATTAGGATATCGAGCAACGAGATCATCGACAAAAAATTGAGGAGGTTTTACGCATGTTGGTGTCTTAGGGAAGCGTATATCAAAATGACGGGAGAGGCGTTACTAGCACCTTGGTTGAAGGAGCTTGAGATTCTGGATGTCAAGGCTCCAGCTGTAAACGAACGGCTTGAAAGTGAGAAGTCATTAGATGAGGGGGAAAATATACGGGATTTCAGGATACAATTTAAACGGGAACCGGTAACAGATGTTTTGATGGAATTGATTGCATTAGGGAAGGGCTATATGGTTGGTGGTGCAATCAGACCGGCTGCGAAAATAGAGGAATTACAGCTCAAGCTGGGGCAGTGGAAGCATTTGGACCTCGAGAAGGACATATTGGCTTTCTCGGAGTTAAACTCCTAAAGGCTAGAAATGAACGATGGCATCTGCGTATTCGAAACGTCTATAATAATTGTATACTATGTAGTCAAAATTCGGATCAATACTCAGTCTTCACTCTTTATCTGCACTTTAATCGCTCCAGTTTTTGGGTTCGCTGCCGTCTCGAAAGCACTTACAGCATCTTCCAGCTGATAACGGTGAGTGACAAGCTTCTTCATATCGATTACGCCTGCTTGGACGAGTCGAATAGCGCGAGGCCAGGTATTGCAGTATCTATACTGAAATTGAAGGTCAATCTCCCTGACGCTCAACCTCATGAACGGAATGTTCATCTCGTTCTTTCCCACACCAATCACGAAGACTTTCCCCCCAAATTTAACAGACCATATTGCAGCTGACACACTACTCTCGACACCTGTACACTCTAGAGCAATGGCGGGTTCGACACCTTCAAATGCGGTCACGATCGACTTGGCGGATTCTTCCGGGGACACTCTCTCGACCTTGTGTGTAATGACCGACGGAACCAGTCCTTTTGCAAATGCCAATCTTCCCTCGTCAATATCGGTAATCACAATTGGACAAGCTCCAGCTGCCCGGCAGCAAAGAAGTGTAATAAGACCAATTGGGCCAGCACCGCAAATGAGAACAGAATCTCCTAATGCAACGCCGGACCTTTGCATGCACGCCAAAGAGACGCTCAAAGGTTCCAGGCACGCTCCATCTTCGAAAGACATATCCCCAATCTTGTGGCACCAGATAGCGGGATGGTTCACATATCTTCGGAGGAGTCCGGGGACTGGAGGAGTAGAGAGAAATTGAACCTTTTCGCAACCATTGTATCTCCCGGTAAGGCACGGCTCGCACTCGTTGCAAATAACATTCGGCTCGATGGCTACACGATCACCCACTTTGAGATTTTCCACAGAGGGGTGTACAGCTAAGATGACACCCGCAGATTCGTGACCAAGTATATGTGTGTCTTTGACAATCATAGGACCGATGCACCCAGCGTGCCAGAAATGAACGTCGGATCTAAGAGCACTGTCAGCGAAGCTTCGTTTCCATTTATTGTACTCTTGTCGTACCCGCAGATTCCAGTACTTTTAATTCCAACTGTCACCTCTCCCGGCTTTAGGCTATCACCCTTCTCGACGCTCTCCAGAGATGGTTGCGCCTCTGCCACCCATAACTTGTGCTCTGGGTTCGTGTAGACTCCAATATTCGACTTCGACGGTCTGGCCGTGGCGGCCACAGGGAGAGCTTCTGTTGCTGAGGGACTCATGTTTCCTTTCTCAACCTTTTGGATTTTCCCATCAGCTTCTGTTTCCAATGGCTGAACGTCCGAGGGTGATTGAGGGGTCGAACGCACCTTCGAGATCTCGTATAAAACAACTGCGACGAGTTGCAAGTATATGGAGAAAGGAGAGAAAGGGCAGAAGAGGAAAGAGAAGGAGAAGAGGCAGAGCAGACCCTCTCGTACTGCTAGCAGATCAATCTATCGGGGCCATCTATGCCGACGATAGGTCAGGTCCACGAGCAGCTCCTGATTCCGGTACTCGTCCAGAAGCGCAGAGGGGTTACTTATTCGGTGGAGCTCTTGATGCGCACCAATCACCAGTCTATCCCCACTCTTGGGCGAGGGCGAATCCCAACTTTACGAGTAACCCCCCACCGGAGAGCTTTCGGACTGTGGTACGAGTACACGTGACCGAAGAGGACTGTTTGTTCGTCCAGAGTTCCTATCCAACACAAAGGAAACTCTGGACAGAGACTAGTTGGTCTTAGAGATTCTTATCAAGACTCTCAAAATCGAGCGTGATGTCCTGGGTATATATAAAGTATATTGTATCTGCTGAGCACTGCGCTTATTGAATGCCGTCCTGGTGTCCCGTCGTCTAAAACTTTTGCCGTGCTCTCCCCGGACCGCCTCCACTAATCTCAGTTGACTTGAGCAAATTTCGAATTCCAATTTCATGGCTCTGAATATTCTATATTCCAATTCAGTCGGTCCAATTGGTCCAGATTAATCTCAAATCAATTGGCTCCAGTTGATGGGCTGTACAGTTATTGCTTGGCGCCTAGTTGTTTACGAGTCAGTCAGTCGGGTTTGATAAGAGAACAGCAAAGTCTGATCGTATCTCTATCTACTGCATGCTGAAGAACTACTTTTCTTCCAAACTTTTGCCAAGATCAAAAGGCAGAATGAAGCATCATTTAATGGTAGGGACATGGACTCCTCCAGGAGCCATATTCACGTTCGAGTTTGACGACGAAACACTGAGTCTGGAGATGGTCAAGAGAACGCCCATCCCAGAGGACGAACCGATATCTTGGATGACTTTTGATGTGAATACCCCTCTCTTCCATTCAAGCTCCCCAGCTCAAGTCTTCTAGCACGCGAAGAAGCAGATTTATGGCGCATCGTTGAAGAAGTGGTCAAGTCATTCAGTAAAGAGTCCCACAGAAATCATCCACACTGCTTCGCATCCAATGCTTCATGATGGTAAGTATTTCCATGTACAAAACTTCCAGTCTAACTGTGGTAGCAATGGCATCAAAATCCGACACAAATACAAGAGCAATCTTCGTCCTGGCTGCAAGACAGCCACCATACAACGTATATGGAAACCCATTCTATGACCATGCAGGTCACGGGAACGTATTCTCAGTCACCAAGGATGGAGCTCTGGAGAAGAACATCCAGAACTATGAGTACAGTCCCAAGACTGGTATTCATGGCATGGTATTTGACCCCACGGAAACCTATCTCTACTCGGCGGATCTCAGAGCAAACAAGATCTGGACGCACAAGAAGGACGAAGTGACCGGACAGCTAAGTCTCGTCAACGCACTCGATGCACCAGATCCTGGAGATCATCCGAGATGGGTGGCTATTCACCCGGGTGGTCATTATCTCTACGTGTTGATGGAAGCTGGGAATCGGCTGGCTGTCTATGTGATTGACGAACAAACCCACATTCCCATATTCACGCACCTCACGTATCCTCTCATCCCACCAGGTCAGTCTCTTTCTGTATCTTGTCCCCTCAACTCAACCTACTAATCAGCGCAGGCATACCCAACCCCAAGATGTACCGATCAGATGTCTGTACGCTCTCTCACTCGGGCAAATACCTATATGCCACCTCCCGCGCCAACGCCTTCAATCTGACCGGCTACATCGCGGCCTTTGCACTCGGCCCTTCCGGCATCATTGAGCGGCAGATATGTTTAAATCCCACGCCGACTAGTGGAGGCCATTCAAACGCCGTCAGTCCGTGCGATTGGAGTGATGAGTGGCTGGCTTTGACGGATGACCAAGAGGGGTGGCTGGAAATCTACAGGTGGAAGGAGGAGTTCCTCCATCGTGTGGCGCGCTGTAATGTAAACGAACCAGGGTTTGGTATGAATGCTATTTGGTACGACTAGATCTGTCATAGAATATTTATAACTACTATTATCTCAAAAAGCAAGATGGTGGTTTACAGTATTTAATGGTTTGTTATTTACAAAGGCCAAAGAAAAGCCGAACCATCCACGCGGAAAAGATTCCGTCTCGTCTCCCTTCCGGAAACCATCCGCGGCCTCGACGCGGCGGGGAAACAGCAAAGAATCTAATGCAACTCCGGTCAAGATGACAATGTTATATCTACAAAATCTCCTTTCTGTCCCTCGATCATTTAATTCCGATAAATATTCTACACACCAATATGCCTGTCACGAAATTTAATACGCCCGAGAAGTACAAATATCAGAATGGCTTTGGATCCTATCATGAGTACGTTCTAACCCCATGAGCTCCATCTACAACGTCTAACACCTTCGCAGGTCTGAAGCTATCGCTGGAGCACTCCCAATAGGGGCAAACTCTCCCCAGAAACCTCCGTATGGCCTATACGCAGAAAAGCTATCCGGCACAGCATTCACAGCCCCTCGACACGAGAACCAACAGACATGGCTATACCGTATCCTTCCCTCCGCCGCACACTCTCCCTTCCAAGCCCGCGAGCAATCCTCTTACAACACCAATCCCGAAGGCGACAAGATGCACCAGATTCCCAACCAGCTGCGCTGGGATCCTTTCGATCTGGACGAGTCAGTCGATTGGGTACACAGCTTGAAACTGGTTGCCGGAGCCGGTGATCCTACTTTGAAGAACGGTCTTGGGATCTTGATATTTGCAGCGGGCAGCAGTATGGCAAAGAATGAGGCATTCTATAGCTCTGATGGGGACTTCTTGATTGTATTGCAGCATGGAGTGCTGGACATCCAGACCGAGTTGGGGCATATTCTCGTACGGCCGAACGAAATCTGCATTATCCCACGCGGAATCCGCTATCGAGTCGAGCTGCCGGCTGGGCCTGTGAGAGGATACATATTGGAATTATACCAAGGGCATTTCCAACTCCCTGAACTTGGACCAATTGGCTCGAATTGCTTGGCAAATGCGAGAGATTTCCAAGCTCCAGTTGCTCACTTCGAAGAAGCTCCAGCGGGGGAATACACAATAATCTCAAAATTCAATGGGCACCTGTTTGCAGCGAGTCAGACGCACACTCCTTACGACGTGGTAGCCTGGCACGGTCTATACTACCCCTATAAATACGACCTCGGAAGGTTCAATACCATGGGTAGTATCTCCTTCGATCATCCGGATCCCAGTATCTTCACCGTCCTCTCCGCTCCCTCGGATCATGTCGGCACAGCGATCGCGGACTTCGTTATCTTCCCTCCTCGTTGGCTAGTTGGGGAAGACACATTTAGGCCGCCTTGGTATCATCGCAACACGATGTCTGAATTCATGGGTCTCATTGGTGGCGAATATGACGCGAAGACAGGCGGAGGATTCCAACCTGCAGGAGCGAGTCTTCATAACATCATGTCTGCACACGGACCTGATGCTGGGACTCATGAGAAGGCCTCAAACGCTGAGCTAAAGCCGACGAAGGTTGGCGAGGGGAGTATGGCGTTCATGTTTGAAAGCTGTCTCATGGTGGGTGTAACAGATTGGGGATTGAAGCAGTGCAAGAAGGTACAAGAGGACTACAATGAAGTGAGTGGTGAAATCCAAAGATGAAGTTTGGAGGAAATGCTGACTGCCATTTTCAGGAGAGCTGGACTCCATTGCAACCACATTTCAAATTGCCGGAGGGGGTGAAGAGGGTGAGTAACCTTGTTGAGGGTGTGGATGAATCTCCAGCGGGGTTGGATATCGGGAAAAGCATCAATGGGAATGGTGCATCCGGCGAGGTGAACCAAGGAGCGTTGCCACACTATACTTGAGCTTAATGATACGCGCCTATCTGTAGAGTATACCCCAGTTGGGTTTCGCAGGTGCCACGGTGATTCATATTCAAACGTGCCGATTGCGACACAAAGGGACGGAGAAGTGGTACCTTGACAGGAGTAGACTATGTATACGAGCCTTGGTGTGAAGCAGCATCTTCACAACTGCTAATCTCCACCCGAATCTCAGTGCCACCCTCTCATAGAATTCTCTTCGCCTGACTACCGTAGAGCCTGATTATGGTGCGTAAATGAGCATTATAGGGTCGAATATCCAAGGCATCTGGAGCATTGCCGCAAATGTTGCTTGATTTGCATCCAGTTCTACTCTCAAGTACCACTCAAGTCCCGACTCAGGCGACAAACAAGAGGCTGCCGATCATTATAGTCCTCAAGCCCCTCGTACCAGCCTTCTTCAATCAACGACCACTCGATGCCCCGCCAGTAATTGATTTTGTCTTTGCTCTTCAAGTCCAAGTCACCAATCCTTGCTTCCCATTCACGATTATCGGCTGAGGTGCATTTGACAAAGACGGTACAATCTCTCAGTGTCATAGCAGCTAGTAATCTTTCGTCGTTGACATCTCCTCTAAGGACCCCAATCTGGTCCAGCTCTATCTGGCGGGCCTTGAGATTGTCCAAAATATCCGTATTCTCGAGCCACTGCGCGAAGCGTTTGATCTGGCAATTGCTAACTCCGGATTGCACGATGAGACTTGCAACATGGTTCATCCCCTCATCCTTTCGGGAGGTAAGATCAAGAGGGCAATAGAAAGTCATGGGAGGTTCTTTTTTGCGAGCACGTTCTGCGTTAATCCGGGCCATGCGAGCACATTGACGGCATCGTTTGGAGTATTGGGGAGCGGAGGGAGATTGCGCAAGCCACTTGGGCTTGAACTCGACGAGATTTACTCCCTCCCCTAGTGTTGTCAGCTTTGAAACGTTGTTGGAAAGCTGCCGTACGGGAAGTCATGTCCTTGACAAGGAGTGCGTGGTTGTCATCAGCCAGATAGATCCGTTGACGCTTGGTGGGTCGAGGAGTAGTTGGGTCAAGAGAGCCATTTGTAGGATTCTTGCCATTCTCCCAATCATGAAGGTCTTCATTCAGTTTAGCTACGATATGCCCAGGCTGGATATCAAGAAGAGCTTGACCGACTAGCTGATGCGGTGGGAAAAGAGGTTGTATCAGACGCTCCCAGTTTGCTTGAGCTATGTAACATGGAGCTGTAGTTGGTAGATCTTTTCGAAACCTTACAAGCTTATCTAGAAGATGTCAGCTGTGCATATTTGTGTCCCATAAATAACGATGTTACTCAAGCTCACAAGGCTGCAAGACTTAACGCCTGCTTGCATGTGTAACTCAACCGCGATGAGAAAAGGACTTGCCTTCATAAATGTTCTCTTCTAGAGGACCTGGACTTATATCATCAATGATGCTTGGTGGTGGGGTTCCATCTCCATATTCCTCTACCAAGCTTGGCTCAGGCGTAGATTGTCTCCAAGGGGTTGACACCTGGTACACAATATTAGCTGCTCCTTCTGCAAGATAGTAGAAGGCAGTGCCCTCTAGTATTGTAGGAATTGCTGCTGGTCTCGAAGCCATCACCAGAGTTAGTGCGGCGCTGTGGAGTTGACTGTGGAAGTCGAGGCTGAGGATGGGCGGTACAATGTACTCGAGTAAGGCTGAGTGGTGGGCGCCAATTTGATGGCGGATTCGGTCCACTCTGCATTGAACTCGTTCAACAATTTGAAGCTACAACACCAACGCCATCACCAAATGGCGGTCTTCTTACGTCAACATAGTGTGCGAGCAGCATTACCTCGAGAGCTGCTGACAACGTGCACTTTATCGCTCAATTCTCGCAGATTCAGTGTTCTCAATCGACCAGCTCCAAATTATCCTGGCCATGTTCCCCTTACTAGAATTGAGAAAGCTGGATTAGCAATAGGATCAGCAGTCATGTCTCTGCTGAATCCATATCGCGGAGGTATTTTCGTGTCTCTCTCTCTTTGTTCTCGAACGCACTGACAGTCCTAGATTTGATAGCATCTCTAGGAGAAGCGACGGCAACACCCTATTTCATCTACCGTCTCCGCGACGCAATGCTCTCCGATCCTACCGGTCGCAGGATACTCCGCGATCGACCACGCTTATCGTCTAAAACCCTATCAATAGATTACTTACGCTCTTTGCCTGATAATACTGTGGGTTGGGCATACGCAGATTGGCTGGACAGAGAGGGAGTGAGTGCCGACACACGTTCCGAGGTTCAATACATAGACGATGAAGAGTGTGCATACGTGATGCAGAGGTACCGGGAATGTCATGACTTCTTCCATGCACTCACTGGACTCCCCATTGTCGTCGAAGGGGAAGTTGCGCTCAAAGCCTTTGAGTTTGCGAATACCCTATTACCCATGACGGGCTTGAGTGTCTTTGCGTTGACTAGAATGAAGCCTGCCGAACGGAAGAGATTCTTCACGATCTATGGGCCATGGGCAGTGAAGAATGGGCTTGGGAGTAAGGAAGTCATCAACGTCTACTGGGAAGAGCAATTTGAGAGGGACGCGGGGGAGTTGAGGACGGAATTGGGGATTGAGAAGCCTGTAGATTTGAGAGATATTCGAAAGAAAGAACGAGCGAGGCGGAAGGTGGAGAGGGATGCGAAGAAGAATGCCCACAATGGCTACCCATAATTTGAAAAGCAATTGCAGCAGATCGAAGGAGGTAGAAACCGTCGAGTTGTGGAGAGGCAGTGGACGAGCATGCGTGCACTTTGATGTGAGAAAGTGAGCGTCTTCATTGAAAAGCCAAAGCGTGATTTATATCCAAAAGGATACAGTGGAGAAATGTTACCAATGAATCTCAATTGACCAAGTGATTCATTCAACTCAGCCTTGTGCTCGAAGTTGGAACAAGGCTGACTCGGGGCTCTGCAACGGCCACCGTACTTAGCGGCAGGATTCTCGTCAACCTCGTCGGCGCATTCTTCAACATCATCTGTATCGTATATCCGCCAACTTCAAAATGTCGATGTTTAGATCCAAGAAGCTAGATCTTGGAGGCTTTGTTAATATCAAGGTCATTCGCGATCACACCAAGAGAAAGGTGTTCGCTGAACATGAACCAGAGAGGTAGGTGATGCTCTTTGTTCTCCTTGGGTCAATTGTGACTGCGTAATGGGGTCCTTGAATTATTGAATCATTTCCTGACTGTACGTCCATCTGCAGACAAGCCCTTCGATACATCATCCGCAACTTGACTCTTTCCGCGCGAACTAGAGCCCAGGCACAGCTGCAATTGACCAAGATGCACTGCTACACAAGATCTACACAGATCCGGAATCGCTGTGTAGAGGGAGGGAAAGGAAGAGGTGTTTTGAGGGATTTCAAGATGTCGAGGGTATGTCATGCGGAGGGAGAGAATCCGATCCAATGCGAAAGCTTGCTTGAATGTCGCTAATTGGATCGAATAGTATAACTTCCGAGTACATGCGTTAGAAGGATCCATACCTGGTGTCAAGAAGGCCAGTTGGTAAACGAAGATCGCGGAGGGGTATATGAGCCGGATATCGATATGATATTCCGATCGTGGCTGTACTGTGCCTGCAAGAAGGCATTGTATAATGTGCAACATCGTGTAGGACCACGGAAAGTCGTTTAAGAAGGAATTCCAGATCGAGAGCAAGACTGGCGCGAGGGTGTTTTTAGAAGTATCACGCTTCCGTGAAATACTGCCTTTCCACGAGGCCGTGTTGCACGAGAAATGCTCCAAGAATGCTCAGACAGACATATTGGGAGACGAGCAAGTAGTACAAGCTACGCAAATTAAAGCCAATCCTCTCGCCTCTCAGATATATCATATTTTCAAGTTTGGCATCGTTGGGTTGTTGCTCGTTTGTTTGCAGCAAGTGCCAAATCTCCCAAGGAAGCAAACAAATCCGCAGCAATCAGTCGTTCTAATTCTACCTTGGCCTTTGCTTCATCAAGGTTCTTTTCCATGACAAGTGATCATTCCACTTTTCCTACGACCACACATTCAATTGTGCATCCAATTTAAAAGCGTTGATCACGGTCCTGCCCTAAAAGTCGCGTACCTTCTTCATTCGCGTCCAGATACAAACCTCCCGACTTGTGCGGCTCACATTCAGCAAACCCGTTCCTCACCATCTCCAAGCCTCCAACTCCAACCTCAAATCATATTTTGACAACTTTCAAACCCGTCAAAATGTTCCGCCGTCTTGATGCTGGTCTTCCCAAGGACCCCATCTACCCAACTACGCTCGAAGGCTTAGGGTATGCACTCTGTTTCCTTCCACTTCACGTTTCACTGACAACCAACAGCTATTTCGTAAACGAGCAAGATGAGATTCGCAACAAGGAGAACCATAAGGCTTACTTCAAGTACTTTCTTACTAAGAACGAGCGATACAACATCATGCAACGGGAAGCTATGAATGGTGAGAACTTTTCTCCTTCCCACTAATACGAGCTCACGATTAGCAGAAGCAATTCGAAACATCATCTCTGAACGCCTCACATCCCTCGGCCTTACCAAGATCCGTCTCCCCCTCAATGTCGAAGAGAACTCACCCAATGTGCCAATATTCATCTCCTCAGACTTGAAAACCAAAAAGCGAGTCCTTATCCTATTCTACGAACAGAATCAAGACCTCGGCGTCTTCGCTCATCGTATTATCGGCGGCCAAGGTGGAATCAATGTTGGTTCTGCCATCGACATGGTCAAATACATCCAACACCTCCCCAACTCTCCCGGTATAATCCTGGCGAACATAGGGCAATTGTTGTGGTGTCGACGAGGACGAAAGGCGGTCACTCAAACCTCCTGGATGGCTCTTCCCCAGAAAAGTGCTGTAGAACTTCCGTACCGTATCGACATCGAGAACAACACTGTCCCAGGAAATAGGAACACGGCGGAGCATGTTGAGTACATCTTCAACCACGTCGTCGAGAATCTCTGTGACCCGACCTCAAAGTTGGATGTCATAGGAGTTGGCGAGGGTGCTGTGAAGGTTGCAGAGTTTTTGGCTAAGAAGGAGATTTGGAAGAGGTGGGGAGGAAGAATGGAGGCTTTTGCTGCAATTGCTACTTACTATCATGCAAGTGACAATGAGAATGCAGACTTTGCTCGCTGGCTTCGCAGGGTATTCCTCTCTCCCTTGTATCATGAAGTCTTACTAACATCCCCATAGAGAGGACGCGCTTTTCTCGTTTCCCAGGAGCCTTGCGGTGCTTTCCTCGCTGGACCAGCAGGCAAAAAATTGATCCCTGCTCATGGTTGCCCAGTCTTTAGCTTAGGAGAGCCCTATTACACCGAGACGATGCTCCCGAAGGGATATAGGACGGTTGTTGATTGGTTCCAGGTGGTATCTAAAGTTACGGAATACGTCAATCCTGCCTTTGCCTTCGAAAGTGATAGCGATGAAGAAGAGGAAATTGATACGCCGGGTATCAATTTCGATCGCGTGGATCAGATTGCAGATTGACTGAGCTCAATTCGTTAAATGCAATATTTGGGTAATTCGCAACGTAGATGACACTGCGACCCAATCTGATCAATGAGAAATCAAAGAATCTTAAGCTGGCTACTCTTGCAATCGTTTCTAGGACACTCTGATCTTGACCCTCTCCTGCACACAGGTATGGAGGCGATGGCTTCCATCTTCAGTTTCACAACTAGATAGAACGTTCTTAAGGGTGAGCTTCTCTCTCTCAACAGAAATCAATTGCTCTTCCAGATAACATCTCGACATTCATCTGCATGGGGATTCTCGTTTGAGAGTGAGGTGTCGATTCTATGAAAGCTGGAATGTGTGGCGTTTCACTTCATAACTCACCTCAGGCCTCTCGGTGCATGAAATAGCCTTTGCAATTAAAAAATCTCATTTACATTAGACAAAGCTTACGGCTTCGCTTCAATATCTACGCAGAGAGAAAGGAAGATCCAGAAGGTGAATGGGTCGGACTACTCAACAGCTCACTTGCCCTTCTTGATCTCTCTTTGATCACTTGCTTCTCGCTCTCCCATCTCCCAACTGCCTCCTTCTGTTCTTCAGTTCCGAACCCAAGCCATCCGCCGATTGAACCCCTTTCAGCTTTCGTTTCTCGTTCTTCTCTTGCTAGCCTTTCCACCATCTTCGTCCAGTTGGTCAATCCAACTTCCAAGCATTGCCTGCACGTCTGCTTTCCCTCCTTGTCGATCCTCTTCCCTCTCAACTCCTCTTCCGCAATATCAACAGCTTCTCTTGTCCAGGCCAACCCATCTTCCCTGCTCGTCTTGGTAGTTTTCGATGCGTATAGGATCTCGCCGATATAAGTCATTATACCAGCTTCTTCACAGCGTTCTTTAGGACTGCGGGTTGGCGGCGACGTTCCATCAGGGGGTGGTGGAGGATATTTAGGTGCCGCGACAATAGATGTTATTAGGGACATGACAGCCTTCAGGATCCCATTATCCTCCTCATCCGGAGTGAGCGTCGAGAGCATCGTAGCTGGAGCTTCAGGCAATGACCTACGTGCGCGAAGGACTGAGAGAAAGATGGGTAAAGCGACTGCAAGATTCGCGTTCAATGCATGGTGGACGGCCAGGGCGGTCGTGGCAGCCAGCATATTCGCGGAAGGAGCGCCAGCATCGGTGTTCAGGGTCCTTGTCATGCTATTAAAAACAGGAGTTTGCGATCCAGAACTCGCAATATCCAGGGCCCACTTGTACATCTCCAAAGCTGTCTCGGGCGTGCGCTTGAAATCAAGCCAAGCTGCATATGCCAATGCTGCGTCTACCCTCTCCTTCTCTGTAAATCCGTGGGTGGTAAGAACTCGCACGTAGAATGTTTCCGGAGCTTCGAACGCTGGTTCGCAATCCTCTTCTCTAGGAGCTGATTTCGCACCAGGAGGAACAGGTCGAGGGTCAGGGTTCGAAGGACCGATCACAACGCTTGCAGGAAACGCAACATTCCGAGACCTGTCTCTGACCCATCCGTCAAGATGCTCCGCTGCCCTCGCTGCCCCCATAAGCACCTGATAATATCCGCGCCTCCACGATTCAGGTTTGCCTGTGATGTCGAATCCAGTTTTTCCAATCCCTGCTACTAGAATGCCTCCTTCGTCTTGATCTTGAAGACCAGCTCCGTCGACCGATGGATCTTCGAGCCTCTTGATTAATCGCCGATAGGCCTCCCCAGTCCTTGCCCAATCTACGAGACCGCCATTTGCCTCGTCATCATGATCTTCGTCCCATCTTGCGCTCCTGAAATCCTTCCGAGTAATCCACGACCATTCATGGGGAGAGGGGAATTTGCGCTCCAGCCATTCTTGCTGGACTCCGAATACAATCGTCAGGAGAAGAACTGTCACGGTCCAAAGGATTGTGGTGTATTTCCCTGCCCGCCATACTTCATCCTTGATCCATTGCTTTCGTTCTGTGGTAAGAAACCGTGCTATGGGGCGTCGATTGGGCGGAGAGAGGAAGGGAAGCTGTGGTCTTGATCGCGGCGTAAGGGTGAGAGTATTCTGGGTGAAGAGACGAAGGGAATTAGGCGGTCGGAAGGGTCGTAAATATAGTATCCTTCTGATTTGGAATCGTGGCCGCATCATTGACGTTGTTGGAGAATACTCGTTGTTGATGCGCACTCTGCCATACCGAGAAATTCATGGAGCCTCATCGCCTGCGTCCTGGTGGTCTGGGCGTTTCTCCCCGCCAAACAGCTAGCTACATCACATAACAGCTACGAGACACGCCCAACCGCCGAAACATGGAGGACGACGACTTAGCGCAGGTATGTCGTGTTGCAAATATGAGATGTGCCATCGTTTTAACACTCTTGTTTCTAGATCAGAAAGGCCAGACTCGAGCAACTTAAATCTCAAGGTGGCAGTGGAGGGGCAAGCAACTCCAACAACAATCAAGGAGAAGCCCAGTATGTTCTCTCGCTCTCCAGCCATCCAATAGACTAACATTCTCGCAGACAACAAGAAGGTACGATCTCCATTCTGTTTAGTTCCCTTTCTGAACGTCAAAAGCGGAAGCACGCCAGTCAATCCTGAACCAGATACTTGAGCCCGAAGCCTCAGACCGCCTGGGAAGAATACGATTGGTCAATGAATCAAGAGCAAAAGATGTGGAAAATAGACTCATTGCATTGGGTAGGAGTGGTCAGTTGAGACAGAAAGTCACAGAAGAGCAGCTTAAGGAGTTGCTGAATGCTGTCGCGGAGACGAAGGAAAAGGAAAAGATTGTCGTTTCTAGGAGGAAGGGAGGGTGGGATGATGATGATGACGATCTGCTTGATTTATGAGAGGTGCACACGAAAGGGTTTTGGGAGGTTTGGTCATGATTATCCAGGATTGGCAGAGCTTTCATTGAGAAGAAAAGCTGGGCCGAGCTATCTTTTGTGACAAGTGTAACTCTTAACCGATGAAGAGGACAGCCTTTCTGCAGCTTGTAAAGGGCCTTGAGAAGATATACCTCGGAACTTGGGAAAGACTTGATTGGGACGATTAGGGAGGACAGCTGCTCATTAGCTCCGTTGAAATATTAGGTTGGTACATAGGAACTACGAAGTCAATGAGTTTTCTGATTGTGAGCCAGTGTTTACATTCTAGTTGCGACGCTTCCTCGAGTCCATGTCCGCCGACAGCCATGTGAAAGCAGTTGGACTATGAGAGACGAGCACGAGCATGTACTCCTCATGATCTTCATTCAACTACCAGTTTGTTAGTATTGTTGGATACTTTTATGATTCAGAGCAGTCCATGCTAGAGTAGTATATATTCGACTTACATTGGCAAGTTGAAGACAACTCAGCTGTACCAGTTAGCAACTCGGAGAAAATAAACAAGCATTCTGTTGATACCCCCAGGTAAGCAGAGGCTCGACTCTTCTAAAGAGTCTCCCGGAGCTGGCCACTTATGGAACGAGGCTGTTGGGCGATGCCAGTCGGGTAAAGCTGCAGGTATGCGGCAAGGCTCTACGCTCCAGCTACTCTACAACTCTAGAACGCATTCAATACTTCGCCATAATGATTCCCAAGATATTCCAACAACACCATCGCCAATCCCTTTATCCCCCGCTGTAGGTGTACCGCCATTTCGATTGCCTGGATTCATCTATCAGCTTTTTGCAGTATGCGCCGTTGAACTTCACGACCATATCTAAGGCCTTCAGTCGTCCCCTCCACCCCACTGTTCAGCCCTATCGCCTTGTTTCGTGGGGTTTTGGATACCCATTCCAACGCTGCATGCTGCATGCTGCATACTTCGATCTGTCGAATATATCCTATCTACAGAGCCTTCAATGGCCTCGGAGCGCCCTCCTTCACACCTACAAACGGGTGATTCACCGCAGCTCGACGACAATCCACCAGGCTATGATGAAGCTACAGGCATCCTCGATATGCGCCAAGGCGGGGTCAGCACTCAAGCCAGAGTCGGAGGTCAGCACAAAGCCCTACTCTAATCTGCTGGTCTGCACTGACAGACTCCCTAGATGATGGACGTGTCAACATACAAATCGACAAGGCCGATACCAACCTTGCGGAACAGATCGAGCAGATCACCTTGGCTGCCAGGCCTGAATCTCCTGCGTACACGACCAATTCCTACGCCCCTTCATACATCGATAATGGGCCAGTGGAAGCCCCACCAAAACTCAATATTGTCATCCATGTTGTCGGATCGCGAGGAGATGTGCAGCCTTTCGTGGCCTTGGGCTTGGAATTGAAGAACAAATACGGCCATCGTATTCGCCTGGCTACGCATGGCACATTCAAGAAGTTCGTTGAGGAAAATGGCTTGGAGTTCTTTGATATTGGGGGCGATCCAGCTGAGTTGATGGCGTTTATGGTCAAGAACCCAGGTCTTATCCCGGGGATGAAGTCGTTGAGAGAAGGTGATGTGGGCAAGAGGCAGAAAGGGATGGCTGAGATCCTTCAAGGTTGTTGGAGTTCTTGTGCTGATGTTGATGAGGCCAAAGAAGACGAGAGTAATACAGTGAGACCGAAGCCCTTCATCGCCAATGCAATCATCGCAAACCCACCCAGCTTTGCACATATTCATTGTGCAGAGAAGATGGGTATCCCGCTGCATCTGATGTTCACGTAAGTCTGGAACTCGTCCTCGCTCATCAATGGCTATTCTGATTGAGATCATCTCTTGTAGCATGCCATGGTCACCAACGCAAGCCTTCATGCATCCGTTGGCTAATATCAAATCATCAAACGCGAGCGGAAGCATGACAAACGAAATGAGCTACACCCTGGTGGATATGATGACCTGGCAAGGACTGGGTAGTCTCATCAACAAATTCAGAGCGGAGACTCTGGGTCTTGGAGTACTCTCACAGGCAGCAGCGATCACTGCACTTGAAAGACTGAAAATTCCTTACACATATTGCTGGTGAGCTCTTCCCATTGAATGTTGCAAACGCGTCTAGACTTCAAGTCAAGGTTTTCAAGGTCTGACCGATCCTCTCTAGGTCACCTGCACTTATTCCGAAGCCTAAAGACTGGGGAAGGCATATAACCATCTCTGGATTCTACTTCCTCTCTCTTGCATCTAACTACCAACCTGAACCAGCCCTTGCCGAATTTTTAGCCGCTGGTCCTCCACCTGTTTACATCGGGTTTGGTTCGATCGTTGTAGAGGACCCAAACGCCATGACAGACTTGATATTTGAAGCTGTCAAAAAGACCGGTCAGCGAGCTTTGGTATCTAAAGGCTGGGGAGGTTTTGGCGGTGATGAATTGAAGCAGCCTGATGGAGTCTTTATGTTGGGCAACTGCCCACACGACTGGCTTTTCAAACACGTTTCTGCTGTTGTTCACCACGGTGGAGCGGGCACCATGGCAGCTGGAGTCGCACTCGGACGTCCTACGGTTATTGTGCCCTTCTTTGGAGACCAGCCATTCTGGGGGGCTATGATTGATCGTGCTGGCGCTGGACCGCCACCAATCCCATTCAAGGAACTCACCGCCGAGGGTTTGGCGAATGCGATTCTTTATGCCCTCAAGCCAGAAACTCTTGAGCGCGCAAAGGAGCTTGGAGAACGCATCCGTGCTGAGAATGGCAGTGAAGTAGGCGCGGCCAGTTTTCATGAGCAGATGGACATTAATCGAATGCGCTGTTTGATGGCACCGAGCAGAACTGCCGTCTGGCAGGTCAACACCAAAGATTCACGCACAGAAAATGTCAGGCTGAGTGCCTTTGCTGCAGCCGTGTTAGGCAATGAAGGCCTTGTGGACATCAATCAACTCAGACTATATCGACCATGCGAATACGCAGTGGAAGAGAATTTTATGGTCGCCAATCTTGCGGGAAGCAACCCCGTACTCGGTACGATGGGATCTTTCGCGTCTCACATGATTCATTATCCCATCTACGTCGGTAAAGCTTACGCCAGCGTCGTCTCCGAGCCCTACAAAGGAGCGAAAAATGACGGCTGGCGTGGATTCGGTAAAGGTCTTGGTAAAGGACTCGGCAATGTCTTCTTCCCTAAACGGGCCCTGGTGACAGTGCATGGGAAATCATATAACATGCGGGCGCTCTACAAGTCGATCAAGAAGCGCATGGGGTCTGATACACTGAGCTTCATTCTCGCAGCGCATTTTGCGCAGGGGTTTGAAGAGGCGAAGACGGCGACGGAATCTGAGCGCCAGGATGTGCTAAGACTCTGGCGTGAGCTGGCGCCGGAATTAAAGAGAGAGCATAGCGGAGGCAGTTTTTTGACTGTTACGAGCTCGAGAAGCTCGACGAGCAGTTCGACTTCGTTAAGTGATGCGGAGACACAACGTGCGCCAGCACCGACCTTGTCGGTGCCCCCCAGTAATACGACGACGACCCAATAATCTGGTCCTCGAATCAGTCAAAGTTGTTGTTTAGATGTCACTCTGGAAGAGACGGAGTTTGGTAGAAAGGGGTGGGACGTAAAGAGTATGGTCAATTTTCTTTTTTTTGGGTTTTGTTATGATTTCTCAATATACCCATATAACACTTCATTTCATTACACCCAAGTTACCATTTGAAGGCAGCAAAGTTGATCTCTCACTAGTGGCTCATCAAAAGCACAATTCTCTCTTCAAGGGGTCAGAACTCCTAGCCCAGCCTCTACGTACGAACCTATCCCCTAGACATCCATCTTCTCTCCCCCAGTCTTCGTTTTGTATTGTATCGCACCATCAAGCGGTTTCTCCCAAACCTGTCGTCGAACTGCAAAACTCTCCCACTCGGGCGTGGGTATCTGAGGGAAGATACCCAGTTTCAAAACCGTTTTCCCAGGATTGAGTGGCATGACTGATTTTATCGGACTAGTGAATTATTCAGCAGAGACTTGCCTGCTTGAACTTCGTTTGAAAGAAGAGGTTCGGGTTCGGACCTGGGAGTAGTTTTAAAGAGAATCAGGAGGGACTCACCACCCGCAAGTCTTGCAGAAGAACCTCGACAAGGGCGTCCCGCTCAGTGTATCCGGATCAGAGTATTCCTGTAGATTCTCCGCGCCCTCGATGGTGATCTTTTCGTTTTCGATGGTGAGATTATTGGCCGCGGCTTTCAATCCAAAAACACGGATTGTTAGTCAGGTATTTCCTTCTCTCTCTCACGACCTACGCATCCTTTCTCATTCAAAAAGTCGGAAGGAGATGAGCCGAGTATGGAAGCATACCTGCGCCAGCCGTCTTCTTGCAGTTCACACAATGGCATACATGTCCTCTCCTATTCCCGTTGAAGAGATCCGGATCGTTGACCTTGACCTTGATTTTGCCGCAGTTGCATGTCCCTTCCATGTCGTTCGCTTATTCAAATGACAAAGCTGAAAATGGGTAATACGATTCGAGTGAGTATAGAGTGTTGATATCCGACAAGATTATTATGAGGTATAGACAAATCATGTGGAGGAATCAAATGCGATGGAAGAGGTATGCGGGGTAAGTGGGGGATTTATAGATGGATAGATGGGGGCGAGACTGACGTAGATGATTCTTCGCTGCTCAGTAGCTGTGCTACCTAGTGTTATGAAAAACAATGTTTCGTTCTGACCTATATAAAAGCCTGATTCCTGAGCTTCGGTCATAGAAGGATTGCCTACGTGAGCTAATGAGTAATGAATATGATTTGATATAACGTTGGGTTGTCAGCATCGGTAGTCTACCCAGCTCGTGGTACATCTCCGCGGCCAGACACTTCACGTCCTTGGAGCTCTGCAAGTCTATCATCCACTTCTAGTTATTCTTTCGTTACTTCATTCTCATCTCCGAAATATATATAGGTATATCTTGGACTGCTAGCCCTTTCTTCCTGCCATTTCGCTCCATCAATTCGCAGCCAGTCGTTGGCAATGATGTCCGTCCGAAAGGCGTGCTATTACTGTGCCCGTACTCTGCAAAACTTACAATCTAGTAAGAACATTTACAAGGAGCCGCCGAACGAGAGAGTGGCATCTGAGGCAACTCATTATCAGGGTGGGCAATCCCGTTAGCTGGGTCGGCTTACAGGCGTCCACAACATGAACGTCCTCATGTACGTCTTGGTGAAAATTCCGTGGCCAGGAGTTCTGTGGCTGGATTTAGCGAAATCCATGCCGGGGACTGGAAACATGCAAAAAAAAAAAAAAAAAACATAGATCGGAATAAATAAATGAAAGGAAAGACAAAGAAAAATGGAGGGTGCCGAAGAGAGAAAGATTCCTGCCGACTGAGCGTATTGGCGACTCATACACGACGGTCTCCACATGCAGAATCTGGCTGCCCGGAGATATTGTCATCAGGTTTATCTACAATGACAAGCCTCAAAGCGGTGTACATACCTCCCGAGTGACAACGGTAGATGTGTGGCACTGAAGGAGGGCAAGAGGGATGGAATAAGACTGGAACTGGAATTGGGATTATAGTAACACAAAGTGCCGTACCATAATCGTTTAACAGACACGACGTACTGTGATAGCAAGATGCTCCTTTGAAAAGCCGAATAACGGGAAGAACACGAAAATCCTTTATCAGACTATGTGGAACCTACTCTGCTTGCCGGCCTTTTCTTATTATGTGGAGAGTCCTTTAGATGGCACCCATATCGAAAAGATGGGACGAAGGGCCGGATGAAAAACAAGGACATCAACTCAAAAATGAATTGCAAGTACTTTCGCTCCGAATTCGAGACTCGAGCTGGCTCTGAGGAGCACGTATTATTACTGTCTAGGACCTCGCCCTTGATTGGCCCCGTTGCTCTGATGTTTTCTTACTTTCTTATGAAATTATAGGTCTCCTAGATTTCGGACTCTTGAGAACTAGGAGACGTCAAGTGTCAATTGACAACAACATCTTCATGGACTAACAGTTTTGGAGGCTCGGCATTCAATGTATTTATATGTGTAAACATACAAAATGCTCCAGGTCGTACCTGCCGTAGAAGCCACGTGGTTTTGATGACTCGCTAGGAACTGACCGGTCTGAAAACTATGAAGTCCAATAAAGGATAAAGTATGTATCTTCACCGCGATTCATCATATATGATTTTCGAGCGGGGCAATGCGGCGGCGTGTGTCGCTGTCGCGATTACCGAAATTGTATGACAAGTTATTGGCAAAACATCGCTACGGTACAGTACCAGCTTTCGTGGTTGTGGCCCGAAATGAAATGGAAGCCTGAACGGTGTTGGCATCCCTGAACCCTTCCCGAAGTCGAGACGGGCTCCATTATTCCGATTCCAACCTCGCGAATGCAGGTCCCGCGGAAAAGTTAGAAAGGTAGGAGAACAAAGCGATTTTTGGCCTCGAATTTACACATGAGCAATCTCCATGGAATATATGAAGGAGCCACATGCTCGAAACCAATCTATAACAGCAAAAGCAACTTTGCGGGAAAGAAATGAGGTTCAAGTACGAGTACGAGTAGCCAGCAATTGGAATTCGGGGAAGGTGGTGGGGCTGCACTATGCTGTCGACGGTGCCGAGACTACGGCTGGAATATGAAGACGAAGCCAGCGAACTCCACGGTACTGCAAACGCATGCTTCACTTTAAGGATTGCCTCAATCTTGCTTGTGTGATACGTTATCATCAGAGTCTATTGAGATGAATTTAAGATGTCTTCAACGAAGAGGCTGACTGCTTTGGGCGTCGCATGTTAGAATACTTCGTATTCGCAGAGAAGATTACCCCTGCATAACCGGGCTATTACTGGGGCTTGGTTGCATGGCAGACCCTTAATCGACCACCTGGGAGCGATCAATGTGAAACGGGTGGGAAGAAAGCGAAGAAGCAAAGCGGCGAAGAGACATCGGTGCGACTCCGGATTATGGCACATCTTATGACCACGATTCAGTGGCAGTGTAGATATTGTACGAGCAGCATGTGTGCGCTCACTTGCCACTTCGTGTCGCTGTCGCATACTCTCGGAGCTGAAGAGTTGTTCATTGATCTCATCCACCGACTGGACTACGGATGAGCTTCGCAGTAGCTCTTGTTCCGTTGCGGGATCTTATCTTGACAAGTGACAGCTGCACACAATTCACTCACTAACCACTAGTCTGCTGTCTAAACCACTAGGTCAGGTACCCAAGACTTTCGAGGGTGAGCAACGGGTTGAGCAAAGGGGTAAAGCAGCAACAAGACAAAAAGAAAGACTTGGGTGGTGACTGTGGGCCGTCGTCTTAGGAGTCCGTCCCTCCATGTCTACGAGTTCCCCCGTCCATAAAACTCGTGGCTGCTTTGAGCTTCTTCCTCTTCCTCGTCCCACAAGTTGGATCTCTCACACAAGCCCCGATCACCTTCAGCGCAACCCCCTCACTGTGGGAGCCTATCACCGTCTCTTCCTCATGCTTTCAGGGTTCCCACGGGCCTCAGTGGCTCGGGTTGGCTCTGCCATAATCCCATGTACCCAGTGTAGCGTGTTTCTACTTGAGCCTTCAACCAGGGTGCTTGCAGGCCTCTTGAGCGTTTTCCGTGATTGAAGGCCTTTCTCCATCGTGGCCCCCTTCAAACCTCAAGGAATACGAAGCGGAAGGCCACTCGGAGAGCGGGAATCTCGCAGAACAATTTCAAAAAGGCCGCCTGCCAATCAGCGGACTGGAGGAAACTTATTTTGAGTTCTAAGGGCCAAGAGTGACCTGACCGTAGGACAGTGCTGCGTGCAGTCGACGATACATTCATTTTCTTCCCTTCCTGGATTGTAGGAGGAAGGAGTGACCGACGACTCGACGGTCCATCTCACTCCTGTTTTCTTGCGCTTCATCATTGATTGATCGCCCCAGAGCTCGAGGCTCTACCACAAGTTCTTAGCACACCGGCTGGCTCTCCTGATTCTGAAACGGTAACTTTTGGTCGATAACCTTCGTCAGAGCCTCAGAGTGCAGCTGGGGAAAAGCCCGAGAGTCTTTACCTCCCATACGGACACTGGAGAACCAAGAACTTCTTCGAGTCGGCGGAGAATTGAACGCCGTTTGAAAACGTGGGAGGGTTGTACAGTTCAAACCTCGAGTCCGTGAGACTGAAAGCGGCGAGGCAGCAGAGACGGCACCGACGCATAAGTGATTGTCGCAGGCCCTCGAAACACCAAATGTATGTAGTTGATTTCAAGATCTCCGACAGCTTCCTTCTTCACAGAATCCACCCAGGATCCAGTGTAAGGGACCTACCATTCCGGCCAAGTAGCCGGTTGGTCTAGGAAGTGGTCGCCCACGATCAAGCCGGTTACCTGCTGGGATGTCATCTCGGGTTGAGTTTTGAAGCATTTGCTGGATTCTCGTCTGGTATCGCTGTCGTGATTTTGTTTCCTTCCTTGTTAATGCTTCACTTCTCAATCGCACTGGTGGTGATTGTAGCCAATTGCTAATACAATTTACGCAGTCGAAGACGGAAGGAGGGTTTGAACGTCACAACTACACGAGTATCGTTGAGACGAACCGTTTACATTCACTGCACACGAATCGCCGCCCAATGCGATATTATTCCTACCGCACAACATACATCATAGACTGCGAACTTTGTCCATTCATTCCATCGGATCCTCGCGACCGATATTACGCTCTTTATCCATTCGCATTCTTACACTGGAGTTCGACTACTTCATATCTTGTTCGGTATATTGGGCATCTTTTAAACATATTTATAGGTTACATTCTGTTTGAGGGACTATTTCAGCAGCAGACAGTGTCTTTGTTTGCCGGTTTACAAGCTACGGCAGGCAACATTCATTCCCTTATTAGACGACCTCATGCATAAGCAAACACGATAGAGTCATTCGTTTCCGAGTAGCTGGACTGGTCACTGGGAGGAGCATCATTATCGAGATAGTCCAGGGATCGTTGCGCTGTCTGGCACTGGTCTTTGAGAGGCATCGACGTTGTATCCATGAGTCAACAGCAATGGGAAAAGGCATCTGGTGGAGGAGGCTCTGTAAGACGAGCAAGACAGAGGATGGAGGCAGGACTACCACCAGAGATACAACAAACGCCCCAACAAAAACGGTATGAGCCCTCGACTCAGGCACGAAGCCCTCCAGAGAAACGTCCACGACAGCAGATGCCGCAAGCACTTCAGGGCCAAGGTCCTATTGGGGTTGCAATATCAAGACCGACTCAGGTACCACAGTGGCCGCTGGCTGGAAAAATTGAGACCGCTCGAGATCAGAACAACAATCAACAGTACCAACCACCTACTGGACGTGGTATACCTCCGCAGCGTCCACCACGCCCAAGTCATGTTCCTTCAATGCTCGATGCATCGCGATTACAGGAGCATACGCCCTCCTTCCAATACATGCCCCAACCCAACCAGATGGACCAGAATCATGAAAGGGGCCAAAGGTATCCGGAGGATGAGATGACCTCACCCGGCGTCACTTCACCAATGAATCAAAGTTCGCGGCCGTCGACTATCTCATCTGTTGGAACGATACCCGACTTTCCTATACCAGTACCACAACCGCCAGGGCCACCGAGGAAGAGCGCAAATCTAGGGCCTCCGCCCTCAGCGAGAAGAGGGGCTTCATCATATTATTCGCAGATCTCTTATGTCTCCCCGATCCCCGAGGAGAGCCCTCGAACGCAACCATCACATGGCTCCTATGCTTCGAGTGCGGCAATGCCGACGAGCTGGGGATCGGATTCGCCTGGATATGAATTTGACGATGAAGATGAATATGCTAGATATATTCAAGAAAAAAGTCATGGCAACGAAGTGATTGAAGAGGGACGCGAGTCGAGGGAGTCGACCATGGATGATAGCGATGATCGAGGTTTGATACGAAGCGCAAGTTTGGGGAAAAGAGCCAAACCTTCCATGGTTACAACGAAGAGTGTAGAGAGAATAGAGATGCAAAGGCCTACTCCTCAACCACAGCAAAAGTCAAAAGGAGAGCGTATGGGTGTCCTTGCAGGAGGAACTACTGGTGTCTCGTCGGCAGCAGCCTTGACGACCGAGAGGTCGATTGAAGGTCACCGAGAGACGGTGTGGCCTATGATTGGGAACCCAGACTCACCCCTCGCTGGAGGAACTGGGTTGATTGACAAGTCGACCTCGTCGTCGGAGAATGAGGTTCCTCGAGTTTCGAAGGGTGTTGCACGCGATATTGCGGCGCCTATGCCTTCAGGTCCTGGGGCTACTGATATGCTTGGGGTATACAATGCTGCAAGCTCCTTGCAACCGCCTGGGACAACTCCAAGTCGAACGCCAAGTCCTGGTTTCAATCGTCTCTCTGCAATTCGGCGTCCACCCCGTCTCAATATTGATGCCGTCCGTGAGGCGGAAGCAAGAGGTAGCTTGACCAGTCTGCCCGACCTGATTCGGAGGGCGACGAGGTTAGCATCAATGATGGATCGAGGCAAACGACCTGCAAGTCGGTTAAACGATCTCAGCGACTTCCCAAGTGACTTCGACCTAGCGAGAGACAAGGAGATGGGCAGTAAGTAACTCATTCACCTTTCACCAGGGAATATCTAACATCCACAGTAACATCCGATGGGAATCGCCAATCCGGCCTTTCGAACATGCTCGCTGCCTTCCCTCCACCCGGTCTTGCAACACCGACTCGTGGCAACACGCCGCGACCTCAATCTTCCTGGCCAGTTATTAACAGGTCCGGATCTGATAGTGATTTCGAGACGCCTAGGAGGAAACGGCGCTGCTGCGGACTTCCTTGCTGGGGATTTCTCCTCGCCCTCTTAATTCTTCTCGTAATTATCGCCGCTGCCGTCGTCGTTCCCCTTGAGCTCCTCGTAATCCAGAAGCCCAAGACCGCTTCCGCTGTCACAGCATTGCAAGCTTGCTCGCGAAACTCAGCCACGGCATGTCAAAATCGCGGGACCTCTTCTCTCTCTACAGGCAACTGTTCATGTGTCTGCATCAACGGGTTCACGGGCTCAACATGCTCAGTTTTTGGAGCCTCGGGTTGTACAACGACCACACTCTCCACAGATCCAACATTTACAAACGTCACTCTTGGGGATTCAATACCGCGTCTCATCACGGCTGCACAGGCGAACTTTTCCATCCCGCTCAGCGACTCCGTCATCCTGGCCCGTTTCAACTCTGCGAGCTTGTCGTGCGTGACTGAGAACGCACTTGTGACGTTTGACGGGGAATCGCAACGTGTCGGAACAGCAGAAGATGCTGTCCATCCGACTAGCACAGCAAGCTCTGCTTCCGCATCTTCTACAACACCAAGCAACAAGCTTCGACGCGATGCCGCATCATCATCAACCAGCTCAGCAGCAATAGCAGCTGCCACGGTCAACGGAATCATCTATGATCCCTCGTCAGTTCCCACACCCGCCGCTGCATCCTCAGCGGCTGCTGCATCAAGCACAAGCTCGGCGTCTGCCAGCCAGACTTCCTCGGAGGCCGAGTTTACGATCACTGAAGAAGTCCTTGACTTTTCACGGGTTGCCGTTCTCTTTGTCCTCCAACAAGAGTCGCTCGATTCCGCCGTCACGGCTCAGACCGAGCTGCAGAAGTTCTTCGACCAGGGCACCTCCACGAACGTGGTCGCCCAGAACATTAGCATGGGCAATGGTAATGTTGCCAACCTCGTCAATTTTAGCATCGACCTCGGGAATGGATCTGTGGGATCGACAAACGCCAGTGTGACGAAGCGGACGCTGACTGGGAAGAGGAGTATCCAGCTCTGGACTGTGCACACTTGAGATATGGCATAGGCTGATTGCTATGTGGAAATGACGACGCTTGTAAAGATTTCCCAGATCTCAAGCTCATATTTCCTTGTTGGAATACGGCGGGTATACCTGTCCATAATGCTCCGAGAGCGTTTTCTTTGATGTTTGATTTTTGTCTCGGGTATACCTCTACATGTGCGGGGATATGTTGGGGTTTGGGTGATTGATGCGAGAGAGGGGAGAGGAGATGAGGAAGTGTCGAAGCAGTGGATGATCAATGTAAACTACATACTACGGCCGAGCCATTCGAGCTGGCGAGCATAGCTCTCTAGAAGGAGCGAATCTAATGGGCATTCACACATCCAGTCCGAAGGTTGCAGGTTTTGCGTACAGATTTCGGAAATGACTGGGAACAACGACCTTCCTAGATCTCGCTTTGTGGTTTTTTGGCTTCTAGCTTTATAATGTTACAGCCTTGCAGCGTCTTTTAACCTTGCTTTACATTACTGTATTGTAGCCGTACAATGTCTTACTTTCACTTACCTCAACTTACGACCTCTCAACCTCGAGCTGTGTTTTGCCTTTTCTCCCACATCAACCCTTTGAATTATAATATACTTAACTTCCTGACCTTTATAACATTTATTGCATCTTCAAATACGACGGTCAGAAGCACACAGGGAAACCTTACAAGCACTTCTATTCCTCGATCGAGCTCCCGACACCTCTGCCTCTATTTGATGACGAACCCTTACCAACAGTAACAACTCATTTCACCTTTCCAACTACAGATGAACCTGAACAAGTGTTGCAACAAACAGTGATCGAAATAATGAGGTGATAGGACTCGAAAGACAACGCCGCTGTGGTATACTTCACAACCTAAACCGGGGATCAGGCGCAAACCTGGCCGCTCCCTCCCGTCTCGCCTTATCCCGCAGGTCTGGCATCAAGACTCCAGACTCTACCTACATACACCCAAGCAATTGACGGATCGGCAAAGAGAAAGACCTCAAGCAAATCCCAGGTGTCAACCTCTGCCTGAAAAAGACTGCTAATATGGGATAGGAAATCTAGAGCCGTATCTAGGAGTGGTCGGTCCAAACGGAAAGCTTCCGGGCCGTCCGAAGGAGATTCTGCACCGGAGTCTCCATCCAAGAAGCCTAAGAAGCTACAGGTGTCAACCTCTGCCTCGATTTCGGACTTTCTTCCTCGGAGTGCGACATCGGCAGCATTGTTGAGTCGACAGCGGTATTGGAGTCGACAGCATTTTTTCAGTCGACAGCGTTATTGGAGTCGACATCGACATTAGAGACGATATGGCTGGCTCGCTGGCGGTGCTTATAGTTGATGACGGAAGAGAGGGCGGGATGCCATATCAGATTTGGTGATGTCTCAAAAATGTCCCTTCGGACTTGGTGACACCATGGACCTTGGCAGCAATGACAAGGACACCAACCCAATGGTCGGTCACCCAACAAATGATGCGGCCGGACATCAGCTATTACGCGTTGTATGCGGCCCTTCGACCTGACGGGCGGTGGAGGCTGGTGTCGTACCCATACTACACCAAGTATGCCAAGGGTGTAATACCGTCCAGTATGGACTCGCACGCAATAGTAAAGTGTGCGCTGTCACCTATCGCTCCGAACTCGTATGGGCCCAACCTTGGACTAAGTGAGGTCGGGCAGACGATAATCAGAATAGTGGGTATTTGCGTATGTAGATATACGTCGACCGTGATAGCTCGGGCATGCGATGGAGGTAACTTAGTACGAAAAAAGACGCCTGCGTTGCCGGTTCAATATACAGAGAGCGAGGGCTGATATTCGGATTGAGAGCGACTCCTTGCACCTAATTATGCCTCTCCTGGTAGTGTCCTGGGGATTTTATCTCGCAAATGGTATTCTGACCGGCTGTCAAGGCTTTATGAAGGGTTCGATGTTTGGCAATTGCTTGAAGCGCTTGAAGCGTCAGTCTGGACATTGGCTCGAAGACTATCTCTAGTAGCCAATCTATCGCTCGTTTCACTCTCGATGGGCCCCATTTCCAAAGTGAATTCCCAATTCAGTATGCTACTTAGTGCAAAAGTGAACGGATCTGGGTTTTCCTGTGGAGTTGATCGTTTGTTTGTAATGGTGGTTCTGTGTAGTGAAGAGAGTTCAACCACCAATTGTTTTGGGTGGTTAGGGCGCCATCTATCAAATCGGTGCCGTACGAAGCCCTTTAGGCCCTTCCCGTGAACCGTTTGACTTTATATTGTGACTTCATAGTCGCCTGCTCGAACTCGACGATGTTAGTAGCACTTCCGTGGAATATATGTAGAGTATTCGTAGTATTGTTGTTGGTGTCTAACTAGGTAAGGACTGTAGTTGTTTCTATTCTATGGATGTGGAGTGCATACCCTAGCATGCAGATTTCAATTCACGTGACCTGATATCCCAGCCGCAACCACGCTACCCTGAATGAGGTTAGAATAGGGGTGGTTCGAATAAATCCCTTTGATGGAAAAGGGGGTTACGAGCCCCTGTCGTCACAATGCCATGTTCGACGCATTACGAAAGCGGACAGCCGCAGCTTTTCTAGTTCGGGAAGTTAGTCATGTGAGGTCAAGCTACCACAACCACAACTGGAGTGGATTTCTGAATCTAACACGCGAGGAGGTGCGAATATCTCTGTTGGGAAACAGGGTTCAGAAAACTAGTCAGAAGCAATATACTGTATTCCACACGATTTGTCCATGTTGCCAAGGGATTAAGATTGGATTGGATTTCATGGGCTGCATCCAGCACCAAACTTTCCACCTCTCATGCAAGCATCAAAGAAAAGACTCCTCGGTATCACATGATCGTGGCCCGTATATTCCTTAGATGTTTGGAATCTTTGCGTTCCACCTCGGCCAAAGATACGAGGATTTGCGGGGCATTAGCGGGGAAGGAAGCCGGAACTCCTGAAATCCAGAACTTCAGAACTTCCGAAACTCCAGCTTTCGTGGGGGAATTTTATCAGATTTCGAGTTTGAACTGAGGAAAAGCCTCGGTCGCTGCGCTGGCAGCATGGCGTCTGTACCCCGCCCCCGACTGTGTAGTGTAGCCCCAGATGCTGTGTAGCACCAGATGCTACATCTGCCACCGTTGATGTACCATTTTTTTTTTTTTTATCTTTCTCCTTCCACGGGACCGATAACTGGCGGGACGCTTGGTGAATTGCCAAGTCTCGGGTTCTGAACTAAAGGTCCCAATCTCCAAGGCGACTGACTTAGAACAACGGGAAATGTTGGATAGTCTAGTAGATAGTCTAGACTTAAGTGGCAGCGAAGTGCGCCACCATCGTAATGATCGGAAGTGTGATCCATCGTTTTTGGTGATACAAGTAGACACCTCTGAGAAATATGGTATCGTGGCTGGATGGCGCCTACTGCCGCATTGTATGCTTTGTTCGGCGAAGAGAAGCCATATATTGGCCCCAGACCTACAACTCGTAGATTCAGGTAGCACTGTGGAATCCGGTAACGCGCATGGCGCCTCACAAACATGAGCTCAGTGATGAGTTGATCGTGAACGTTGTCTCTGCTACACGGACACACATAACAGAGAATAACTGCATGTTACGTCCGCTATGCTGTCTCGTTTCGGATGTTCCTTACCCAGACGAGGAAGAGTCTGGTATCAGCACAGGCTTTGGACCTAGCTCAGGAAGAACAATTGGGAGCGGCAAGCTTTCCCATAGCTCGGCCAAGACCATCGGACCTAGGAATTGTCAGTTTGCTAGGGCGGTGATTTCAAGAGGTTGAATGGTGCTGTAACTCAACTCGATTGCGGCGCGCATACCCTCAAGTGAATTGAAGAAGATGAACCTTGAAAGAGCGATGGAGAAAGTTTCTGTATTATAGTCTAGATCTTTGTGTTCCCAAGTAAACCATATGAGTTTACCACAAATGGTTAACCGCCCCAAGACTCCTTAACCAATGCAACCGCTGGATTATGTGCCCCGAGACTCCAATATCAATCGAGTGTAAATCGTTTCTTACATACAATGAGAGCGACTCTCATGGGCTCGGACTCGGACTTGGAGGCTGCCCCGTGGTTATATCTTCATTTGGTCCGTCTTCCTTTGGGGGTGCATCTTCCTTCTTGGGTATATCCTCCTTCCTCTCTTCTTCCTTCACAGGTTCTTCTTTAGGCTCCTCTTTGGCTTCCTCCTTTGGCGTCTCTTCAGGCTTCCCACATATCCTTTCCCTCTCCTCTCGTTTTCTATCAGCTTCTGCTCTCTCATTGTCTTCCCTCTCCCTAGCCAACCTCTCTTCTATCTCGGCATCATACTTCGCCGTTGCTTCCAAGATCATAGCATCCTGCTTTTCCTTGGGAAAGGTTTCAAACTCGGTCGTGTTTTTGTCCCAAGCACGCACACAGTCGGGCTTCCAATTGCAGAGCTCCACTTCACGATAGACCGGATGCAAGAACCGGGGGTGCTTCTTCGGCCACCCGGAAGCATGGTAATGATGCTTGGCTAAGACCTCTGTCGCGTTGTGGAGACCGGAGTTCGAGTGGCCTTGTCCAGCAGCAAACGCTTTGACCGTAAGGACGAGAATACCTCCCACGTATCTTGGCTCTGTCAAGGCGTGGAAGTAATCCCAATCTATCGTTCGCCCTGTCTTTGCAGACATCTCGGCTATGATGGCGTTGGTAAACGCGGAAGGTCCTGTGCCAGTGATTACTGAAAACATAAAGAGTCAGTGTATGCATAATTGAAAGCATTGGAAGAGCATAAGTTTGAAATAAGCGAGCGCTCAATCGCACCTTCCCGCGCCATGAGCTGAAAAGGAGAAATCGAAATACTAACCTTCGTCAAAATCGAGTTCAATATCTGATATAGGGACATTCTGTGCTTCGGCGAGACCTTGGAGCCAGGTGAGAATATGATCAACGAGCTTCATCATGACCGGAACCCGCGGTTTCGTCAGGAAAGTCCATTGACAGAAGGACTGCGACTTGGGCCCGAGGATTTTGTGGTCCTTAAAATTGGGCTCATCGATCTCAACGCTGACTACCAAGTCTACATCTTTCGGATCGTATCGTTCTGGGACCCATTCGTCAATCGGTCTGATTGCCTCCACATCGATGTCGGCATAGACTCCGCCCTCGATGTACATGACCATATATCTCAGGAGATCCGCCTTGATGATCTGCGCAGTCAAGTTCCGGTAGGTTTCGACAATGTCAGGACGGTTGAGCCCGTTGGGACCGAAGTGTTGGAGAACATATTGGAAGTCGTTGCCGTCGGTCAGGACTTCGTATCTGTGGGTTGGATTCACCGCAGGCCAGCTCCTCGCCCTGTCTTGATCTCTTCCTTCAAAGGCTAGCGGATCGACCTTCCAGGTCTGCCATATCTTTTTGGGGAATTCATCGGGGATTGTGAAGGGCGCTGGAGCAGAGAGAACACGCTTCCACGCATCGGCAACGAGTGGTGAAGAAGGTATAGAGTCGTGTCGGAAGAAAAGAAAAAAGAGTAAACATGCAACGGCAGAAATTGGAATCGCCCGTTGCAGTTGTCTTGGGAGTGCTGTCCTGAAAGGAGACGGCACTCTAGATGTCGTCTTCATTCTCGTAGTGAACGGTGGGATCTGAGACTCGAGACTTGGAACAAAGGAGTAGGAGAACGGGGAAGGGAGTAAAATTCGAGTCTGGGGGCATGCGCTCTTTTCTCCAGCCGTGTGGATTAAGCCCTGCCCGTTAGCTAGGACGGTACCGGGTTTCTTTAGCTTGGCGAGATTGACCCCTCAGAGTTGTGATAGCATGCGGACCGAATTTATGCATACATAGGCTGTACTGTGAGCGTGTAGACGGTAGAAGGCTGTAATAGGAATAACAGGATATTGGAATAAGGCTGCTTTCTCTTTCTCCATAGCGCCACTCACCCAGGACGGCGGTGTGCATGCGCCAGACAGGGAGGGGAAAGGGATAGCCATGCCGCCATAGAGGGAATAATAGGAGATAGTCCGATAGGGGGTGCTACTACAGTAAGCTACCGCTACCAGTTCGATGCGTTAGTGTCGGCTAAGCGATCGAATACGCACGTCGCATGGAGCGGAAGTTGCGCCAATACGAAGCGGCGGTCGCCTAGTCAAAAGGAGTAGCGTCGCCGTGCACTAGTAGCTGAAAACAAACCTCAATGTGGTAGCCCCTAAATTGGCTTCTTGGGTTCAGCCAAGCACACATACAAATTCGCAAATCCTCATACATATGGATTATGGAATATGGAAATATGCAATATGGACGCATAGTAAGTATCACCCACCAATACCCGTAGCAGATTGCGTGTGATGATATGCCATGCCCAGGAATGCGTGCGAGTCGATCATTGCTTGAACCAATCAGACCTATTACATGATTAATCACAAACCAAGTCCTAGTCCAGGCCAATGATGTCGCCTTACGAGTAGACTGCAAATTCCAACTGCAGCCCTTTCATTCCTCTAACAGGATAGTCGAGCAGTCGACTGACTCCGGAGGTGAGACCCGAGGAGCCAGTGGAACGCAGTGCAGTGCAGTACAGTACAGCTGGTTGCAGCACTCGTGTCTATTTATTGCAAGATTGCAACCAGATGTCTTGGAAATCTCTCTGCAATCACAGTCACTGTTCTGGTCTCCATCGATGGTTGCAATAGAGACATATCTCTTTCGAAGTTCACCTCAAAACATACAGATAGTAGTAGCCGTCCAAGATTATAGGGGAGTGGCAGAGGCATCAATTTAGCGGGGGCGCATATATCATCAACTGATTCCCATATTCCCGAAGGGAGATCTACGCGAGCCTCCTGGTGAGCCAATCGCATGAGCTCGTTTGTCCGCCACTGTCGAGGAGTGGCGTTACCCCTTTTGAAACTGGGAGGGACTGGCTGTTTTAAGCGTGAACACAAAAACCGGATACGGTGCACCAAGGTGTCACTAGCCTACTTACCAGTACTTGGGACCGGACGGATTGGCTGCGAGCATGGGGCAAAGGGGGGCAAGCAACAAGAAGGGGAAATTCGTTTCCAGAAGTCTGCGACTCTGCTTTCACACCCAGTCCGTTTCCTACCACTGCCAGTCCAATTTTCACATTCTCACTCATTTCATTTTTGGATATCTACCAGGTTGCGGGGTTATCTTCTTTTCTTAGGTCGTCATTCTCTCGACACGCAGATGAGTCGCCCAAACTCATCAGTTGCTCGGTCCAAGGAGGATACTCCCAGCAAATCCGACATGTTGCTGGAGTTGGGTTACAAAGATGCAGTGCAGTCGGAGTTGAAGACTTCCCGGACATCCAGAGCTTTGAGATGGTGGATTGATATTCTCAAGCCGTCGTGCTTCTCGAGATCTTCTGCGCTCACACCACGGAAACTCCAACCTACGGCGTATCTAGATGGCCTGAGAGGGTTTGCGGCATTCATGGTGTATTGGCACCACCATCAATTATGGCCGCGGGCCCTCGCAGATATCATCCTCGAGAATGCCTATGGCTTTGAGAACCGGTATTACTTTGCTTCGCTCCCTGGAATCCGAACCTTTTTTACGGGCGGCCATTTCTCAGTGGCTGTTTTCTTCGTTAGTAAGTGAGGATACGTCTTCATCTCCCTTGGCTGCAGCGCATTGTATAATTGAAGTTTCTACCTCTATCGGAATCTCCCACCCTCCAAGGGAGTGGGAATCCGCCAGAAAAGCGACGAGGGGCGTTTGGACTGCTTGTCATAATTAATCTACCAAGCCCTCGCTAACTCCTCCCAGTCTCAGGATACGTACTTTCGGTGAAACCCCTCAACCTCATATACGCTGGCGAGAAACAAAAGTTGGGGGACAATCTGGCTTCTGCGTTATTTAGAAGATGGCTGCGACTCTACATCCCATTATACGTCTTGACGTTCCTCTACATGACGTCCTGGCATGCATTTGGGATTTACACCGTTGCTCCCGAACACGAAGAGACCTACCGTAAGGAATTGTGGAATTGGTACACAAAGATCAAGAACTTTAGTTTTATCTTTAAGTCAGGAGCCCCCACCTGGTTCCACTACGGATTCCATTTGTGGTCTATTCCGGTGGAGGTAAGTCACATATATTTTCTGTGGATTGCTCTGCCTCTGCAAAGTTATCTAGTTCCGCAGAGTACCAATATTTCTGCAATCACATTTCTTTCTCTTGGGTAGGACTGACTCGGAAATTCTCACAGTTTCAAGGATCAGTCGTGGTCTTTACAACACTCCTGGCGTTTTCAAGATTACGCCGCAATGCTCGACTACTGTACACCGTTTGCCTGATCTTCTACTTTATGTATATTGTGGATGGCGCCTTTATGGCCATATTCCTATCCGGCACACTCCTATGCGAACTAGACATCCTTGCAAGGAGCAACAACCTCCCACGCTTTATCTCAAAACTCGAACCCTTCAAGACACCTATATATTATAGCTTCTTCGCGGCCAGCGTGTTCCTTAGTGGAGCCCCCTCGCACGGAAACGACGTCAAAGTCCTAGCACTTTCGCCCGGCTGGTACTATCTGTCCAAGCTGAAGCCGCAGGCGGCGTTTGATTACAAGTGGTTCTTTCTATGGATCGCTGCTGTCTTCCTCGTGAGCGCGATCCCGCGTATACGGTGGCTTAGGAGCTTTTTCGAAACCCGCTTCAATCAATACCTAGGCCGCATTTCCTTCTCGCTCTACCTGGTTCATGGACCGCTTCTCTGGACCCTGGGCGATCGGATATACGTGGCAACCGGCTGGTACAGGCCCGAACATGTGGACAACTTGGGGTGGTGGATCAACCTGTTCCCATTATCCCAGCGAGGGCCGCTAGGTTTCGAACCCAGTTTTCTGCTTCCCCATTTGATCCTCCTGCCGATCAATCTGTGGGTTGCGGAAGTGCTCACCAAGGTGTTGGACGAGCCAAGTAATAGATTTGTACAATGGTTGTACTGGAGTTCGGTGGAAGAGTCTTCGGAGAAGTGAAACTGTAGCTAGACACAAAAGCTCCTCGTCGATTTTTCCGAAATATATGTGTAATGTAATAAATACAAGCCCCAATAACGTGGACCATGATCTTGCGGAATATTTCATGGTCGTCTTCTGTTGCAAGGCCGAGATTCCGGCGCTGGACATTGAATCAGCAGGTCCAGGAGTCTGGGCCAAGCCATATCACTCAGACCCATTACCATTTCGTACCTTGCATGATTGTTTCCCTGCAAAGCCTACATCTCAAGTACCTTCATCATAGTTCCCCTAAACTTCGGCGGTACGTAAAAAGTTCTCCGGTAACGTCCTGTTCCATACCAGCAAATAATGCACATCATTCCTTTCTTTACCTTTGGGTTTCAATTCAGAATCCTGGTAGCATCTACAGCTTATCGCCGTGACGAGCCTCGGGAAGAATATATTAGGGAGCCAAAACGCAGACGCATGGGTTAGTGGCAAAACATGCTTTTTGGAATCCCTGTCTAATTCGGGGTGATGAGCCAACATAAGTGTATCCAAGACAGAGACCACAGTCATGGAAGAATGCTAACACTGGAAGACAGGAAGAGACTACAACATGTGCTGGACAATCGGTCTGCGAACCTAACATTCATCATGCTCATGGTCGTGGATGACTTGATAGTCGAAAGTCCGCATTGCCATCGACTCATTGGGCGTCATGCGTTGATAATGTTCCCTCGTCCTTTTATATTCTCGAAGTGCGAGAGATTTAATGCCACGGCCATTCATGAAAACTAATTAACTTCCAAACTTATCACCACAATGGTGAAGACATAGTACGACTCGGAAACGAAGACTCTGGTCAATGCTAAAGAAAAGGCAAAGCTGTTTATATGATTGTACCAAAAACAAGTGTGTCATGTGATGTGGAAGTTTTTGTAGTGGATCAACTTTTCAAATCCTCCTCTCGCAGTTTGTACACAGCGTCTTAACTCCCAGGTTCTCCTTTTCCATCGAAGAGCTCTCAATATGGCCTCTCAAGTCTATCATCTTCGGATCTTTGCCGATGGGCCAAACGGTGGCAACCCACTTCCCCTCGTCGTGGATTCCATTGGCATGACGGATGCAGACATGCAGTCAGTGGCTGCATCGGCTGGCCACGAGAGCGGGTTCATCTTCCCTGCCCCCGGAAACTCGGGCTGTGACTACGAGTTCCGCTTCTGGGTCCCGGAACATGAGATGGAAATGTGTGGCCATGCCACCGTTGGCGCAGTGTGGATGCTGGAGAAGCTGGGGAGACTTCGAATAGACCACCTACGGATCTGGACCAAGAGTGGCGTCGTCGAAGCAAATGTGACAAAGAGGAAGGAAGTAACGTGGGTAGAGATTTCGCAGAACAGAGGAGTCGTTGGAGCAATAACGAGTGCCAACCGCAATTACGAGGATTTCTTTCCTACGTTGGGTATTCCAGCCTCGGATCTCAGCTCAAAATATCCGATCCAAAATTCAAATACAAGCAGGGTGAAGACAGCGATACCGATGCAAAGCCTTGACATCCTGGATAGCCTCCATCCAGATTCCGCGTCTGTGAGAAATTTGTGTGAGCGTATCGATAGTACAGGATTGTATCCTTATGCGGCAGTCACTGGTGAAGGGAAGCAGGTCTTTTCGGCACGACAGTTTCCAAAGAACTCGGGCTACCCAGAGGACGCGGCGACTGGAATTGCGGCATCTGCGCTGGCGTTTGCGTTGCTGGAGAATGGGCAGGTTGATACAGAAAACGAGATTGTGGTGAAGCAGGGCAGGAAAATGGGTGCTCCATCAAGTATTACGATTCGGTTTAGAAAGGGGACAGCTGGTGAGATTGTCGGATGCTGGATTGGCGGCACTGCTGAACTTGAAGAGGCTCGCAGTTGAGTCTCATTTTAGATGAATTGTCATCGCATTGACGAGGTTCAGAATAATCGACTTCTCTACTGGTCCCAAAGGACCGCACTCAGACCATTATCATTCTAAGCCGTTCCTACAGTGGAAACCCTCAAGCTTGCGAGTTGTGGGCCCAGCTCCCCTGTCGTGATGTTCCTCTTCACGATAGCCACATTGGCTGAAGTTTGATCACCAATCGCTATCATATCTCCTGCTTTGTTGATATCAAACGTTCTCGGATGCCACCCGCCAGACGAGGTGATGTTCATGAAAGCCATGAGCCCCACCGAGTTCAGTGAAAATGATGCTATGGAATCACTTGGGGAGAAGGAGAGATCATTGCGATTTGCGGCATATATAAAATTGTCCTTTACATGCACCTCGGCAACTTTCGTTCCCGTCGGAGCTGTGGCATTCTTTGGGAAGGTTGTCAACGATTGAAGTTTCTTCAGTGTGATGCGACTGTTATTGTATGCCATCCCGAATGTGTGGACTGAGTTTGAGAGCTCATTCGCGACGTATAGAATGCTTCCGTTGGCGCTGAACGCTCCGTGGCGTGGGCCAGTGCCTCCAAGCTCGAAGTAGCTCGGGCAAGCAGTCAGAAGACCCGTGCTTCCGATCTGATAAATACGAATCTGGTCTGCTCCTAGATCAGGCACCAGGAGAAATGCTCCCGTCGGGTCTAGAAGCACTTCGTGTGGGTGTGCTGCATTCTGACGATTTGGAACCGTTCCTGGGCCCGTCATATTCAATGCAATCTTCTGCAGAGGAGTTGAAGACGATGTCAATGGAAGCTTGAAGGTCGTGATTTGAGACAAGTCGCTGAAATGGTGTGTCAGTAAATTGAAACTGGCTATGGAGAGAGATCCTACTAATGTGCCGTGGCAAGATACTGGTGATTTCCGTACAACGTATTCGCAACACCGCCCCCAATTGCAGTTGCCTTGCCAGTCAACGAAAGGGCTCCGTTGGTCGCTGCCGCCACCGACCATGCATTCGGTGTCCCAAAGTATTCGGTTTCGTCAGGGATATATAATGTTCGAGTGCTCGAGTCCCATGTCAACCAGCTTGGTTGACCTCCAATATAGAGTGAGGTGTTTAAAGTCAACGAGTACGCTCCATCACTATTGTTCGACAAGGTCAAAGTGTAGACCGTACCGCTGTAGTGGGAGACGAATAGATTCGCTCCGTGTGAAGAAGTCAACAATGGGGAAAGGAGTAGGAAAGAGAAACTATGGCGTCGCATACTGAAATTTTTGACACAAATATCTCAGATCGTGAACAACCTCAATCACCAAGAGAGACTTCCGGTATTTCCTGGCAAGTCGTTCTATCTCAATCAAGTTATAACATCAAATTTGATATTTCGGCGGCGGCTAAAACCTGACACAAAGACCCAACTTTGGAAAATGTCGCAGAGTAGATTGAAAGCCCCTATCCGCGCTGTGCCATAAGACAAAACCCCACTGTACTCGAAACCAATGGCAGTTAATAATTTGGTACTATCGACGTGCTGTTTGGACTCAACAACAGATTTAGGCAAATATTATCAGCCGCCGGTCTGCACATTCAGGTTTTCATAGTGATCCGGCAATTCACCCACGACACTGTGGTGTAAACGAAAATTCCCAAGATTCCTTGGACCCAGTGGTGAGATGAAATTTTGTATTTTTGAATTGGCTAGATTGTATTGCATCCTCATTTGTATTGTCTATCTTCTCTCCTTTCGATAGATTGTCCCAGCCGTCTTTGTAGGTTGGCAAGGAGGATGGTGAGCTTTTTAGACAATATGCATACACGACACAATTTTCAGACATAAGCCAATATGTAGCGGCCATTAATGGTTGCCTGGAGCTCGCACATACGGAATGTTTAACTGAAGTCAGCGAGCACTTCTGAATGACTCCGACAAGCTTTCAAGACCTTAATCGTTGATGTCTCTCACGTTGTGTTGGCTTGCAAAACACCATCTACAATATGTATCTTTACGTTATTTGCCTCTTGTTCGTATCAGTAGTATCCGCAGATGTGCGGATTCAAAGGCGAGCAAATACCACCATAAGCAACTGCCTCGCGAACGCAAAGGTACCACAAGACCTCCCAGGAACATCAAACTTCACAGCTGCCATTGAGCCTTTTAACCTTCGACTACCATTCACACCCATTGCGGTCGCCGTCCCGACTACAGTAGCTCAAGTCCAAGCAGCGGTATCTTGTGGGGCTAGTTTGGGACTCTTCATTTCTCCAAAATCGGGCGGGCACAGCTACGCTTCGCATGGGCTTGGAGGTGAAGATGGGCATCTGATGGTGGATATGAAGTACTTTTTCAACGTGACGTTGAACAACTCGACTGGTATGGCGACGGTCGGTCCTGGAGCTCGTCTTGGGAATGTTGCGACGGCGTTGTGGAATCAAGGTCAAAGAGCACTCAGTCACGGCTCATGCCCAGGGTATTTTCAGTCTCTCTCTCTGCGGAAATTCATCGCTAATATGGTTTAGGGTTGGTGTAGGTGGTCATGTCCTTCATGGAGGCTACGGCTTCGCCTCTCACACATACGGACTCGCCCTTGATAATCTGATCTCTGCAAATGTAGTCCTAGCCAATAGTAGCGTTGTCACAGCGTCGAGGACCACGAATCCGGACCTCTTTTGGGCTCTCCAAGGTGCCGGACAATCATATGGAATCGTCACTTCATTTCAATTTCAGACATTTCCTGCGCCGAATTCGAACGTCGTCTTCCAGTACGACTTTTTCTGGACCCAGGCTCAAGCCCGAACAGCGTTTGCGACTCTACATGTCTATACCAACACCACCATGTCGAAGCCGATGAATATGAGGTTGTATCTCAACTCGTTCGTTTTTTCGTTGTCAGGAGTTTTTTACGGCAACCGAACCGCCTTCACCAGCGAGATGACGCCGCTCCTTGCACAGCTGGGAGGAAATCCTTTCTTAAGTAGCGTACAAACGATGGGGTGGCTGGATACGCTGACGGCGAATGCGAATGGAAACCTCACCACGCCTTTGGATTATAACCTCGTGAGTCCACATTCATCGTATTTCATGTTGGCATCCAGCTAATTGATAAATTCTTAGCATGAAACATTTGTGAGTGGTTCGACTGCCTAGGAAAAGTTTATTGACTAACCTTGCACAGTTTGCAAAAAGCTTAATGACAGTTAACGTCTCAGGACCAGCGATGGACGCCTTCTGGGCATACTGGGCCACCACCGCGAGATCAATTTCTCGGGTACGTCTTATACAATTTACGTTGAACGAGACTTTGCACTGACCACTACTAGGACTGGTATTTGATAATAGATCTGTAAGTGATATGTAACTTTACTTATTAGGACGTTCCTGATCATAATACTAGACACGGTGGTGCAACCTCTGCTGTCTCGAGCGTGCCGGTCGACGCAACTTCGTACGTGCATCGTTCAGCGCTCTTCAAATACGAGTTCTATGATCGCGTTGACTCCGGTACATACCCCTCCAATGGGTTTAGCTTCCTCAATGGTTGGGTGAATGCAATCACCCGCACGATGAACACGACAACATTCGGCATGTACATCAACTACGCTGATCCGACTTTGAATGCGACACAAGCACACACGGCGTACTGGCTTCAGCATTACGCGAGGCTTGTGAGTATAAAACAGGCGTGGGATCCGAATAGAGTATTTGAGAATCCTCAGGCCATTTCGAGCACATGATATGGCACAGCGGCAGCTACGGTGACCAGCATACTGGTGCTTCTCATGACCTGATCTGCGGAGTATCGAATGAGAACTCTCTAGATTGATGAACAACTTTGTAAGAAACTAATAAAGCACGCAGTTCTGTGGTGAGATACCAATACTCAATCACCAATGTGGAGATAACACACTAGAGCAACCAATTGTTCAAACGCTCAGTCTCATTCATCGTATTTACAGCCTCGCCTTCTTGTCCCCAACTTCTTCTTGCGCTCGCTCTCGCAATTGCTTTCTCAAAATCTTCCCCGACTGCATGACATCAGCTCACAGTCTTTATGTCACAAAAGTATCACTTACAGGATTCTTAGGAATGGTCTCCACAAATACACATCCTCCGACAATACGCTTGTGCCGGCTTACTCTGTTTGCTAACCATTCCTGGATCCCTTTCGCGTCTGCCTTGTTCCCCTCCTGTACCACAACATATGCTCTCGGTACTTCTTCGCTCTGGATTGTGACGCCCACCACCGCTGCATCAGATATCTGAGGATGCTCGAGTAAGAGGGCTTCGAGCTCTGCGGGCGCAACTTGATTGCCCTTCACTTTTATGAGCTCCTTCATTCGATCGACGATGTAGAACCGGCCTTTGTCGTCGACATATGCGATATCTCCAGTTCTCATCCACCTCCCATCAGGTCCATCCACAAAGGTTTCCGCGGTTGCTTTTTCGTTATGCCAATAACCCTTCATGATACTGTTGCACGTTAGCACCAATGTCGCTCACCATCCACACGATGTACGTACTTTGGTGCCTGTACCCAGATCTCTCCTCTTTCACCCCTCCTTACCTCATTCTTGCAATGCATATCCATGATCTTGGCGTGGCAATTCGCATTCAATTCTCCTACCGAGTCTGGAACTGACTCGACATTAGGATCCCAGCCCAGCAACGAGCATGTGGCCTCAGTCATGCCCCAGCCTTGCTTCAATTTTCGATCGCCGGCTGGCCACAACGCTTCGGCTTGATTGATGGCATCTCCACCAAGAGGAGCTGCTCCAGACCCGATTTCAATCACGCTGCTGAGATCATATTTCTTTGAAAGGGGCGATTTCGCAAGTGCCTGACCTGTCAGATCACAGTAAAGAGCGGGGAAGAGTTTTACATACTACTACAATAGGTGGAACCATATGAAGGGTCGTGATTTTGTACTTTTGAATCGCCTCTAACATTCCTACAAAATCGAATTTCTTCATGATGTAGACGGGGATGCCTCTCTTAGGACCACCCCCGATGTATATTGTTTGAGCCATCGCGTGATACATGGGAAGATAACAAAGCCACCTTCTGGATATAAATAGTCAGTATCGAACAATCCGATTCGGAAGTCAAGTAATTGTATGAAACAGATGTTTTTTTTTGAATAGGTAAGCCGTTAGTTGGCACATTTCTGGGGATACGCACGCTGCCTTCGTCCGCTCTTCATTCTCTGGGTGTAGATAAGCCAGGTGAGCAAACTGTGTCGAGTTTGCAATATAGTTATAATGCGTAATCATTACCCCTTTCGGTACGCCCGTGGTGCCGGAACTATAGTTCAAGCAGCAGATGGCGTTCTTAGGATCTTCTACCTCACGCCACGCGAAGTCCTTCGACTCGGCTTCAGGAGCAAACAGTCTAATCCAGTGCCTCACGGCCAGCCTGGATTTGCCTATCCCATCAAAAACTTCATCATCGAATCGGAAAACCCGATCTTTCGGCATACCGATACTCTTTGCAGCCTCGATCCCCATATCCAAACTGGCATCCGCGCACAGGAGAAACTTTGAGCCCGAGTCTTTCAACTGATAAGCCAATTCCCTGGCTACGTATCCAGGGTTCGCACCCGTGAAAATGCCGCCTGCCATGAGCACTCCAACGAAGACAACAGGGAACCATATGTTGTTTCCGGAAAACAAGAGCACTCGATCCCCCTCTTCCAATCCCGCTTTTCGCAGGCCAATTGCTAGACGTTGACACCATAATCTGAAGGTCTTTTGTGTAAGGTAATGCGTGTCTGGTCGATCGGCATCGAGAAAGGCGACTTTGTCGGAGAGAACTGAGCCAGGCTGACCTAACAAGTAGGTCTGGAAGGAGCATAAGTCCAAGGGGATTGTCCAGCGGGAATGAATGGGCATTTTTACGAGGCTTCAGCTTCAGCTTTGATTTCAGACCTGCCAAGGGCTCGATTGAAGACAAAATAGATCCGCAGAACAATGCGACGGGCTAAATATAATGGAACTTGTTTTCGTCCGCAAGGCCTAATTCACTAGAATGTAGGAAAAGGAGGTACACAACAGAGGGGAAATCGGGGACAAGAAGCAGGAAGCACGAAGCCTCACCTGACTCCACAATCGTCCAAGCCGGAATAGGACTTGTAGCGTAGTGTGGGGTAGATAGCCGACCCGAGGTCACGGCTGGCTCTAACTGTGAAGATGGGGAAGTCACGAGGGGTTTTTAGCCTGCGGCCTAGTCTTTAAGGCACCAACTTGTATTTAGAGAAACCTTGTGACAGAACAAATGATCATCCCTTTTCTCCCCTTATACCGATACAAATTTGTGGGGGGCACTTGGAATTTGGAGAATAGTATATGTCTTCCTTCGACCCTTATATAGACCACTAGACAAAGAGTTAAGCCTCTTATTGGGACTCCCTTGGCTCTATAATATTAATATAAAGATTACAATTCGAGAGAGTATAATAGTAATTAGTAACGTAACCAAAAGAGAGAAGTTGACTATTATTTAGGGACTTACTTTTATTCCCTCTTTAGAATACTAGCTTATCCTTTACTTACTTAACCCAATTAATAAGAAGTATTTATCGGTATAAATCCTAGTTTATTTTTACAAATCTAATAAGAAACTAGTAAAGGCAAAGGTCCCGGAGTCTAAAGTAATTATTCTAATATAAATAAAGTTAAAAGACGATACTAATACTTTAAAAGAATCTAATACTTTTTATAGCTCTTTTACTAATAATACTTTAGAAAACTCTTAAACTAGCGAAGACTTAAGTAAGTTATAAAAGGGCTTAAATAAAAGAGGAAGGCTATCTTAAAGGGTTCCCTTTTAAGTATAAGAAAATAAAAAAGTTGGGGTTATAATAAGCCTTTATTTACAAAAGAAAAAAAGTATAAGCCGGTTAACTTTTACTCTTTCGCATTATAAAGTAAAAAAGAATTTAAATAAGAGAAAGCTTTTTCCCCCGATAAGTATATAACCCTAAAATTAGTTGCGCCAAAGTAGTTACTTATAACTTTTACCTCTTATTACTTACTTTATATTACGAAATTAATAAAAGAAAGAGAAGTAATCCCTTAGTTATCTCTAATAGCAAAACGTCTCTATATAAGGGAAGTATTTATATATATAGAGTATCTCTATAAAAGGGGCTTTATAGCTAAGAACAAGTCTAGGGTCACTAATAATTATAGATTTACCTAATTAATTAAGTAGGGGTTTTACGAATTAAAGGTTCCCCTAGTATTACAAATTAGATTTATAATATAAATTAGGGTATTTCTAAGCTATATATTATATCTCTAAAGAGCTAATTTGTTTGGACTTACTATACTAATATTAGTTTACTAATCTCTATTATTATAACCGTTCCCAAATCCTTTGCCTAGACTATTACTTAGGGTTATATATACTTCCCTTGTAAACCCGGCCCTAAGGGGAATAATTACCTTACAAAGCTTCTTTACCCGTTATTTAGTTATATACTTACTTATATTACAAGACTTATAAAAAGAAGTAAATATATAGTTTGACTTTATAAGAATCTAGCTAAAAGAAGTTATTCTTACCTTAAAAGATATAACTTAAGTAAAACGACTCTTTTATACTTATCGAGAATTAAATATAATAGAATTATATAAGATCCTAGCTACTAATTTATACAAATACTATATACGCCTAAAAGAAGGCACTTAACCCTATTCGGTAAAAGTATAGAGAAGATAGCCTCTTATATAAAAAGCCTAGTTAAATAAAATAATTTAAAAAGGTTTAAAGTATAGATTCTTTAAGAGAATAATAGTTGCAAATAGGGAATTATTAGACTAAAACGTACAAGCTATCCTTATAAATAAGTTAAAAGAATTTAAAGCGGGAAGTTAAGAGTTCCGGGTTACTTTTAATTACTAAAATATAAAGGAAGATATCCCTAGTTATTATATTATTCTAATATTAGAGGCTTATAATTATCTTTCGCACTTAGACTATAAATACTACTTTTACTTTAATCTTAAATATATATACTAGTCAATTAGAATTTACCCTTTATACTAATATTACTTTATATTTTCTATCCTAGGGATTAGATAACTCTAGCCTACCCAAATGCTATAAGGGTTAATTACCTTAGCTTTCTCTATAATAAAGCTTATATATATTGCCCTAAAGCCTATTCTAGCCCTATACTAAGATAATAAATTATAGTCTCTCCCTAAACTATCTCTTTTCTTATTTACTAGAGACTAATTACCCGTATATAAGTTTTATATAAATAATATCTTTTTAGAGATAAAAGACTTTCTTATAGCTTACGCCTTTCTAAAATAATATCTCTTGCCCCGACTTTTATAGTTATAACTAAAACTTTCCTTTAAAAAGCTTAAGTTATTTACTAAGATTATTTTAGTCTTAGGAATTAAGTATAAGGTTAAAGGCTTACTTTAGTATAAGCTAAGACGTACTAATAGGATTAGAAGTTTCCTAACCCTAAGAGATCCTATAAATATACGAAAGTTTTAAAGAATAGTATAAATTATTAAAAGATAGATTAAAAACTTCGCCAAATTATCCCGTTTATTAACTTACTTTACGGGAGATATATTATAGAAATAGAGAAGCTCGGAATAACTAGCTTTTAAGCTAATAAAATAAAAAGTAGCAAAAGTAGTTAATATATATAGCTATAACTATAAATTTATAGTATTATTCTTTTTAAATACTTTACTATATAAAGTAAAGTATACTATTTTGCAAATCTAAAACGGGGTTAAGGTTCTTATTTTATTTAATTTATTTACTTTTAATAAGAGTTAGTATAACTATAAAGTATATAAGAGAGAACTATTAATAATTATAGAATTTTACTAGAAGTATAAATATATAATAAGGGGTCCGGAAAAGAGTATAATCTTTATAGACTACTAACCTTTTACCTACTTTTTAAAGTCCTTTAACTAAGAAAGGATATATGCCTAATAAGTATATAAACTTTGAAATTTAAATATAAAGATTAAATATATTCCCGGATTAAAGAATAAGATTATAAATACTCTTTTACAAATAATCTTCCCCGATAAGGAATATATATATAACTTTTAAAAGTATAAATAATTAAGAGAAGACAATAAGGGGCGGCTAAAATAAATCTAAAAAGATAAGAAAAGAGAATATAAAGAGCTTCTTAAAGGAATAAAGCTATAGTAAGACGACCTAATAAGTATATTTATAAAATAATAAATAAAGAAGTAAGATATTCTTATAAGAGAGAAAGTAAATTTAGTAATAGAATCTTTATATATAAATTATATATTTATTAACTTTATATTAGCTTTTATATATAAAGGGGAAACTTTACTTTTAAACTTTATCTAACCTTTAATTATAGTAAAATATAAGTACTCTTTCTAGTACTTTAAGGTTATATAATTTCTATAAATATATATAATACTAAACGGACTAGGGAAGATTTAGAAAGAAGCGTTTTATTAAAAGTATAATAATTATAAGATTAAAAGTAAAGTAATATAGTATTTATAAAAAAGCAAATAGCGATAATATATTATAAAATAAAAGGTAACTAATATCCTTTTCAAAGCCTATAACTAGGGCGGTTACTTTATAAGAGAGATTACCTCTAAGTATCTCCGAGAGATATATTAGCCTAAAATAATAAAAGATATAACCGATTATATTAAAGGATATTTAAAATATATAAAATATAGTTTAGCTTTATATTCTTAAATACTCTTAAAAGTCTCGGTTACCTTACTAATATAGCTTTTAAGTATTAACTTCATTAGACTATTTCTAGTTTTCTAGAAATCTTAAGGCAAATATATTTTAATAATTATCGACTATTTTTCTCGATTTATTTAAATATATATATATATAATAAATAATTAAGCCAAAACAATAAGATTACTCAAGGATTTCTTTACTTAAAAAGGCCTTTTAATAGGTTTTTACTCTAACCCTAGCCTTTATTTTAGAGTAGTAACCTAGAAGTTTATAGCTAATTAAAAGGTCCTTTAGGTAACTTTACTATTAAAAGCTAAAAAGTCGACTAAGATAATAGAGAAAGCTAATAATCTCTTTTAATAAGTATTAAAAAAGTTAGGAAGCCCTAAGACCTTCTTATAAAGAATTATATTATTTATATTTAAAGTTAATAAATATAAGATTTCGTATCTCGGTTATTCTTTATTTAAAATTTAAAGAGGCTTTAATTTAGATAAGAATCTAAAGATAACTTTCTCTGGTTATATAAGGGTTTCCCTTATTATAGTCTTATAAGACCCTAAAGCTAAGCTTTACCCGCTATATCCTAGGAATCTAGTAAATACTATAAGCTAAGAAGACGCTATCCTTAACTATATGGCTAAGTATTAAAAGACCCTATAAGAGGCAATAGTAATATCTGACTACTAGAGAGAAATATAAAAATTAAGATATAATATAAGAGTATAAATATATACTTTTACTCTAAGATAACTTATTATATTATATAACTTAAGATTAGCTAAGAAGAAGTTGCGCCTATTATAAAGAGGACCCTTTATAGTTATAGGGTATAGCGGAAACTATTACAAGTTATATACTATTTAACAAATTAATAGTATACTAATCTTAGGGATTTTTTATAAAGATTACTTAAAACTATTTAGGTTAAAAGAAGGGTATTTAGTAATAGAAAAAGAGAGAAATCTATTAGCGTACTAAAATATATAACTAGGGTCTATAAAATATTATCTTCTAAAAGACCTAAGAAGCTTTCTTAGAGTATACCTATCGGCCCTAGCGGAATTAGTTACTTAAGCCCGTATTGTTATAATAGGCTTACTAACTATTAAGTTATTATAGCCCTATTAAATAGTAATTAAGAAGTTAATTACACTAGAGCCCTACTTTTACTACCCGTAATAATAGCCTTTAGTAACTTAACCTCAATAACTTTCTCTTTAAGCTTCCTTTTTAATAATTATAAAAGGCAATATTTTATTACCTTTTATTTTAGACTTGCAATTTAGCCCTACTAACCCTATACGAAACCTTAACTTTAAAAAAGCAAAAGAACCTCTTAATTATATTAAAAAGGTTATAAGACTATAATAAGAGATTATTTTAATTTTAGACTTTTAAGAAACTACTTTAGCTAAAACCTTTAAGAGTTTATTAAAGACTAGTTTACTTTACTCTTTTTTAAAAGATACTTAATATTAAAACGAAGCAAACGGGCTATAACTCTTATAATTCTCTATTATAAGGGGAAAAACAAAAGATAATAGGGAAAAAGTATTAGTAAAAGGTAATATAATTTACTTTTACTATAATAAGATAGTTTAAAAAAGTATTTTCTAAGACTATATAAAAATAATATTATCCCCTAAACAAAGCTTTATAATATAGCTATAAATAAAAATAAAACAAAAGTATATAGAAGTAGGACCTTAGCTAATAAAAATAAGACTAAAGTAAATAAAAATAAGACTATAGCTAATAGAAGCCGAACCTTAATAGACTTTACCTCCTTATTAATAGAGTTAATAAATTTGCCTAATCTAATAAACCCTAGTATTAATCGAAAAAGGCCCTTTTCTAATATTATTATCCGCGTTTATACCCGCAAGTAATAGCCGACTTATAAAATTATCCGAGGAAGTAATTTATATAGTTAATATTATATAAAAGTATCGATAAATAGTAAAAGAGTTATAAAGACCCTTAGAAAAGAAATACAAAAATATAATACCTTCTTTTTTACCCTTAGTATAAACCTAATCTACTAGTATTATAAGTATAAGAATATATATATTTAAAGTAAGGGAAATTTGGGAGATATATTAAAAGTATAAAAAGACTAAAATAGACCCGAGAATAAAAGAGCGATTAGCTTATAAAGAGAATAGTAATTAGAGTAAAAGAAAGGTCTTATATAAAGATAGCTAGTTTAGTAATAAGGAAAAGAACCTTAAGAAAGTATTAATAAGAAGAGAAAATAACAAAAGTAAGAGGTTAAGTAATAAGGAGAATATAAGCGAAGTAGGGGAACCCAAGTTTAATAGAAAAGAGCCTATAACCTAATATAACCTAGCCTAATTAGCCCTAAAGCCCTAACCCCTATTTAAAAGACCCGAATATAAAGTAGTAAAGAAGTCCCTTTAAGAAAAATAAATTTAAGTAGCTAGTATATTTATTTATAAGTATTACGAGAAGTATAAAGTAAAAGTAACTAACGTCTTAAAGGCTCTTTTTAACTTAATAGTAAATAAGGAGAATAAAAGAAAAGTTAAGAAAAACAAGGTACTTAACTTTAAGGGAACTTTTAGCAAATTTTAAATACTTAGTTCTTAGCTATAAAAGAATAATAATAAAAGACTAAAGTCTTAAATTACTTTTTAAAAGAATATATTAAAAGCTAAAGAGACAAAAGAAGGTACTTATATAACTATATTTAAGAGAACTAGGGAGAAGGAAGACCCTATACTTATTAAAAGTAAAGAGAAAGAAGAGGTAGAAGGTTATTAGTTATTAGCCCTTACTCTTATTTAATTAGCCTTTATAAAACATAAGGCTAATAAAGATATAATTAATACCCCTCTTAAAAGATCTAAGGTTATACCGAGTACTTTTGCCCTAAAGTACTCTTTTAAATACTTTTATACTTTAATAAAGGAACCCTCCCCTATTATAAAGGCTATAAGATTTAAATATCGGGTTAAAATAAAAGAATACTAGTCGAATAATAATAATATATAAGTAGTAAAATTCGAGGAAGATATAAAGAGAGTCCTATTATATTAAAAGGCTATATTTTATTAAAAGTTTATAAAAGAAAAAAAAGTAAGAATATAAGTTATTAAAGAAAGAAAAGAGAAGAAAGATTAAGAAAAAAAGTCGCTTTAGGTTATTTGTTAGTATTACTTAAACTAAAGATAAAAAAATCTTACTTATAGAAATAACCCTAACTATAAAATAAACCCTAATCTAAAGGAATAACCTAGTAAATTTCCCCTAATAATATACTTAAATATAAGTCGGGTTAAAGTTAATTATTATTTACTTTAGATAAAAAAAGATTATTAGAAGCCTTTTAATAATAATTAGGTTATTTAGAGAAGAGCTAAATTTGTTCTAAGAAATAACCCTATCTTAACTTACTAAAGAGAAAAGGAAGGGGAACCTATAAGTCTAAGTATAATAAAGCGCCTTATAAACAAATTATATTATAAAGAGTACCTAGTAAAGTATACTCTAATTATAAAAGAAGGTTTAAAGAGCCAATTAGTAAAGAAAGAAACGGGTATACTTATATTCTAAATAAGTCTTATTACAAATCTTCTCTAGCTAAGTATAAGAATAACCCGAGAAGAACGAGAAATATTTATAAATAATATTAGAGTATTTAGTTAAGGATAGTCTAAAGTTCCTAAACTTAAACTAAGATTTACTATAACTAACTTAATCCCCGCAAAATCTTTTTAACCCAGTACTTATTAAAAGAAGGTATAAGCTATATAAGATTCCTTAAAACCTGCCCGTTACTATTATTAAGTAAATTCCTTTAAAGAAGATCTAATAGACTAAGACTAAAGAAAGAAAGACTCTCCTTTTTTTAACCTATCTCTTAACTCTTACTTTTATAACCCTATTTTTACTTATAAGACTATTTCCCTAAATAAACCTTATTAAATACGTCCCTATAATAAGCCTTAAGAATATAGTTGCCCTAAAAAATTAAAGGAATATCTATTACTATATTATATAATATAACCTAATAGCTATATAGTTTTGTAAGAAGTTTTATATTATTATATAAATCTTTAAAACTTCCGAGATTAGTTAAAGATATCTAGAGATAAGCTAATTACTAAAGGCAAAGTAAAGCTTTACTTAAAGGCTCTTAAGTCCTTTAAGGATTCTCGCTATATTACTACTAATAATATTAGAGATACTATTATAGTTTTAAAGGAGTAAAACGAGGCTATTATTAAAGTAGTAAAAGTAACCTTAAGGTAGTAAGACTAAGATTAATCTCTCGGGAAATAAAGGGTTACTTACTAGATATTACCCGGCCTATATTATTCTTTTTTATTTCTTAGACCTCTTAAAAGAATTAATTTGGAATAAGTATTATATAAAGATTATATTAATTTTTTTATTTTTATTACTTTAATTGCCTTTATATAAAGAGTTAAAATCTAGACTCTATAAGAAGGTTTAGTAATATACTCTTAGTTACAAATTTATATTTCGCTTTATATTATAATAGGGACCTCTAAACTTCAGTTAGTATATTGTAATATAAAATACTAAAGGAAGGAATATAATTATAAAACTTACGATAAGAAGAACTTTATACTTAGGGATCTTCTCCTTATATTTTCTTTATATTCTTATTATTGGAAAAAGTCTTAAAGTAAGGGTACCTTACTAGGGGGGGGGACCTATAAAGATAGGGAAGTCACAAGGGGTCTTTAGCCTACGGCCTAGTCTTTAAGGCACTAACTTGTATTTAGAGAAACCTTGTGATAGAACAAATAATCATCCCTTTTCTCCCCTTATACCAATACAAATTTGTCTAACCGATTAATATTCAGTCCTTGATCTCTGGCCTTCACTTGAAGATCTTTGCCAACTTCTATTGACGCTTGTACCGACTGAGATGCACCAGTAAGTGGGAGATAATCACCCACTAGAGCGATCCTCCATACTTGCCGCATCTTTCGCTACCTTATTTACTTTCCGCTAAGACATGATCAACGAAAGAAAGCTTGTGATAAAGCCACGAGGTTCTCGAAGTTGGAGCTTTTTATTTTAAGCGAAGTTCGCGTGATATATCAATTGCCAGTGCAGGCAAACTTGGGTTATATTAGCTACACAATTGCTGACAACTCTAGATATGCAGCGAATTTAGAAATTCTAAGATGCTGAAATAATCGGCATTAGTTGTGAACGATGGATATGGACTTCAAAGGCTTGGAGAGCAGAACTGACAAAAGCCATTCAACACTACCGAGAGGCTTTCAAATCGTTCATAGAAAGCAGCTGATATTTCTCTTACTTCATGACTATTACAACTTTTGCTCCTCGTTGCTTGGCTTTCTCATACGCTTCCACGCCGTTTTCCAATTTGACCTGCGACCATTCTCCCTCTGCAGCCGGCCGCAAATCGCCCTTCTCAAAGCTCGCAGTCATTTCCTTCATCAACTCGGCGAATTCCTTGACAGAATACAACAATGTATTGCAACCCACCAGTGTCTTCTCTTTGCGATAGAAATCCGTCATGTCGAAGGCCAAATCCGCCGCTCCTGTTCTTGGTGCCGCGATAAAAGCCAATCGTCCTCCTCTCCCAAGTTTTGAAATCGCAGCTTTTGTCAAAGCTGGCTGACCGACAGTGTCAACCACGACATCTACGCCCCCTTTGCTCGCAGTCAAAGTATCGACTGCTGATAAATCTGGGTCCTTTGCCGTGTTGACATCGTCGCCATCAGCTCTCGTCGCCGACAGGACATTAAGTCCTTTACTCTTCGCAACTTGAACGGCAGCTGATCCCACAGCTCCGTTTGCGCCCAAAACCAGTACAACATCACCTGCGGAAGCATTCGCTCTCTGAATAGTCAGAGCCGCAGTCGTGAAGGGAACACCAATGCAAGCAGCCTGCGCAAAGGAGATGCCCTTAGGCTTCGGAGCAACGGCACTTTCGGGCACGAGAATAAACTCAGCCTGTGCCCCATCCTCGGTGAATGCTTGCGTGTTTCCTGACGTTCCATACACCTCCTTTCCCAACCATTCCTCCGGCCCTTCCACCACGGTCCCAGCATAGTCACGCCCAGGAACCCTTGGAAAAGTAGTATAAGGAAATAACCCTTTCGAGTTGATTATATCGCTAGGATGGATAGCAGAAGCCAGTACTTTTACAAGCAGATGCCCGGGGGTAAGTTTTGGCTTGGGTAGAGTCTCAAGCGATAGGACAGGGGGTGATGAGGCATCTTGGCGAGTCAGACGAAGTGCTTTCATAGTAGACATTCTGACAGATGTATTGATTAGTGGAGCTTACTTTGGTGAAGGTACAGCTTGGTTTTATAGTCGGAGATCTCCCTTCATAGTGGCAAGAAGAGGTATGAGCAGGAGGCATTGTGCTGAATAAGGCGTTATTCAGGAAAAAAATGGTGAATGGTGATTGGTTCAAGCGAAGTACCCTTTCGTTCCGGGCGGAAGCCAAGGTCAGTTTCAATATGGATCATTGTTTACCCTTTCGGTAGACATCGGGTCCTGATTGATTTGAAGCCGATTTATTTTGCCGATTGAGATGATTATGAAGAGTGAGAATGGCATCGCGAAAGAACCAAGTCTTGGAGTGGACTGCTCTGAGCCGTCCGGGCCGCGAGGGTCTTCGCCAAATGAAAATTGAGGTCGACACGCACGCTCAACTGTCTCAAATGGGAATGTTTCTGCATTCAGGCAAAGTCACGATACAGATAATTTAAGACTTATAAACATTCTCGACATTTTCCTTCCTTTCATTATCAATAAGCGCAGGTCAACAGTGCTTCAAGTATTCCCCATTCCAATGTACACACTTTGTTTGGCAAATACCACATTGAGATAATCAGCATTCTCAGACGCACTGAAAATAAAATCTCATTGGATTTAGTCAAAATGTCTGAGCTACACGAATCCGCTATGCCTTCGCCAATACAGGATGGGCAGGATCTTGAGCGGCAAGATACCAAGCCAGACGTCGAATCCAGGGGCAACATCGCCGCCCATCTTACGCAAAGTACCATCGAGCGTCCCCAAACTCTTCTTCACGAAACAGCTTTCGTGTTCATTCTCTGCATGTCACAACTCATGTGCCAAGCTGCACTCGGCCAATCTATAGCTCCCGCTCGCATTATCGGACGCAGCTTCGGTACCACCAACCCGGGGCAACTCTCCTGGTTCCCTGCAGCCTACTCGTTGACAGTAGGAACCTTCATCCTGATAGCTGGGCGACTAGGGGATCTTTATGGACACAAGAAACTCTTCATAGGAGGCTTTGCTTGGTTCGCTCTCTGGTCGCTCTTAGCTGGGTTCAGCGTGTACTCGAACGAGGTGTTCTTTGACTGTTGCCGTGCGTTCCAGGGTATTGGCCCAGCATTCACCCTTCCCAATGCAATCGCAATAATGGGACGTTCGTACAGTCCTGGAACAAGGAAGCAAATGGTGTTCAGTCTGAACGGTGCCATGGCTCCAACTGGTTTCGTGATTGGAGCCGTGTTCTCGTCTTTGCTGGCTGAGTTTGCGTGGTGGCCTTGGGCTTATTGGATCACGGCAATCGTATGCGTGGTATTTGTGGTGATGGGCCACTTGATCATCCCCTACACTGCACCACCGTTCCTCGACGACTCAGTGAGCATGTGGTCACGAGTCGACGCCCTTGGGTCAATCACTGGAGTGTCAGGACTTGTCCTTGTCAATTTCGCCTGGAATCAAGCCCCCATTGTTGGCTGGACCAACGCTTACACATATGTCTTACTGATCGTCGGAATTGTCTTCCTCGGACTTTTTGGCTATATTGAAAGTCGCCATGCGAAATTTCCATTAATACCATTCGCAGTAATGGACGGCGATGTCGGTTTTCTGTTAGCATGCGTCGCGTTTGGCTGGGCTAGCTTCAGCTTGTGGATGTATTACTTCTGGCAATTCCTTGAGAATCTACGAAATGTCAGTCCTCTGCTTGCTAGTGCTCAGTTCTCGCCCGTGGTTATGAGTGGGTTCTGCGCTGCTCTTACGACTGGCTATATTTTGCATCGAGTTCCAGGAAGCATCATCATGATGATTGCTTTAAGTGCTTTCATGGTGGGCTTGATATTGTTGGCGACGGCTCCAGTTGGGCAGACGTATTGGGCTCAAACTTTCGTCTCGTTGATCATCATGCCTTGGGGAATGTAAGAATCCTGCAGTGCTCCTCGCGATCGTGTCTAACCATCACAGGGATATGTCATTCCCAGCAGCGACTCTGCTCCTCAGCAATGCGATGCCGAAAGAGCATCAAGGAGTTGCGGCATCGCTTGTGAGCACTATCGTCAACTACTCGATCTCCATAGCACTAGGAGTCGGCGGAACAATAGAGGGACATATTAATGATGGCGGCAAGGACATCCTAAGGGGATATCGAGGAGCGTGGTATTTGGGGATTGGACTGGCGGGCTCAGGAGTCATCTTGTCTTTCCTTTTCGGATTTGACAATTGGAGGAAGGCAAGGAGAGCGGGTATACAGGACGGGAAGATGGGCTGAATACTGTCTCTCAAGAATCTTTCCTAGAGGAATCAATTTAAATCATCAGCGTACTTCGTCGCTGAGGCGGGTGCAGCAGCGAAGGAGAGGAAATGAGGGAGTAGGTAGTCACATAGTTACCTTATGACCCTGCTGAGGCTACTCTAATGTGACCGACCATCTGCCTACCATTTGACTTCTCACTTACCCTTGAACCCATACTTCCACTCTGAGCAGCATCTACGTCCACTTTGTCCGTTCGTGGATAACACCAGATTCCTGGTTTATTTAGATTCACACAATGGCCAGAAGATGCGGATCACATCTAGTACATGCGAGCCTGCTTTGAATTACTTCGTGTTGTCTTATTTTCTGTATCGTTTTTGATTTGATTTCTATTTTTGATTTCTGCTTTTGGATTAAGCGAGTTTGCTTGGGTAACGTGTAACTTGGATTACTGTGCAGTATTAATGGTTAAAGCAGCCACTCTGACAGCATCGCCGAGCAATCCCAGCAACCTCCCCTCCGAAGGAAACCTTCCGACCTTCTTCCGACCTTTCCATTCAGTTGACGAAAACGCCATCCCTTCTTCTCTCCAATCTAATGTGATATACTTGTTTGAACGCGCGACAATGCAACGCCCAACCACCCCCTCCATAACCATCGACGATACAACTCGAAATCAGAGCCCTCAAACTCAAACATCTCAGCCGTTGAATCCTGAACCCAGATCGGCCGCAAGCCCCGGAGTTGACGACGACGAACCATGGCGCAGATCAAGCATTCGTTTAAGGAGGTTGGGTTCAAACCAGAGCATTAACAGAGCGAGAGCTGCGACCACGACAGGCATAGGGGGAAGACCGCGGGCTGGGAGTAACGCGGAATACAGAGGCGTTCAACATTTGAGCGTGGCCGCAGGACCAGGAGCTGCTCCTCCGACACCCGGAACAGATGGCCATCTCACAGTCGAAGCACCGTCGAGCGCTATAACGAGACCAAGGAGTGCGCGCAGTAGGAGTGGCAGTAGGCAGTTGAGGCACGAGAATCGGAATTTGGACAACGATGGCGGACGCAGAAGGTCGAGTTCGGATCCTCCGCAGCCCAGTTGGGAGGCATTGCCTGGTGCTAGAGCACCCCAGAGGAATTCAGCATATATGCCGCCTTTGGAAGAGGGTACTGCTACATCGAACCAGCCGCAACGACCGCCGAACCTAGTCCTACCACCTGGGAATCTGGGCGATTCCGATCAGAATTCCGACCAAGCCGGGTACTTTGGCCTTGGGAGACGACTGAGTAATGCTACTGGGCAAACATACTCGAGGTTGTTTCCAGCGCCGAATACGCCAGGGTCACAACAGATGAATGCGGATGAGCAGTATGAGACAGATATGGTGAATGTTTTGGATACTCTTGGTGAGTATACCTCTGGGCTGAATGTGACGGCATCGACTGATTTGGTGCAGATCCTGAGATTTCTACACTCAATACCCTTACCAATGTACAGAATTCGCTGTTTGTGCCTGATTTAGGACGATACCTGAATCGAAGGCCAACATATACATTGACACGTCGTGGAACAGGAGCTACCCGTGCCCCAACAATCATAGAAGAGCCAGTAATCGAGGAAACAGCTGAAGAATTTGCTGATGAAGAGGAAAGAACGAGAGTGGAGCGGACACAAACCATTACTTCAATGACCTCTCGACTGGATGATCACCATTTTGCGGTTTTACCTCATGGGGAGAGACTTGAAGGCTGGACTGCTGAGGATAGAGCAGAGCTGAATGACCACGTCAGGCACCTAATGCATTCACGAAAAGAAAAGTTTAAGAGAAGCATGAAGGGTTTTGGACAGTATGTAAGAAAACGTAAGTTAACTGCGAGTATCGGGCATGGCATATTGATGACCCTTTGATAGCTCTCGGTTTCTTCGTCACTGTCTACGCTACCCTTATAACTCTCTTCGGTCTTGCTTGGGTGTTGTTCTTGATTGGTAAGAAGTCTCCAATACTGCACGATAGGGATGCCGCTGATATTCATCTATAGGTTGGATCAACGTCGGAGGTCGGAAGGATTACATTGTCAACATTATCGACAACGTTCTTGTTGCCCTCTTCGCGATCATCGGAGATGGTTTGGCTCCTTTCCGAGCTGTCGACACGTATCATATGTGTTTCATTGCACACTATCATCACCTCACATGGCGTCTCCGGAAAGAACAAGCCCTTCCAAAATTGCAGAACCGAAACGATCTCCCAGGCCTTGGACCAACTTGGGACACACAGCCAGATGTTGAACTCGAGACTGGAGAGAAGCAAACAGAAAATAGTGTCTTGAGACCCAAGCAACAAAAGCGTCTCGTCCACCACCAGAAGAAATTCTCTCGATCACATACTTTCTACAAGCCCCACGAAACAACAACCCATTTTGCCTTCCCTCTCCGTCTGCTTGTCGCTGTGGTGGTCTTGTTGGACTGCCATTCCCTCTTGCAAATTTCGCTCGGGGCCACCACGTGGGGTATCTCCTATCATGTCCGACCTTTTGCACTAACAACGGTCATTCTTTGCTGCTCCATTACGTGCAACATCACAGCCGGAGTTCTTATTTCTATAGGAGACCACAAGACGAGGAAGAAGGATGTATTGGAGAGGATGTTCAGACAAGAGTTAACATCTCAAGCAATTCATCATCTCGAGAAGAAAAAGCAAATAAAAGAAAGACAGTCAATGGACATATCAAGAGCGGATTTGGCTGCCAGTGGTTCAGGAACGATGAATGAGAAGGAGGAAGAGGATTCTGGTGTCGATGCGACGGCTGCTGATGGTAATGATGTTGAACGATGGGCCTCTGCCCAGGAACATCAGCCCCAATCTAATAATTTCTCGACTACGACGACTACTACGACAACCGGACCAACAGTCACGACGACTACTACCACGCGTGAAGGCTCAGAAGGTCACTAATTATCCGTGACTGGTGAGCCTTTAATATAATGATGATAATCAACGACTAGGATTTTATTCATGTGGATACATTTCAGGGGGGTTTAAGCGCTTGGCGTTCAGGATACCATAATTAAGTTTCGGTTTATATAGTGATTCCACAGAAGGGGAGACCTGGTGGACACTTGAGATTGTATCGACGGTAATAGGCTGTAGAAAGACTTCAACTATTCTCGAATAGCATGGGCCGGAATAATATATTTGAAGTCAGAAATAGAGCTCATCCCGAAGTATGGGCAGAGAATCCCAAGAATTGTCCCAGTGAAGGTCTCCTCCCATGTCGCTCCAATCAGAACCTCCACGTACTCGTAAGCCCTCTCTCTCTGATGATCGGTACCAACCTTGCATATCGCACCCTGACCTTCATCACAGCTGCCGACATACATGACTCGAGTAGGGTTATTCCGGAACAAACAAACTTCGCTCGCAATCCAGGGCCGCCGGATGGTGTGGTAAAACTGCTCTCCTACATTATCGTATGCAGCAATGACTTGTGCCCTCTCATAGAGTGTCGAAAACTCGACCACCTGTTGAAGAAGCGCATCTCCTTTGAGCGTTTGGTCAATAGAGATAACATCTATGAATATGTATTGGATAGCTAGACGCAAAGCAAGGAATGTGTTCTTGGAACCCTGAAGTGGGTGACTTGGTGGCCGGCCGTCCCAACGTCAAGAGAGGACTGCGATTTCAGAGGGAGTAGTGGTGGAAAGGTCGATCGTACGCACAGACAAACTCGACTCCTGTAACTCGCCTCGTAGTAGGGCAGCCTCATCGAAATCGTTCACCACGAGGGCGGGCTACCCCAAAATGGGCATATTGGGCCAAGGTACCGCTATGCAGATATGCAGGTTGCTCGATCTTTTTAGTGGAAACGTCGCCAAGATGTTTGGATGAAGAATTAGAGAATGATTTGGATTCGATGAAGAGACATTGGGAGTTGCGCCCAAGTAGGTTTGGCTTTTTTGTTGGCGGGGCTTTTCGCTGGGCTTTAAAAGCCAGCTGCGTGCCCGTGTGGTGCTACCAAGCAATCGATCGCTGAACTACGCCCTATAATGTATGCAAAATCAAATGCAAAGTAAATATGACCAGTCTGTTTTCGAAAACCTGCAATCTGTAACACACTAAAGGAAACAAATTCGTTTGGTGAGGGTGCTGTTACTTGAGTTTAGGCGGTGTATTTTCGCCGCGGGGAAAATAGTAGATAGCAGAGGACTCCCAAATTATGGCACTTGTCGTATATGCTCCTGTCCGCCATACACAATGCCAAGGAACGAGTTTTTTTATCTGACACTATCATATACATTATATATTACCGTCTAAAGGCGCCTGTCCTTGCAGCTTCCGCTTGGAACTCGGCTTCAGCTTCATCGTCCCCTTCTAATTTGATTTCATGCCCATCGCCTTCTCGAACCCAGTTGCTCGCAATACAATTTACAAGGGCTAGTCCACTGAGACCCCACCAGACAGCACCGACAACACCATGACGCAATCCAATCCCATAAAACTTACCTCCTAGGGAGGGACCTATCGTTCGACCGGCGCTCGAGAGACTTTGCCCAATTCCATGCATCGTGCCTAGAACAGAAGGGTGCGGGGACGCGTTATTGACGAGGATAGTGGCTGCTGGTAGAGCAAAAGTACGCCCACTGACTTGGATGAAGAGGACAGCGCAGAGACAGATCCAAACCAGTAAACCATCCTTCTCCGCTGGCGGAGGAGTTTTCGATGGGATAACGGAGAGGTATGGGACTAGTATGTAGGCAGCCGGGAAGCAGTATAAGAATATCCTCCAAGACCTGACTACCCCGAGTTTCGCATTCGCCACTGGGTAGATGAAAAGCTGCATTAATATACCGAGACATCCTAGGACGGCCATGGCGAAACCAACATCACGTGGCGGCATTCCCATGCCACCTGTGAAAATAAACGGTAGACGACGGGCATAGCTTTTTCCTTTTGGATGATCGGGGTCGTCGACTGGTGTTGAGAGAAACACAAACCAAAGGTTGTTGAAGGTACCCAAATGTGCCGCTAGTAAAGTGTGGGCAATCAAAGTGCAGACCACATTGTAAGTGAATATTCTTTTGAATGGAAGCTTATGCCGCCATCTTGGAACAGCCTTTCTTCGAGTCGTTTCGGAGTGCCTAGGCGTCATTTCAACGTCATCCTCGAGCCCAACTACAATGTGTTCGTCACCGGATACTGCTGCGTAGGCATGCGAAACGTCTCGAAATTGTCGCCGGCAAATCAGTTCCATAATAAGTCGGGTGCATTTCGTCCCAAGGTCTTCTTTGTGTCGGAGAGACTCGAGAGTCTGCTTTGTATAAGTAAACAGTGCGAAATTGCGTGTGGGAAAAACTGACCTCTCGGAGACCAAAGAATACACCCAGACCAGCAGAACACAGGAAGAAGGCACTGAGCACATTTGGCGGCGCGTAGGGAAATCTCCGCAGGAACTCTACATGCCCAAACCTGCTGGGGTAGCTCCCTGCTGGGTCTGCCAACAAGCCACCAAATATAGGACCCAGTATAATGCCAATATTGAAGCACATCGGAAAGAGTAGGAAGGCTCGAGATTGGTACCTAACTTATTGGTCAGGGCAGTCTGGTTTGCACCTTCTGGAAGACATACTTTTTCTCTTGTACGATTTCAGAAATCATCGTCCGCATAACTCCAATATTGCCATTCAAAGCACCACCCATTGTCCGAAAAAGTATGGCCTGCCAAAAGGTTTTGGAAAACCCGAATCCCAGGCATGAGATAGCGGTTCCGAAAAGGCCAATCAACAAGACCAACTTCCTTCCTCCTTTGTCAGAGTCCGAGATCCTTCCCCACATCATGGCCGTTAAGAATTGTGCCCCTGTGAAGCTACTCGCCATAAGTCCAGCTTGCGTGGCGATGGTAGAATCCGAGAGTGTTTCATCGAAAGACTTGAGTTGGTAGAACATATACGCCTGCTCATAGATAGAAGTCAGCTCCGTGCCAGAAGGGTTTCCCTATCACCTCGAGGGTCTGCGAACTTGCAAAGAAGTCTGAACAAGAGGTTCAGACAGACGGGCTAGCGTCAAGATGATCAACTGGCTCCTGTGAGGCAAAGACGCCCAAGTCACCGGCTCTTCCGTCTTCTCCAGTAGCTCTGCTGGTTCAGCTGGGCTGATCACCCCCTCCATTCCACCTCGAACTACCGCTGTATCATCTGCAATGGCTGCGAGATGGCTGCCATTGCTAACTGGCTCGCCCGTGGGCAGAGGCCTAGAATGCTGTTCTGGTTGCTCGTCGCTGTCGGTTCTCATCGACAGGATTCAGTGTCGCTCAAGGGCGATGTCGTGTGATACTCCAACTCAACGCCATCGTCTCGACCTTGGAGTTGGAGAAGGAAGGCTGTATCCGGGATGCTGGAATCAGCGAATCAGCACTTCTATGCATCAGGAAGAAGCGAAGAAAAGTCAGAAAAGCGGGATGCGGCGAGAAGCTTGTTTTTGAAGCTAGCTGAAATAGGGGAATACTCATCTACCATGGCTACCTCCGTCCTTTTGTTTCAAGATCTTCAATATCAATATTAAACCTTCGGTCAACGACGGCTCTGTCAAAGTTGGCTATCGTAATGTATCGAACCTTTAAGTTAAATGACCTGATTGTTCGAAATACTACACATCTATTCAGACACCATAGCCTCAAAACCCATGCATGATGCCTCAGCTCGTTCAACTGAACCTATTCGACTTGCAATTGGCGTGATAAGGGTTTTATGCTCATATTTCGAGCAGAGCTCTAGTAAGAAGAAGGTCTTCAGCAACTAGACCCTCTGATTCACATGAGTCCATGTTTATCGCTGGTGCAGAAGTCCACTGATTCAGGCTCTGGATTCACACGTCACGCGTATCATAGATGTTCACACAATCACAGACGTGGTTGAAACCCATGCCAGCCGCATAAAAGCTTGTCGGTTTCTGCTTGTTGAACGTATCTTGCCTTATCTCCCAACTCCCAATCATCCACTCGAAAGCAATCTACAATCAACAACAGACAAACACGATTCTTTTTGGAGTTCCCAAACCCTGCCAGGAAAGTTCGATCAATAATCAAGCAAATGCATTCCAGATTCGGTAGTCAACAGAGTACTTATGGTAGTCAGCAGCAGCATCCGCAGTACGGATTCGCGCAGCAACCACAACGTGGCGGCGGGGCTCCTCGAGGCGGAGGATTGACAGGAGACTTAGGTCCACCTTACGGCGGAGGCCGAGGCCTTCCACCTGGAACCATGACCGAGAAAGCGTTCATCGCATTGGAGATGAAAAATACAGGCTGTACAGTCGAACAGGCCACACAAGCTCTGCATACGGGTCAGAGCAACGGTCAAATACAATTTTGGATGAGTGGCCGACCAACACAGGTCTTGGATTGCAGGGGACTACCAGTCGCACCCATGGAGCCGTTACGAGACTGTCGAATTCTTTGGGATGACTAGTTGCTTCGTTGGCATAGATGATGGGTTTTGGCATGCATTGTTGGTCTCACTTGCCAGTGGTACGGTTAGAGGTCGGTAGCTTTCTGATGTCTGGATTTTGCAAGGGAGTTAGGAGTTGCCGACACATAGTTTTGTCTGCAAAATCAACTTCTCAAAATATCGTGTGACCATCCTTCGTGATTCCCATAATTCTGCTCTAGCTCCTAGGAATTGTCATACAGTTCTCAACGCATGAAAGCAAATATATGCAGAGATTGCCAATACTTTTGCAACAGCCAAAACCCGAACATGGCCCGAAGTCGAGACCAACAATAACCTCATTACTAGCCTGGTTCTAACATCTCTCATGAACGATAACACGCGTTTCAGATACGATTAGCCGGCCAAGCCTTCTTCGATTCTTTGTCTCTCCCAATTTACAAGTGCAGATCTGATGCAATGAAATGCAATAGGTTTAGCTGAGAGATCTTTGCTGCACCCATTTCGAAAACACACGAACTGGCGGTATGCCTCATTTCAGGAACTAGCCTATGCTACTGGGTGTGCCTACCAATCTGGAATTTGAGATCAAAAATAGGCAGACTTTCTCAAACAGTACAGTCTCGAAGGTTGGAATCCCTGCTTAAACAAAGGATGCTAGCAAATTGCGGCCCTCATCAGTCAGTCCAAAGGGAGAGCTAGGCATCCAGAAATTAACATCAATTTTCTTTGAAAGAGACATCTTAGACTTGCAGATGGTAGAGATGCCATAGTACCAAAGTGCCCTAGATCAACAGCATCATCGAAAACATTAAAGGCATTTGAGCAATCGAATGAACGTATGTGAGATGTCCTCCACTAAGGGATTTCCTCCATCTCAGTTTGGGTCCACGTTTTCCAATATCTCATATCACCCACAGCTTCCTGAATTCCCCAAAGTCCATTTCGGAAGTTCGCCATTGCCTGGCCATTCCTCCTGATACTCTTGACACACACTCTTGGGACGTATTCTGCAATTACTGTTCTTACTACCTCTACCCCTTCATCGATAGTGACATTCACACCCTCATTGTCATCAATCTTAGCACCATGCTCGCCGTTCAGTTGCGTTTGATTATCAGCCCACAATCTCCCAAACCATTCCTGAAGATTTTCCACTACAGTCTTAGCCTCCTCTCCTCCGCCGGGTTTGAAATGATAGATGTATTCCGGGTCTAGCAGCTTGATCTCATGACGTCTGTAATACCATCGGTCCTCCAATGCACCAACCGCATCATCCGGGACAATGATTACCTCCTTCACAGGTCTTGTCTTCAAACTATACAGCGCCGCTCTGAGCTCGTCCCACCTTCCGTTCCTTGAGCCTCTCCAGAGATTATGGCTCAGCGCAATAAGCTGCACGCCAGATAATTCATGCCCATCTCCGCTGCCTTTAAGGAAGTCATGTAGATGATGGGCGTGAAACTCTAGGCCGAGGTACAAGACGTCGTTCTCCCAGTTCAGGTATACTTCCGCTGGAGGGTGTGGAACTGCATAAGGCAGAGGTACCGTGTCGAGTGTGAGGTCGGAATTGGATTGCGGATTTGTAGGGTGATGTTCCCATTGAACGTATTCTCTCATGTCAATCCGTTGTGCAGCACTCACTCCAACCTTCACTAATTTATAAAGCCTCAGCGCTTCAGTCCTCGATTCTCGACAAGTGCGAAAAAGAACTGGCAGGCGATGTGGTGTGACCGAGAATTTGGTCGGACAGTATTGGCCGGTGCCCCATGATCGTAGCTCAATTACACGGCGAGGCAAGGCGAACGACCAGATTCGGAGCCGGAGTTCGGGAGGCAATAAGGGGAACTGGTGAAAGGTCTGGATTCGAGGGCGAGAGATGGGACAAGAGAACAACGATGCAGGCGGGCAGATTGCAGTCCATGATACTCGTGCGAATAGAATAGGACCATGGAAGGGTATTGGGGCTGGAGGACCCGCAGCGCCATTGTTGGGGTTGTATGGGAGTTGGAGGGTCATTTGACAACAGAACCGTAGCTTCTCTTAGATACCTAGAAATTGTGAGACGGGACAGAAGGAAGTATTCCAACAACAGCTTACCTCTTACTACAGCTTCAATATCTTCGCCATCATGCTCCAATTTCGTGGCAGTCCATACCAGCTCGTCCATCTCCGTTGGCTTTGAGCTCATACACGACCCTCTCTTCGATACACCTCACCGCCGTGCGCATTTCATGTTTGGTAGACGCGCCTCCATCACGCCCCCAGATGAATATTGCTCTATCGCAAGGCTGTCGGCTGCGAACGCTGGGAATGGAGGAGGAGGGACAAGAAGGCAACGACCATTTTGAAGACCAACGCAAGGCGACCAATCAAAGCAACCTCGCTCCACCATCTCAACACAGCCCAATAGATCCGCAGCCTCACGCTGCATCTATCACCGAATGCACCAACGTTTCCGCCTTTTCAGCCTCATATTCTCGCGCCCATCTGATATTCGCATCCGCGCAGTCGGCAGAAGACCTCGTAGCATGACAGCACAGAATAATGGCACCAATGGTGTACCTGTAGACGCCTCGTTCGAAGTTACGCCTAGGAAGCTCAAGATTTTAATGCTACACGGTACTGGTTCCCAACTAATCTTTCCAATCCAATCTAACGCCTTCATACAGGCTACACGCAAAATGGCCGCCTCTTCCACGCCAAAACTCGTGGGCTAGAGAAGCTTCTCTTGAAAGCCTTCCCGGCCGCCTCCCCTAAGAACCCCTCTACACCCCTCACCGCGCAATACCCCGGTGGTGTTCAACTCCTATACCCCACTGGTCCAATCCAGTTAGTTCCAGCCGACATACCAGGCTTCGACATCAACGCTGCGCAGGGCGACACTGAGTCTGACTCTTGGGGTTGGTGGAAGCGCGAAACTGGAGGGGCCAAATATGTTGGGATCGAGGAGGGATTGGACTCCATAGCCAAGGCCATCGAAGAGGCTGGGGGTGTAGATGGTGTCATTGGGTTCTCGCAGGGTGCGGCCGGGGCGGGCATGGTTGCTTCTCTATTAGAGCCCGGGAGAGAGGCTGCCTTTGAAGCAGCGAAAAAGGAAAACGCTGAAGCGCTTGGATATCCGTCCTCGTGGGCAGCTATGATGAGGGAGACGGGGCAGAGGCAACTGAGCTTTGCTGTAAGTTACAGTGGGTTTTACTCACCGAATGAACTTTACAAGGGGTTCTATGAGCCAAAGATCAGTACGCCCATGTGCCATTATATTGGGAGTCTGGATAGTGTTGTTGAGGAGAGTAGAAGTTTAGCGTTCGTTGATGCCTGTAAAGATGCGAGGAAGGTCTACCATCCCGGAGGCCATTTTGTACCTGCGGGAAAGGAGATGGCAAGTGTACTCGTCGGCTTTATCAAGGAGTCTTGTATGGAGAAGGAGGCTGACGAGTCGGTTGAGGATATGGATGTCCCATTTTGAGTTGTAGGCATGCAAGGTCTGCATACAATGGCGTTCGCGGTCAGATCAAAGATGGATATAGGATGTTGGATGTTGGATATAGGATATATGGACTCGTGTTTGCATTCGCGAGATATCTAGAATCTAGACTAGTATACACGGTATCATGAAAGAAGACTAATAGCACACGGAGCCATTCCCTTTCTAATGAACTTTTGCAGCCTTTGCTCCTTTTGGCGTCTTCGTTGGTTGAATTCGTGCCATCATCTCCTCCTTTGTGATCAAATGATCGATTCTCTCTAGCAACCCCAGCAAGCTCTTCATGTTTCCACTCCATTCGTTTAACACGTCATCAGCGTCTCTCGGCTTCGCAAAGTTGACAATTCTGGCCGGTCGATCAATCTTAGCATAAACAGTCTTCGCCGTGACCAACTCGCTGATATATTTTTCCGTCTCATCTTCCGTCAAATCAAGTAGTTGGGTCAAACGGGGCATCTGGATGCGAGTATAGTACTTAGCCACGACACGGACGTTATGCTCTATAACACGCTTGCGCAAATCCTCCCATCGCTTATTTGCTTTCGGATCCGCAGATTCGCCAGGTTTGGAGTCGAAGACATCGGTTCCGCATAAATGAGGTCCAAACAGCTTGGAAACCTCCGGCCATCTCATCAGTTCCGGGACAGTAAAGAGCTTGAGAAGTTGTGCATCGAGGGGAACTTGTTGAATGCGCAGGTCTTTGTGAACGCGATGGAGGAGATCGGATTGCTCGTTATCATAAGGGGCGAGGATAACGTAGTAGATGCTTCTTTGCAAGACCTAAGAAGGTTAGAATCATTCGAAATCCATCCAATCCGGGACTTACAGCTTGAAGCTTCGCCGGGTCCTCCTCAACAGCCTCCGTATCTAGAACCTGTCGATAGTGTTTGCAGGCATCAAGATACTTGTCGTCATGTTTCGCCAAAGTAATCTGAAGCTCATAGTATTGCAGCTTCATATCCGTGACATCGTCCTCAACCGGTTCAGGAACATCTTCACCTTTTGCTCTCTTCTTCTCACGATCTGCTTTCTCCTTGTCCAGCTCCGCCGTACTCTTCTTGGGCTTCCGCGACAAATATTTGGTGCTGATCTTCCGACTCAGAATTCCAGCTTGCGTCCAGTCGTCGTCTTCTATGCATAAGGCCACTTGTGACAGAATGAACTCGGTCTTCTCTCTCCGCTCCATAGATCCAAAGGTTTCAACCTGGAGCTCGCATAGTGTATCCTTGGCCGACTTGAGGTCGCCTTGCTCCTTTTTGATGTCCGACAGGATCCTAGTCACACGAGCTCGCTCGACTTCAACAAAAATCTTGCCTTCCGTAACAGTCCGCAGGGTTTCGATCACCGTGAGCTTCGTATCGAGACTTGGTGTTGAATCGAGGAACTCCATAACCGTTTGAACCATTCTCGTGATAGCTTGTTTGAGCTGGCCATGTTTCTTGGAGAGGAGCAAGACTTGTTCATTAAGCAGACTCCAATCACCCGAATCCTTGCTGAGTGTGACTATTGCGATGAGGATGCGAGATGTTGATGCGAGATCTGATGCCTTAAGGACGTTAGCAGAGTTGTAATACTTGAGCTCTACCATCCTTACCTGTCTGGTTTGCTTCTCTAAAGCTGTGAGCTTTTCGATGGCAGCTTGAACATTTTTCTATATCGTAGTCAGCTACAGGTATGTGCATTTGGGCATCACATTCGCATACCTGGGCCAGTTGTTCAGCTTCGGGGATTTGCTTGTCGACCTCCTTGGAGAAATCCTTGTCAGGCTTGAGGATTTGGCCTTCGGACATTGTGGCGGTATGGAAATGTATGAGTTCGTGGATGGAGCCGAGTATCTATCGTGGAGGTCAAAATTAAGGCGGGTTGCTGGGATGGAAGATTGTTTGATGGAAAGGATTGGAGGTTAACTTCCATTAGGTTGTCAACATGGCGCGTCGAAGCTCAAAATTGCACCTGCTTCGGCCACCGTATCGCCTTCATAAATCCGGGGCGTTGAAACCCACTCAGACCCCACGCCTCACTTCTATCCACATATTAATAGAAGTACATCCCCAGTTTCACGAAGTCGTGGAGCTGGCTTTCTCAAGAACACGCAAGTAGCGAAGACTTTTCACAGTATTGATCCTCTTTTTAAGCTCATCAAATTATCTTCGAGCAGACGTCACTTGGTCGTCCTTTTGTGTGAATGGTGATGCTTAGCATTGACTGTACAGCCTCGATTTAAGATTTGCTTCCTCGATGTGAGTAACGATTCTGTGTATTCCTTAAGTAGATTTCTCATAGTCATGGGTTGGCTTGCTCATGTCTATTTGCTTAGCACCACTATCATGTTTGCTACTGGGGCTTCTGCAACCCAGCCTCGGGACAGCCTCCATCACAGTGGGTATCAGCAGCAGCATGCTCTACCTCGAGAAGTCTCGTGCCCTCGGAGATATACATGGAGCACTAGACGAATATCTGGGTCACGATATCCGTCGCATGGTGATGGGTCTGGCGCTTCACGAGGAAGTCTGCCAAAGTTAGAGTACGGCTTGAAGTGCTCCCATTCGTTGCAGTTGCTAAACGTCACCAGTGGCCCAATCGTGAACATCCATCTGCATTGCGGAGACGACGAAAACAAGACTGTCTTCGCCCACAAGAGCTACCTATGTACATATTCAAAGTACTTCCGCGCGGCACTCAATACTCCAGCTTTCGTAGAGACCGAATTCCAGGAGGTTGATTTGGAAGAGATGGGCCCTGAGTCTTTCGATAGCTTTCTACACTGGCTTTATCATCGTTCCATTCCTCTAGAGACTGCAAACCTCCAGTGCTTGGGAGATCTAATAAAGCTATGGATATTTGCAGATAAGTACATCGTTCCCATACTACAAAATGAGGCAATGCATATCTTGATTGATTTCCTCGATGCCTCAGGTAAGAAATTTCAGGAATGTTCGAAGCACTTACATTTCGCATTTTCACCTACCGTGCTTTCCGTTGTTCTCTCTCTACGACTCTGCTCCAAAGCTCATCAGAGACGTTGATCGTTCTCATCTTCCACACCTTCCGTGTAATGCTGACCCCAAGTTTTCTTAGTGATGTTAAATGATAATGGCTTCAATTTTGGTGCAGCTGCATCACAGCCACCTATAAGCTTCTGGCTCGAGTATGCGTACAAGAATACGACCGAGGGAAGTCGCCTTCGACGTATACTAGCAGACTCGCTAGCCGTACGCTTCCGGGGGGTCAAAGCTCACAACTTACCGCTTGAGCTGGTTCGTGATATTTTTGAGAGTGTGCAGCAGGTTCCTGACGACGGAGTACCGTTTCATAGAGATCCGGAGTATTATTATGTTAATGAGGATATCGATTAGTTATAATCAATTTGAACTCTGGTTGCCAACGTGAAAGAGCCATTCTGCACCTCTATTCGTACTCATCTGCAATGACCGTATACCAAAAAAGAGACAAGACAAAGAATGCTGCCAAATCGATACCCGAAATGTGAAGAAGCCGGAGCGTTGGGCAAGAATAATCCTCCTACTCAAGATTCGAGGTCGATTCGAGGTCCTAGTAACGAGATCGTTGCATATCCGGGCGAGGTGGTCATAAAATGGTGTGTTATTGGTAGAGTACGCTCCGTACAGTCAGATGTTAAATGCTGGACTGGATTTCCCCACGCTGTCATGCATGAAAAACGTGGTATCTCGGAGATCTGCGGTGCATCCGTACAGGATTCTCTTAGTCGTCCTTCTGTGGGGTTAAAGTCTGTGCCTGCATGCCAGGGCCCGATGTGAAGGAAATCCATATTACTAGAAGCAGAAGAAAGAAATTGACAAATATATCCCCTTGTGATGATCTGGGAAAACAGCTTCAATTTCTGCCCCTTTCTGCGTAGAAGGGTGACCCCTAGTGCTACCGTATAGCAAATGGTAGGTCCCCTCGGCCCCACGTGCCCAAACACCCGAAGCAGATTGACTCGCTTGAGCGTAAACGACATCGCATCCTCATCTCCACACTCAGCCTCCACCCACCACCGACCATGAACAATCTTCACAGCCTTCCGTTGTTCGTGGACGGAGGTACACGAGAACTGAGGAAGCAATTGTAGGTCAGGTGAGCAACAACAAATACTCGTCATTCGCTTCCATCATGCAAAAGCAAAGCAGCAAAGGGCCTCTTCTCCTTATAATGCTCCTACTCCTCCTACTCCTCCTACTCCTCCTTCTCCTCTAATGACACTGCTGTCCTCTCTCTCTTTCTTTCTCTTCAATGGGCGGAGAATATATCTCCATCTACTCGTACCCTTCCCTCATTTCATCGTCCCTGCATGCCGAATAACGTGGGGCTCTCACGGATTGGATAGGGCTGCACCAGAGCTCACACCCCGCCCGTCCAGTTGGAGGAAAAGATCAAGCGCATACGCCATCAGCTGAGGCAACGGAAGACTTTCTTTTTGGGCACATCGCCCGACCCGTCATGTTTTCTTCTTTCCTCAACATGTCCCCCTACCTCTATCTCACCAGTGTGATAAGTATCAGCCATGCCGGGAACGAACGGCCCATTGTCTTTCTCACCAGTCCGAGACAGCTTCCCGTCATAGCCACATTCGCGACGTGCTCGGTCGAAGACCACTCCAATGTCACAGCCTCGCCAACATGGCGCGCTCGAAGAGTTCTTCGCGTGGGAGTCGCAGTCATGGGTCGAGGTAGTAGCAGATATGACGACGGAAGAGAAGGCTTATTTCATGCCTTTGGATGATCTAAAGACATACTGGGGAGCTCATGATTGCAATACCCTGACCCGCCTTCTCGCCGAACTCTTCCAGCCTCATTATCCGCCTATCGATGCCGAACTCATCCTCCGCGAGCACACGGCAATTTTTTGCATCCTCCTGCGCATTGGACAAGGAGTTCTTATTGAACACTTTGCCCGCTACGAGGAGCTTTCCGACCCACGCCTACCCTTCGATACAGACCACCCTCCACGAGGCTTCCCAGTAGCGGCGGATGAGCCGGCGCTGCTACAAAAGTTCTGTGAGAAACAATGGATGTATTGCGTCCCGAAGTTTGACGATCACATGCTAAATAAACACTTCGGACGCCAGCGACTGTTGCCGATCGTATACAAAGAACCCCGAGGAACAGAAGGGATGGCAGACAAATACATGATCAAGCTCTTTGGGCCTCATAACGAAATGCTCTCCGTTGGGAGACGAACGGTATATTCTGCTTCGGTTCTACTGGAACATCGTAGCTAAGAATACAGAAGGCAGCGAATGACCCCAACGTTGATTCTTTCATGCTTAAACGCTATGCAACCCAAGAAGGCGAGGCAGCCTACAAAAAAGAAGTCAATGGTTACCGGAGTGTGAAACACGCAGACACCATTATCAAGTACTATGGCAGCTATATTCATGGACATGACTTCAACATTCTACTTGAATGTGCCGACAAAGGGTCCCTTGAGGAGTACTTCCAGAGAGAATCACCACCCAGTCGTGGCGTGGATATCATCAAGTTTTGGGAAAACATATTCCAATTGATCAAAGGCCTGAAAGCCATTCACTCCATTAGAGAGTAAGACATTTTGGCAGTAATTCACATCCCCACTGACATAAGTAGGGCGCATCAAGATGTCAGACCGGACAGGATTCATGTCGTAAGTAACGGAGTCAAGTCGCCATGGGACTGGCAATTCAAATTTGCCAATTTTGGCCTCAATATCAATGACACGGTTCCTGAAGAGGAAGAGTCCACAACAAATGACACGCAAGATACTGCACCTTATGGTATGTAGTAGTACACTGCTTGAATAGTATTCCGTTGACACTGTACGTAGGTTCGCCAGAATGCTACTTGCCTTATACTCATGAAGGCCAGGGACAGGTTCCGCCGAAGATCACTTGGGCGGCTGACATCTGGGCGCTTGGCTGTATCTTCAGCGAAGCGGCGATGTGGATCGCAGACGGGTACAAAGGTCTTCTAGAATATCGCAGGCAGCGTATGGCTGAAACGGATCGGATTTTGTTCAAAAGTAGTCATGGATTTCACGACGGAGAGCATGTCCTTCAGGCAGTCCGCGATTGCCACAGAGACATTGAAGATCGCTTGAGACGATCCGACTACATCACTAAGGATGTATTAGATACCATGGTGGACGAGATGCTCTGGGAGGAGGATCGGCCAAATGCGAAAGCTTTGACTCGGAAGGCAGATGTGATTTTATCGAAGGCACGCAACAAACTCTCTGGAGATCAATTCCCAAGACCACCTGGGAGTAGACAAGGGCGCTCTCTTCCTCGGCATGCTCCACCAACTGCGCCGCTTCCACCGATTCCGAGGGGCTTGAGCCCTGGTCTGGCCTCCATTGCAGAACGGCAGTATTCGCCCAATGTCGAAAATTGGCGATCACAAGTCACTGATTCACGGATTGGTGGATCGCAGCGTACTGCTTCGGGGATCGCTCTGAGGCCAAGTCCATCCAGACAAAATATTGGGAGTACATTAGGAAGCGTATCAGACATTGATAGAGAGCTTGATGGCTCTATCGCTAGTTGGCAGCTAGCAGACAACAACAGCTCAGTGGCTTCACCGATCACACCGTTTACGTCTCCACATGCTAGTGTTTATTACGACAATGAGCATGCTCCGAGTGAAGGGCGGCCGCGCGTTGTCAGAAGCCAGTCCAACCATTCGGGAGAATATCGGAGGCCATCTGTCCCACTGTTCCATGCAAGATCGACTCCGAGCCACAATGACACTGTCACCGCTGCGCCAGTAGTCATATCGCCAGCCGTCCGAGCAGAACAACACACGTATGAAGAAGCGGCATCATCAGCGTTGCCAGTGCAGGACACCGAGATAAATCGCTACTCCGTTCTGGGCGACCTTCGAAGTGTCGACGAATCCAGAGTACCTGCTCGAGCAGCAAGCAAGGCAAGCAGCCGACATTCTTCGAGTGGGTACTCGACCTCAACTCGTCAAAGCCTCCACCAGGAATCCATTCAGATTCGGACTGACGAGCTGGCCGTTCCAGCCAAATCGCAAAAAAGGCTTGGCGGGTTCTCCCTCTTTCCAAGCAAGACTCGAGGCTCACCCCCTAGTCCCAGACCAGAGACTGCGCAGCCATCTGAGAAGAATTTCTTCAGCCGGGAGCGCAATCACTCGTCAGCATCCGTACCTCGATCTATCCCACCTCTTCCTGGTAATGCTAGCGTTGTGTCTTCCTCTCCTGCTGACGAGTTTCCAAATATGGACTTTTTGTCTGTGAACACTTGTTTGGAATGGAAGAAAGCGCATAAGAAAGTCAAGAAACACTCCATGGTGCCACCGCTGCCTGGGCAAAGTGCAATAGAACCGCTGAGTGGTCGGGATCACGTATGTGTACATGTCTTCATTGCTCCTAGCTTGGCTGACTAAATCTCTAAAGGTTTTCATTGTCGATGACAGCAAGTCTATGGTTACCGTATGGGCAGAAGTGAAACGAGTTTTCGAAGCTCTCTCATACGTTGTCAAAGGAATGTCGCCAGACGGCACTGAACTATACTTCACGATCTCCTACGACACATGGCGGCGCAAGGATACTTTCGACCTTGTCGATTATCTCGAGAAGAAGACAACTGGCGGTGAAACGAACATTTCTTACCGTCTCGATCTGCAGCTGCAAACTTATAGAGCCAGATTGTTTGCAGCGAAGGGAGCGAAAGGCAAAAAAGCCGTCGTGAGACCAATGAGCTTCTACATATTAACAAATGGGGAGTGGGGCGCTGGTGTGGATCCCAAGCCAAAGATCAAAGAGATGGCGGACTTCTTGATTGCGTCGAATATGACAAGAGGTCAGGTCATGATCGAATTCATCAGCTTTGCCCAGAGTCAAAGTGCTTCGCAAAAGATCAGTGACCTTGCCACTACAGATTTTGGAGTGTACGTGCCTCTTGTATTTGTCTTGGAATCGTGTGCTGACATGTAACAGGGATATCGTCGGGCTCGAATCGTGGAGGGGCAACGTGCTGAAGATGCTTCGTGGCCCTTTGGATAACATCCTGCCTGGAAGTGCTGCCACGAGTACTTTTGGAATGTCGCGACCTGGATCGAGAGCGAATACTATGAAATCTGGTCCCATACATGGAACATCTTTGGTCAGCGAGCTGGCTTGATCCTTGCTTCTGGGCTTAGGAGACATTTATCTTACACTCCCCTAGCCGAATCATGTTCGGATCGTCTACCGGCGGAAAGTAAACAGGAGTGGAGGTATTGCTTGGGAGCTAGAAGCTTAGACTGGGACGATGACTATTCGAACCGCATCGTACAAGGATTTCTGGGCTCAATCTCCGCCTCTACTTCGAATATATCATCTACAGTCACTCATAGAGGGTAGGATAGTGCACCTTCAAAGTCATCCTATGTCTTCCTGTACCGCCCAGACACTTGTCCGTCTCCGTAATGGTCATCTCGAGTTCTCCAAATCCATACATATATGTTGTGAACAGCGTAGGAATATGCTGGGAGGACATCAGAATCTGATTGTGCGTAAGGAAAGCACAACTGCTTCGTGATCGAAGCTATGATTGGTGAAAGGGATTCCTTGAGAGGCTTGCGTAGAAGAGTAGAGACCAATTGGATCGAAATGAGAGGCTTTGTATGAGCTGATGAAGCTGTTACTGGCTCAGAATGCAGTTGTTAGCTTTGGACTCCGACTAGGAGAGGTATTTGGGGGTCACCTTAAATTTTGGCTGGACAGACGTAAGTGTATTTTGTCTCTTTAGAACAAAAGCTAGCTTTCTGCGAGAAGAGAAAAGCCTGCCATTAATGATATCAAGATGCAACTCTTGCAAGAACATATCAATCTGGAATCATGGTTAGCCTTATAAGTCCTGTTGCTGCAAACGGGTTCTGGTCTTGAAGTTCTGAGTCTGGAAAAGTCTAGTTCTGACAGAGTTTTGAGCTGCAAAGACAGATCGATTTCTTTCCCGATACCTAAGATGACAATTCAAACGTATTTGAAACATCTTCAAAGCTCTGATGGGGAAGCCCCGTGTGATCGATTTTTTGAGCTGTCATATTCCATTGAAGACTCCGAGGCGGGAACAAGCAGAGTATTCAGCGGGTTCTGACATATTAACTGTTTGCACTCAACTTTCGATTCCTTTCTTCCAGTAGAGAATCTCTTCTCGATCTTATCTCTCGAGAGGTAAGAAGTCTGGCTCTTCCAGCGGTTCCCAGCTTGCACTTCTGTTGTTCGGCGCTAGCGTTCATCTCGAAGTCTCAACTACATTTGCGAACTCAGCCTCGTCCTCACCAACGACCTTTCTTCTCCACCTCCACATTACCTCCTGATCTCCACATCACGCCCCAGCATCCAGACCAGGCAACATGGCGGGATCAAAGAAGATCACCAAGTCCCAGAAGGTCAAGCAAGCCAACGCGGCTCCTTTCTCTTTCAGCGTCCTCGAAGACTCCGATGGCAATCCAAACACCCCACTCGAGCACGACAACGCTGTTGGCTACGAGAATGAGATGTTTTTCAAGACGGACGATGATGCTGATGAGGTATGGAAAATGACTCTCCTGCCTTAAGCAACTTCACACTTGCCTTTGTTTCATTTTTCATGAAGCGATTGCCTTATGCTTCAAAATCTCCATCATGCCGTACGGGCTCATCAACAAACGCGGCTAATCATCTTCAAACAGGATACCAAGAAGCGTGTTTTGATCCTCAACTTCATCCATCAAGGGTTGCAGCATGTCACCGAGCGTAAGGTCCCTGTTCTTGATCACGAGAAGGACTTGCGTGACATCGAGGTGTACCACCGAACGATCTTCCAGGTAAACCCCTGATCTCATCTGCCAGAAAGAACATCGTGCTGATGACTTGTAGGGATTTGAGCTTGATGTTTGCGTCTATTGGCCTCCACGCGTTGAGGGTGATTACAAGTCTTGCGTTGCCATGGTGAAGTTGACTTCGGAGAATCCGTCTGCTGAGCACGCCGCCAATGGTCACATCGAGACCGATGCTGCTTGGAATGCCGATGCTAAGGCTGATAAGTTTACTTTGAAGAACGACAAGCTCATTGCCAACTACTGGGCTCCTCGCTGGAAGGTATGTGATTCAGTTGACCCTCTTGGTTTTAGTCACTCAGTTCCGACGCCCCATCTTCTCTATCAACATCTTCGATGGTACAACCTGCTATTGTATGGACGCAGATAGACTAACTTCATCCAGTACGTCGTCAATGCTCTCAAGCATACTGCCTACTTCCGCTACGAGAAGAATGGCGACCAGAAACCCCCGGAGCCCGAAGCAGTTGTCGAAGCTGATGATGCTACCACCGGTGACAATGAGTCTCAGGAGGAGAAGGAGGAGCAGATGGAAGTCTACGTTGGTTCAACTGGCAAGATCATCGGCCCGAAGGGTGCAAAGATCCAAGAAATCAAGGCCGCTGCCAAGGTTACCGACATCAAGATGCCCGCCAAGACTGAGGAAGGTGCTGAGCGACCAAAAGCTCGTGCACTCGTTGAACTTACCATCATTGGCAAGCCACGCGCTATCAAGAAGGCTAGAGAGTTGATCCAGGAGGTTGTTGATGAATGGGTACGTTTCCATGATATCTTGCCCTTAAAAAGCTTTGCACATCCTCTCGCCATTCACGATCATTGAGATTCCTCCCTGGGCGAACTATATACTGATGCTAGATCTTTCACAGGCCAATGCTCCTCGCAGCACCCCCTACGTACCATACGTCCCCGAATACACTGACCCTCGAGACAATTTCGAGGCCGCACATGCTGGCGAAAGCCTTGCAGCCGAAGGTGGTTGGGATGCCAGTGGTGACGATGCTAGGGGTGAGACTTCAGGCGGTTGGTAAAGTGTCACAGCTTATTGTCGCAACTCTCGAATTCACCGACCTCGATGTAACTTTCTGGTATCTTCAGGCCCGCGAAACGATTGCTTTCTCTTTCTGTGTTGTATCATGAGCTTCTTTCGGGGATAGTACAGGTGCTTTTCGCAGTCAAGGTCAACATCCGTGGTCGACCTGACTGCAGGGTATGAAGCAGCTTGCAGAAGTACGACGAATCATGAGCTTAAGAATAATGAGACCTCTGTCAAAAGATGATTTCGTGGAATGCGAGCTTTAATTGACTCTTTCTCCAGGCGCTACAAGTCGAATCCGACAGTGCCAGGGTGAATGCTCTGACGTCTCCATTGGGATCAAGAACTTCTTGAAGTCTTCTCCTAATTGATGAGATGCGCCAGGAATAGTGAAAGACTGCAATGATTGGTTCGTAATATCCTAAGAGTAATCGCCGACAATGCTTGAAGACTTCAAACTTCAGAACATCGACCACAGGGTCTACTCGAGGCAGTCATTCATCACGTGTTAACTATTCAACTGACCCTGCTTATTGAATGCTTCTTGTCAGAGAGACTGAAAATGATATCAAGCTGATCTGTGTAAGGTTCTGCCCATCAGCTCGGAAGTTGACGCCAATTCTCACAACCATCTAACTTCACCTCGCCCTATCCGCCGAATCCACGAATGCCGTGACCCCTCATAACCTCCCCTTCTCCTTCTCCTTCTCAACCTTTCCATCCACCCTAACCCAAACCGCCTCTCCCCTCGCCACAGCCATCCCCTCAGCATCCCTCACCTCCCCCTCAAGCCAGAACCTCCTCCCCTCCCTCCTCCTACACCTCGCCCACACCGCCACCGTCCCGGGCGTCCTAACACCCTTAAGATACCTCACGCTCAAACTCGCCGTGACCGTCCCCTGCGTCAGCGGAACACCGCCTCGGTCCTTATTGACCGTCAACAGCGTGCCCATGACATCGTCAAGCAGCGTCGCGATGATGCCGCCGTGCAGCATGTCGACGCCGCCGTTCATGCCGGCTCCTAGCGTGAGGAGCGTGATGATCTCCGAGACGAACGTCTCCGGCGACGCGGGGGGCACGTAGAGGGAGAGGCAGTGGCTGATTGTGGAAGGGCTGGAGAGGGACACGGCGATTAGGGAGTCTTCCGTGGTGGGCTTGGGGTGCCGGGAGAAGGTGGGCGTGGTTTTGTAGGCGGGGTTGGAGAGGATGGCGGAGCACCAGGGGATGGAGGTGAAGTGAGCGAGATCTGGCTCTTCCATTATAGGGTTTCGCCCTTTCGGGGTGGGTGTGGATTAGAAGGAAGCTTTATAATTTTCTACTTGTAGCTATGATATGATATTGCAATGCCTGGATGTTGATTAAGGAGGCGGCAGGCAAAAGCGAGCGAGATGCCTCGGCTTCGCTTCTCGGCCAATGACATCGTGTGGGGAGAAAGGGGCCCAATCGCCCCAAAACAAGACCTTGAGCGATTCGAACTTAATTCTATTCAGACAGTGAGCGATTTCGAATGCGCAAAGCACCTTTGCCTTTGGTTTAGAGTATGTCTTGATACGCCTGAAGCGTTTCAGAGAGTTTAAGCAATCAGGCAGGGTGTCGGTCTCTCAGAAACCGTGAGGCATTATCGGCATATTGCTCACGTAACCTCAACCTTGAAGGAGCTTCACAACGCGTATGTTCAGAGGCACTAACAAGTCAATTCTCTCGTATAAAATCTAGCGCTAAGCCTGCAGCTAAAGGAGCTAGTCTGTACGTCCGACCCTTGCTTCAATCGTTCGTTGCCAGTCTTGCAATTCTCGGCATATCCCTACGTAGGAGAGATCACTTTTTCTGCATAGTCAGCGTGAACTCTGGGATCCAGTTTGTGCCATGAGGGGAGATTCAGCAGCTGTGTGGCTGGATGTAGACGCCCGTTGTTCCTAGGTTTCGAGCATTGAGTCGGCCTTCGCATCCGGGACAGGGGGGCAACAAAGAAGGCTCGTGGATGATTGATGTTCTGATGACATCGGATTGGCGATGAAGATCTTGGCGGCGCAGATTTGAAAGTGAGGAAACTTCACTTGAGTAGGCGTGAAAGGTTGTGAGCAAGTGGAGTCAAGAAAGGCGGGTGGGAGCGAGTGAGTGTAGTAAAGCATTAAAGCATGAAAGCATGGAAGCATAAAAAGCAACGAGGATTACCCGCCACTGCCCCTCGAAACAAACTGGCAATCGACTCGAAATTGACTGTAAGATAGATTACTATTAGACCATGATCGATCAAAGTCTCAAAATCCTTTAATATATAAATGAGACTCCGTCGTTTCAATAACCTCAAACTTCATACCTACCGCAATCGGCCCCTCATTCCGTGGAACGCTCAGCATGCCGAAGCAAGGTTTCCACTTAATGCCCTCATCTACTCTGCGATAACTCACGAGAGTATCCCAAGGCTCATGCTTATCCTTCTCCGCCGTATCCGGATCAACATTCGGAACCTGACACCTTGCGCATCTTGCCTGGACATCGATTTCGAGACCTCTCTCACCACCTCCCATAATCGCCATAAGCCCAGACTTGTGTTCTCCATCATGGTTCAATATCCGCACAGTCTTCCAAGAATCCTCACTCCAAGCCCGCGGCGCCTGGCTTTCTTGTGGACTCTCGAAAGTAGTGGCTCCTCGAACGATGATGTTCGGTCTGAATCGCTCGATTGTAATTGCAGCGTGTCCTTTCTGCCTCAACCTGCTATTCAGTTCTCGGATGCTGGCTTCGTTTACTATGAGCAAAGGTAGAACGTCGGGAAAGTTCGTGCTCTCCACTCTGCCTAACACATCGGGTGCTCCGTTCCCCGTTAGTATTCGCGGTGTTGGGCCTTTGTAAACCAGCTTCACAGGCTTTCCGAAGAATTCGGTAAAGATCCTATTTATCTTATCATGATAGACATAGCCGTCTGTGTCGTATTCCCAAATATTGACTTGGAGAAGATCAGTGTTCTGGTCCAGCCATTCTTGCGTCGGTCGTGCTGGGACCATGACTTTCTTGTCCGTATTCCTGATAGAAATGACAAGATTCTCAGCATCTTCAATGCCATTTGGCGAAGAAGCGGATGTGTCCCTTTCAAAGGTCGATGCGAACGCAGTGTCTATAAGCGTAAGCTCTGATATATCGCGGATAGTGATGAATCTGAAAAGCCAATTATGAGCAGGCGCTTTGGGACAATGTTGAGAGCAGAACAATATGCACACTTCCTTACTTCAAGGTCTTCGCATCAACAAACATCCATCGTCTATCAAGATCAAGACCTCGCTTTGTTAGGAATGATTTCCTGATCGAAATGCCACGGCATGACTTTATGGGATAGATGCGTAGATCTGCGATCTCAGTAACGGTAGCAGTAGGTCCAGCAAATGGATTGAGTTTTTCGAACATAGTTGGATTTTCGTTGAAAAGCTTCTGCGAAATTGATTCTCTACAACTGGGATGCGATCGATATTCCGGAAGCAACGGGAGCTCGAAAGCACCGGACGACGTCCGATGGTGGGGTGGGAAGACGACCCCGCACCAGCAGCGAGATCCTTGACATTTCCCCCCACAGTACCTAAGTTATCCTTTCAATCGATACAGACTATAGACTCAAAAATAAATATATGGCTTCAACAACATGTCTTCATAATCGTGAGTGGTGATACTCTACTTCATGGCAGTCCTTGAAGTTTACCAAAGCTTTCATAGCAGCTTGCAGTTTGAAACTTAGAACTCGAGTCTCAAGGATTTCCAACGGACACAACTGCCATCAGCCCGCTTCTAGAGTAGCTGCTGCTTTATCTCTCATTCAATATCAAATTTTCTTCCGCGCTATGTTGTAGTTTGTACCGCTGGGCGAATTGGTGAAGACATCACAAGGAATGCCGGTGGCTGACGAATATCCGGGAGTCATTTGGACTGAATCAGCATTTGCTTTGTCAACGAAGGGTTCATAATTGCTTATTAGGTCACCATGCGGTGTCTGTACTCGGTCCCGATTTTGAGCACAAAGGCTGTGGTATTTGAAGTGGATTGGATGGCGATAATTTGAAGTGGTAGTTTCGACGTTGGATAGCAATCCAGTACCGCGCACTTTGCTCTAAGTCATCAAAGTCATCTGGCATCTCTGCCACCATGCCTTTGAACCTTGCAACTGCAATCTGATGTGTTACGTGACTCCTCGAATCTATAAAGGACAATACTTGAAGGTCTAATCCGGAAAAAGCGTTTATGTTATCTGTTTCGACTCCCTCCACATTGGCGTATATCTCATGAGTGGACATTCCCACACAAGTAGAGCCATTTTTTTTACAAGAAACTGTGCAAAAGCTTGAGTCCACTCTTGCCGTTCAAGGCTGCCGAGTTTGGGTTTCCGTGCAAGCATTCTGGCAGAAAGTTCTCTGAGGAAGCACTTTTCCTTTGAAATTGTATCCGAGCACGGATCGAAATCAAACGACTATTAAATTGATTGAAGGTATCCACGGTGGCACACGATGATCGAGTTGGAACCACTTCATCAGACAACCGTATATGCACATATACACAGGAGAGGATGATAGTTCATGGACGATTTGACTGGCTAGTGACTTGTGAAGAGGCTCGTTAAGAAAGAAGACCCAGGACTCGTATACACAAGCGAATTGTTGCCTATGGATGGGACGATGAAGGTGTTACGCAGCGAATTAATGAACATCAACTTCTGCCAGAGCGAGGAGGTTAAACTACATGTCAGAAGAGTCAGCCTCGACCTCGGAGACTGACCGATAGTTTGGTGATCTCGATGTGTTTCCGTGTTGGCACGTCTATAATCGTACTGAAGAAGGACGACGCATGGCTTCGATCATAAACGCATTTATCACCTGTCAAAGTCTCAACTCTAAGCCCATTTTAAGTTGTTCGCGGGATGGTGGAAATAATGGATAGATGTCGACGGTCTCATAATTTCCTCGTTATCGAAGAGTACTTGAATCTCCCCTTGTGCCCTTGACCATTGATCAACGAGGACGATATGCTTGCACGAATTCGAAGAAATTGCTCGCATCATGTCGTACGCCAAAGCTGGCTTGAATGATGAGTTCTCACATCTGGGAGGGGAAAGATCGCATGGGATCGAATTAATGAAGGAGGCAGATTTGCTTCTAAGCCGTGATATAGAAATGTTTTCCCCCGGCATTCCATATGGACGAGCTGAATCTGCTAGCCTCTCAACTGTTTCCCAGGATTTCCATCGCATAAGCCATCACATACCATATGCTCTCTAATCAATCATGCCAATATACCACGCCTCCTTTATTTGATAAGATGCAAATCCATCAACGGTGTGACGGCGTACGGCCAGAACATCACCACAGCTACCACGGGAACGTACCTGCATGAAAGGTCTGATTAGCGTAGGCGCTCGAAGCACGATCAGAGGTCAAACAAACTCACATCATAACAGTACCAGCTACACGGCGACTAGGAGACTCCCAGTTTGGTGAAGTTGTGGCTCGCGACTTCGCTGCTGTTGAAGCCTGTCTGAACTGACGAACTGGTGTTTGCTGAAATCTAGTTCGTGCCAGAGCAGATAGGATTGGGGATCTGATGGGTGCCATATTCGCAGCTGTATCGGTGTATTTGATCGAGGACAAGTTTCGAATAGTGGGACTGAATGCGGGGTAAGGTTGAGTTCTGGGACAGTCTCGATTGTTCGGGCGATCAGGATGAGAGATGAAAGAGCCTTTGACGTTTAAGATGTTGTCCTTGAACTGAAGAGTGGAAGACGAGGTTCTGGTGAGGTATGTTCAGACCGCAACGTGCGTCGGAGTACGCAGTATAGGCAAATGATCACTGTCGAAGCTGACACGCGTTTGCCTCAAGTATCGAACGATTGATGCATGAGCCCTTGGTGTGTAGCGACATCCAATAATGCGCGGCGGCTGCATCCAGTCCAAGGGTCCTCATTGGAGAGGTTTATGGTCCTGCATTGTCCTCGACGAAAGCAGCTTCAAGCATTGGTGGAGGATGAAATGGATAATATGCTGACTGGACCCCACCCCAGATTTCCAAGCCTAAAGCGGGGTAATGTGGCCGGTTGTGGCTTCTCTTGCTGCCCTGTAGCGACTCTGAAAACCACTCATCCCCCAGCATATCTCGGCCCATGTTGATCAAGGTACCACTAACGTTAAAGAGATAAAATCTGATTCCTCAAATGATCCGATAGTCTCACACACAGTGAGCAGTCATGGTTCAAACCGATCCTCTCCCCTAATAACTGTTCTCGAGATCTTTTCCCCGCGAAAAGTCCTTGAATGTTCCGAGCAAATAAATACTAGACAGTATTTCATGCGGTATATCGCGATCATTCAGAGCTGTACTGTTCTTAGAACAGCTAGTCGAAGGTCGGCCCGGGGGAGGTCCGGCGCATCACTGCTCTGAATTCAATGCCAGCATTATGAAAAGCGCCCTGAATTATCGGAGGCAGATTCCAGTTCATTGGATGGATGCCTGATCTCAGTAGTCCACAGCGTTCCATCAAAGAAACTCGTTTCAGATTTGGGAAGTGGTCTTTTTTGTTCTCGGCAAGCTCCAGCAGCCATCTCAGGTCCTTGGGATTTCCCACTTTAGTGAAGTCATATTCACACGAAGCTTCAATGTCGAGCTCGTTCAAATACTCCTGCAAATAATCATCGTAGGGATCCTCAAAAATTTGGATATGTGCTGGGACGGCTGCTTGCTCTTCTTCGTCTGGCCGAATGCAATCGTCAAGGTCATACATGATCTATGATTTGGTCACTGCTGATATTTGAGGAATTGTTATTGACTTACTCTCAGCTCAACGAGTGATGAAGGTAGGAGGGCGTACATCCCTTCTCGCTTCATGCCGTTTGTGAATTTCTTGAAGAAACATGTTGAAGGAACATCGATTTTAGTCAATGATTTGAAGTCGCTAAGATCCATCTTTGACTGATCGTGTCCAGGCCATTCACATCCGCAATCCGTTAACTCGAGATACTTGAGCGAATCCTTCGTTGGGGACAAAGCCCTCGAGATGCTAGCTGGCGACAGAGCAGTTAATAGCCTCTTATTTCCACCAAATCGTCCAGGAATATCCTTCCCAGGAATAGTCCCCCGGAATCGTTCAAGAGCCTTTGGCCATGTGAGAATCTCTTTCAAAACTTCCTCCGGTAAATGAAAAATGGGACCGAAGTCGAGAAATGTTACCGGCGAAGATCCGGCCTGTTTGTTTTCATGCAGTGTAGGTATCGACCATTCTGCTTCAGGCCACCCAAGTAGGTCAAATGTAGGAGGTGTTGAGTTCCTGATCCATAGAATGTTCAAGTGGGAAATCTGTCCGAGAAACATGTATCGAGTCACGTTTGGTAAGGTCAGGTGGTCATCGCTAATAGTCAGGCTCGTCAGCCGCTTCATGCCGTTCATATCGAGATTGAAGCAGGGTCGATCCGAGTTGTCCTGAATTCTCAGGATACGTAAGGCTGAGACCTGAGACAGCAGGCTTTGTACTTCCTCGTGAATTTTTGCTTTCTCGTTTCCTTCAATCCTGAGCATGTCAACAGATAAGGCTTGAACCATTTTGCCAAGCTCGGGATTCTTCCCTAGAGTACGGTTCAGTAACTCAAGCTTCAGCAAACTTGGCTTTCCATAGAGAGTGAGAGCGATATTCCGCAGCAAAACTCGACGGACTGCAAGATTGAAGCAATGGCATTGCAGTGCCAAGTTTCGAAGAAGCTGTTTCTCCCTTATAAAATAGTAGTTTTTCCCGATAGCAGCTCTGTGGGTAGGCCATGGAGCTTCGCCATCCTCATCAAATGTACCGTGGTACTATGGATGATACTCAAAGTATCTGTGTATTGGATGAATGTCGGAGCTCGAAGCCTTCAAGGCGCCAGAGCTTCAAAATGCTGAGTTAATAGCTCTTCGGTATCCTTGTGGTCTGATTTGTATGTGTTGTGGTCTGTGTTCTTGCATGGCAATACTGAGACGAAAGGAGATCCAAGTTCCTGGAATAAGGTCCGGGGCGTGTGTTTCCTTGTTATGTTACAGCGTCAATCATCGAAATTTCGTCCATCTTCTAATCTACATCACGTGATTGACCCCTGTTTTCACGAACGTGCTTCCTAGGGACAAAATAATGTTCTGTCTCACTCGAGGGATTATATATTCTCTGTAACTCTGTTCCTTTGTACAGGACCGCACTGCCTAACGTACCGGTACTCGTAGTGCGCGATAGTTTGATTACTAAGCAATTCTTGTATAGTATTAGTCGTCAGGCGGTGAACACTTTCATTACACTTCTCTATAGATACTATCTCGATATTTAGATTTGATAATATGTCTTCATCAAATCCAATGTCAGAAAGTCCTATAGCCGTTGACGACGATGCAATTAATCTCGTAATCCTGCCGGCAGTCCATCCTAGCCCACAAGGAGAGATTACGATCCATTCAAGCATCGAAGCTCGAGAACATAGTGTTGAAAATGCTTCAGGATCAGCTTCTATTCGAAGTGGAATCCAGCTGACGGCGACATTGCTTGCTCTTTTCGTTCGTGCAACGCTCAAATCTCTATAGTCCGAGAAAGTCCATACTAACTTCAAACAATATTGCCAGCTCTCATTATTTCTGGCAGCTTTAGATTTCACAATCGCCACAACTGCAACGCCAACCATTGTAAATGAATTACACTCAGCAGTTGCATATACTTGGATTGGTTCGGCATATCTCCTTGCGAGTGCAGCATCAACCCCAGTATTTGCTAAGTTCTCTGATATCTTCGGGCGGAAGATCATTCTCCTTGCAGCCGTTGCCATCTTCTTTGTTGGATCAGCTATCTGCGCATCTTCCAAGACCACAACCAGTCTGATTGCAGGACGTTCGATTCAAGGGTCTGGTGCTGGCGGGATGATCATTCTGACAAATATTTGCATCAGTGACTTGTTCAGCATGCGGTGGGCGGCCCTCCCCAAGCAGTCTTCATTTGCATGGCCTAATGAGGCGGTTTAGGGATCGTGGATTGTATCTCGGACTAACGGGTGTTGTTTGGAGCCTTGCTAGTGGTGTTGGTCCTCTTCTAGGTGGGGCTTTGACTCAATACGTCTCCTGGAGGTGGAATTGGTGGATCAACCTTCCCATCTCTGGCTTTGCATTCGTGGTGTTGTATTTCTTTCTACACGTACACAATCCTCGGACAAGCTTTCTCCAAGGCACAAAAGCCATCGACTGGCTAGGTACTGTGTTGATACTAGGGCTGAGCTTGATGATCCTTTCTGGCCTGAGCCTTGCGGAAATCATCAGTCCGTGGGGTTCCCCGAAGGTCGTCTGTCTGATCGTTTTTGGACTTGTGATCGTTTTCGTCTTTGGAGTTCATGAAACGAGATTCGCAACGAATCCACTGATGCCAATGCGTATTTTGCAACGGCGGTCGAATGTGGCATCACTTCTTGTCTGCTTTATGCATGGATTTGTAAGTCCAATGTCCCCGTCCTTCTGCTCAAACTGATCGAGCCAGGTAAACATGTCATCGTGGTACTTCCTTCCGCTATACTTTCAAGCAGTGAAAGATGCCTCACCTTTTCGATCTGGCCTTCTGATCCTACCAATCACGCTTGTGCAGGCAGTTTTCAGCGTGGGTGCTGGGTATTTCATCCATTATACGGGACGATATCTCGAGTTGATTTGGATTGGAATGGCAGGCAATTGCCTTGGATTCGGATTGTTCATCAAGCTCGGGGTAAACTCAACGCTCATTGAGACTGTGCTATTTCAAATCCTAGCAGGAGTTGGGGTTGGTCTGGTGTTTCAACCTCCTCTCATCGCCCTTCAGTCACTAGTTGCGCAGGAAGATGTCGCTGCAGCTACAGCACTGTTTGGATTTTTTCGAAGTTTTTCAACAGCAGTATCTGCAGTGATAGGAGGGATGGTTTTTCAGAACCAGATGCAGGCGCACTACAAGGAACTATTATTAGTCTTACCAGGCGACATAGCCAGGAATTTCTCAGGTCATGCGGCGGCTGCGAACATCAAATTGATAGCGACACTCACAGGTGTGCAGAAAATGGCCGTGCAGAAGTCGTATGCAGAGAGCTTGAGCACAATGTGGATTCTTTATTCTTCAATTGCAGGACTTGGATTAATGCTGAGCGTCTTTATTACCAATCAGAATTTGGCTACTGATCATGCCGAGACAAGGACGGGTCTCGAAAAAGTCAGACAGGGAGAAGCTCCAGAGGCTGTTGTTGCAGTGTGACCCACTTCAATGGTGATATTCTGGCTCTCTGCAACGCATGCGAGAAGCTTTCCCTAGACTTCGTGGCCAGCTACAACTATACGCAAGTAGTAAACTCGTGAGGTACGGTTGTTCAATAGGGAACGTAGGAAATAGGACTATACAATTTGAAGAGTCGAATAGCCAACTTGATTCTGAAAACCTGGCGGAAAAGTCAGAAATGAGTGACATGACGTTGGCGAACGAGCTGGAGTATCCTTCGGTCAAGTGAGAAGGTAGCAGGGCTGAGTCTACTTAGCGATCTGCACTGTGGCAAGTAGGTGTATCCGAATGAGTAATAAGAGTCCATACCGTCACCACGGATGTTTAGAAGCTGGTCTTGAAGTGTATCTATTGATCCCCTCATGCGACGGAAAGAGAAATGTTGTCAGAACGGAGCCTAGGGTCCTCCGCGCAGCAGAGTGGCCAACTTCATATTCGGGAATATTCTCGTAACTCAGGCCACTTTCTGAAACCAATCTTCAAGTCATACTCCAGGAATGATCGAGACTAGGCCCAGTAGGTCGAAGCTAGCTCCTCACCACTCGATCTATTGCAGTCAAACTCTGAGGGCGGATAATATAGAGAAGTTGCAATCGCAGCTTTGCTGTCGGCCTTGACGACTGGGTATTTTCTAGCAAGTCATTGTATTTCCATCGTACGCCATATCAATGCATGGTACCATCAACTCCCTTGAAAAGTATTTGGTCATTCCTTAAAAGTCCTTCATCGACTTCCTCGCAAGCTTCTTCTGTTCCTCCGGATTTAAGCCTTTTAAGTCCGTCTCCTGTATCGCCTTCCCAATCGCAAGTGTAGTCTTCAGGCTCGTACTGTCCACCCAGAGCTTTCCATTCCTCCCCACAGCGATTTCGAAAGAAACTCCGGCAGCTCCAAACTCATCCAAAACCACTACTCTTCCCTGTTCGGCCGGTCTTGGCAGCATTAATCTTCTTGCCATACCGAGAGATATCGTAAACAGCATGCCACCATTCAGAGGCCCCAACCCGTCCGATTTTCCTGTTGATGATGACACGCACTCCAACTCAGGATCCATATGCTTATTCGCCAAACTGACTCGCGCGTAGACCAATGCGCCAGGTTGAAGCTGGGGTCGCGTCTTTCTGCTTGCGCCTTCGAAGGATAGATTCGGTAACGTGGCTTGGGGAGCGTAGTCGCTGAGACTCGCATAGTAGAACTCAGGTGAGGGACGGTTGATTGTAGCGATGACAAGATCACCGACTGTAGGAATATACTATCATCTATTAGCTAGGTATTTTGGCAGGAGCTGTATCAAACATACGCGACCACCATTGAACTCAACCCAGACGGCATTTTTCCTCTTGTCGCTACAGAGTTGACCAGCTACTGTTGGTGTGATGGTATTTGGTGGAATATGCCGTAGTCCTGGACCAAGTTTCAGGGGCAGCGTTGGATGAGAAGGCAGATATTCTGCATCAAGACTCTCGCCTGGGAGTACGAAACGTTCCATTGAGACAGCCATGTTCGTGGAATTGGTATATAGTTCTACAGTTGTGAAGTCTTAAAGTCAGCCTTGTCGGTAGGGCCCGCTAGCAACGGCGCTAGTGAAATTCTCTAGAAAAAGTTCCCAAATACTCCATGATCAAGACATTGAGCATTTACAACACTGCCCAAGTCGCGAGAGGTACCAGAAACCTTCAATCAGTCACGATGTCAGCAGAGGAGCCAACTACCAACGGCGCGAAGCCCGGGGAGCGAACCGCTATTGGCATATCTTTCGGAAACTCCAACAGCTCCATCGCATGGACTACTCCAGAGGACAAGGCTGAGGTTATCGCCAACGAGGATGGTGGTGAGTTAATAGCTTATTGAAAGTTAATTGCTGAAGGCTTGCTGATTTGGTGTGCAGATCGGCAGATTCCTTCGATCTTGTCTTATGTCGATGGTGAGGAATACAATGGGCAACAAGCTAAGCAGCAATTGGTTCGAAATAGCAAGAACACTGTCGCATACTTCAGAGACTACTTGGGACAAGAGTGAGGGCCTAATATCCATCATTTGGGAAATTCTGCTAAACTCCGTCTCAGTTTCAAGTCTATAGACCCCACCCACAGCCATGCTTCCGCACACCCCCAAGAACACAATGGCACGATCGCCTTCACGATACAAGACAAGGAGGAGGGCGAGCCATCCACCGTGTCCGTCTCGGAGATTGCAACTCGCCATTTCAGTCGTCTTGCGAAGTCTGCGTCTGACTTTTTGGGAAAGAAAGTCACCTCGGCGGTTCTTACAACACCCACAAATTTCAGCGAAAAGCAAAAGGCTGCTTTAATAAAGTCTGCGAACGATGCTGGTATAGAAGTTCTTCAACTCATCCAAGAGCCCGTCTCTGCTCTTCTGGCATACGATGCGAGGCCAGAGAGCAAGGTTGCGGACAAGATCGTGGTAGTGGCAGACCTTGGTGGAACTCGATCCGATGTTGCGGTTATTGCTTCAAGAGGAGGCATGTACACTATCCTTGCAACAGCGCATGATTACGAATTTGCCGGCGTACATCTGGACAAGGTTCTGCAGGATCATTTCGCGAAGGAGTTTATTAAATGGAACGGTATCGATCCGCGAGAGAACGCCCGAAGTCTCGCGAAGCTGAAGTTAGAGTCGGAAGCTACAAAGAGAGCTTTAAGTATCGGAACCAACGCCAACTTCAGCGTGGAGAGTTTAGCAGAAGGTATCGACTTCACATCTACGATCAACAGATTACGCTACGAGACCATTGCGAGGAAGGTGTTTGATGGCTTCAACCGACTGATAGAAGGTGTTGTCAAGAAGGCCGACCTAGACGTTCTTGACATCGACGAAGTGATCTTGTCAGGAGGGTCTTCGCACACACCTAAGATCGCATCAAACATGTCCGCTATTTTCCCGCCTACCACCACTGTCCTCGCCCCGTCCACCACACCTGCTGCTATCAGTCCTTCCGAACTCCAAGCCCGTGGAGCAGCACTACAGGCATCACTCATTCAAGAGTATGAAGCAGAGGATATCGATCAATCTACACACCCTGCCGTCACAACTGTAAAACATCTCACCCATGCTATTGGTGTCCTTTCCATCACTGGTGATTCAGCCAAGGGCGTCTTCACTCCTATCATTGCAGCAGAGACCGCCGTGCCTGCTCGTCGTACGATTCACATTGCGACACCCAAAGAAGGAGGAGATGTATTGGTCAAGATTGTGGAAGGCGGATCTCATATTAAGGTCACGAAAACAGAGCCGAAGCCAAAGGAGAACGGCAACAAAGACGACGACAGTGACGAAGATAGCAGTGACGAAGAGCCTGAGGAACAGAGAGAAAAGGTCTGGAAGGTTGGGAATGTGCTGGCTGAGGCAGCTATCAAGGATGTAAAGAAGGGAGGCAAGGTTGAGGTCATGATCAATGTTGCAGCTGATCTGTCCGTTACGGTCACGGCGAGGGAGGTTGGCGGAAAGGGTGGAGTTAGAGGGAATTTGGCAGCACCTTGATCATCGTTGTAATACGAATATCTGGAGCCAAGTTCGGGGTCAAATTGATGCAGCAGAGAAGAATATGTGGCGTCACGGAAGATGAGCGGAACTTGACATAGTGGTTTTGCAGGATGAACATAGAGTGCCTTATTTCGGTTTCAGCAGATGTAAGACGGCATTAGAATAAAAGAATTGATTGATTGAACTCTTCAGGCCGCGGCGCATATCCTCACATTCTCAGTGGTATGGCACACCAGATTCGTTACAACCTCTGGGAGGTACGCTCCCGACGTTCTTGTGATACACCACACAAACACGTGCACAGGCGAGGGTTACGGAGATACATACTAATAGAGTCGTTCGCTATGTAGGCAGTACATATCTCCTCGTTTTCTTTCGGCAATTCTTATGGACCTGTAGCTTTAGGCCAGATTTTAAGAGTACTTGAAGGAAACAACCGCTTACCTCTCGGTGATAGCTTTAAGATTGGTGGGTGCGACTTCTGCAGCTGAGAATGGGCAGCACGACTTTCTACAAACATGGCAAGACTGTCGACACTTCGAAAGTGTTTGTAGATGCCACTCAGTTCCTGTGCAACTTTGTCCCCGACCCATCGAAATCAAACGCTTCTATATTCAGAACGAGAAGTTGAATCCCAAATCTTAATGGTCCTTATTGTAACCGGGTGTTTAATCACGACAGTCTTCTACCTTGCTCGAAGAGCCGCCCTCGGTGATAGGTAGCATTTAGTATCAACTGCGTGTTGGCTTCACTTAGCCGCGAGATGGCACAGCACGGCTCTGGTAATATCATTTTAAGACGATCGCTATGAAGAGATGCTCCAGCTCAGCTCCAGTTGGATGTAGAATCGGTTGATATAACAATCCAACACAGAACGTTTAGACGCTCAGCTCGACGAGGAACCAGGATTTGACCTTTCTCAACATGAGTTCAGTAGGGAAAAGACATTTTCATTTGAAGCAATGTTGCCGCAGATCCCCCCCCCATAAAAAAGTTTTGTCCGAGGACATATCAGAATACTCACAACTCTCAGTACTACAAGAAGTGCCTGCCGAATAGCCAGTCAGCATTTGCATCATCTGCCAACAGCACCCTCTCACTCTATCACAACCAGAAGGTACAAACTTACCACGAAATATCAATCGTTCCATACGCCGCACTATTCGCGAGCAAGTTCCAAGCACCAACCGAGAAATCGATATGATTCTCATCGCACGAAGGGCAAGTGTCCTCGATTCTGACCGTCGCTGTATTGCCAGCGCCTCCAACTCCATCGTCACTGCCAGTGTTCGTGACTTGGACATAGCGGCCACAGAAAGTTGCTGGGGATTCATCTTCCATCCAGTAATTGCTCAAAGCCCCGATCACTGAACTGTCTGACTTGTACTCCCCGCATGAACCCGCGGCTGGTAGAACGGATACTGTCAGTAGGGTGTTCCATCTTAGGAAAATGGCAAGTGTTTTCAGAGAGAGAAAATCGAGCTATTGGGAAGATCGGCAGATGGGCAAATGCCGTAATGCTTTGGGTGGGAATGACATACCTCCTCCTTGAAGATAGACGGTGCCTTCGCCTGTATGACTACGTACAACGTCAGCCAGTCAATCAACGAAGGTAGCATGAAAGGTTGAGTGCTTACGTGGTACGGGTCGAGAGAGGAGCTTTGGGTCTAACGATGGTTGAAGCCTTGGTGCTCCCATTGGGGAATGGGGTAGCCATGATACCTGTGGAGAGAGAAAGGATGGCAAATAGGATCTGAATATGCTTGTTCATGATTGACCACAAAAATCTTCCAGGAAATCGTTGAAAAGTTGTCTTCCGTTTTTCTCGCATCATTTTGCAAAGGAATCCCTTCCTTTTGTATTATCAGCCCCCATGCCTCATTGCCCCAAGCCCCCACCCGGCACTCTCATAATCAGAAAATCCTATTACTCATTCAGAAAGTGAAACACGAGGCGCCATTATATCACAAAGATCATAGAGATGAGAATATGTCAGGTAGCTGGGAAAGTAAACCCGCCGGATTGCAATCCGACTTGAGTCGAAACAAATCGGAGGATGTTGTAACTGGGTCTGATAGGACGAAATGGGGCATAAAACAGACCAACCATGTGCTCCTTTGATAATGTAAACTCCCGAATACCCAGCTGCTCGACTTTTCAGTGCTGATAACACAGATTCTCTAACTCTACTTCCATCACCGGTAACTTCGACTTAGATTACCTACGTTCAGCTTCTCTTACCTGTTGTCAACAACGACGCCAACGAACTATCCTAGGATAAGGTTCTGAACCGCTGTGATCGAGTCTATGCCACTCCAGTGCTTTCTATCTTCTTTTCCCAACAAACACATTGGTTGCGCAACACTTCGCACCTCTCCTCACAGCTCGATCGGCCTTTAGATTCACTAGAATACCCGAATGTCCAGGAACGTATCTCAACTCGAACCCGACGTTAAGAGCACTCAAATGACCCCTAAATCTATGTTGTTTCGTATATACCCGAAACTGATAAGAACACCAAAAAACATGGGTCCCGCAGGTAGTGCCTGGATGGATCGCGAATGATTTCAGACCGTGCTCAGATACTCAGGCTGGCAGGGTACTAGTGTCACGTGAGTAGAGTAGAGTAGGAGCTGTACTCTACTCTACTCTACTCATTTGTCACACTGGTTACGAACTTATAACTTTGTAACTTGATCGGATTCGTACTTTACAGAATCTGTAAAAGGTTCCTTTAAGAGTGGTCTGAGAAAATAGAACCAAGCAAACTGCGAAAGTGTATTAGCAAGCTTGTCCCCCGGAATCGAGATATCGTTCTCGTAGGCCGTGGATTTGCGAGGGACCCTGCTGCGTTGAGCGCTCCTGGGTTTGACTTCAAAACCTCTATTATCGGTAATTTTGACACATCAAATATTTGTTACGAGCCAGGATTGGGGCCGTTCACACTTGGGCGACTTCTTTGGGACCTCGAATACCCCAGGTCAAACGCTAAACTTCATAAAGCAGGAAATGACGCATATTTCACGCTACGCGCCTTAATTCTTTAAGCAATAAAAGGCTGTGAAGATTGGGGCCTTGAGGTTTGGAATGACATAGAGGAAACAGTATCAAGGATCGAGGCTCTGAGAGCTATTGCAAGGTCACCTTTACCAGGGATAAACAAGCCCAAGAAAAAAGACCCGGAAAGAAAGATATCGCAAAACAGTGGGCAACGGCGGCAACGACTGCAGCTTCAGAGGATCTTATTTTCTCTCCGTCGCTTAATCAATAGCAGAGTCGGAGGACTTCTGAGGCGCCGTGGATAGAGTCCATGGACTGGTTGGAGGATTTTAGAGACTTTTGAATCCAGACAGTTTTCAACTCGAATTGCCATATATAATATATGTGTGGTCTGACTGGATACCTTTACTCCTGCGGTCAGGGAAAAGCTCAAGAGCCTCACAGCCACAATCCTTATTGAGGTAAGGCACCGCGAGTGATCCACTCTGCGGAACTTATTCTATTTCGGGATGTGGCTGGTACTCGAGTACCCGAGACGGCGAGGCTTTTACGTCATTCGCATCGTGGTACCCGTAAAAGTATCTTTTGAGTTACGACGAGCTGAGGCGCAAGCTGATCTAGCTTTGCCTCGTAGTCTCTTCACCATGCCACTATCTGGAGATACTTAAGTAAGTCTCTTGGTCCAGAAAATCTTCTTCCTTTTTTTCTTTATCAACATCATCTTCCATTCTTCTCATCTATCCAACTCACACCAACTCCAACACCAACACCAACAAGCAAAACTCCAGTCTTTCTATCTCCATCTCCATCGACTCTATCTCTTCACCTCAATCATCATGCGTTTCTCAACATCTGCCGCCCTTGCCATCCTGGCCTACTCCTCCACCACCCTTGCTCTCCCAGGTTTTGACAACATAATCGATTCTATAACCTCAGACGTAGTCGGAGCCTTCTCAACCGCTACCTCAGATGCCGCCGGAGCCTTCACGACCGCAACATCCGACGCCGCCGGAGCCTTCACGACCGCAACCTCAGACGCCGCAGGAGCCTTCACGACCGCGACGTCCGACGCAGCAGGCGCCTTGTCAACCGCGAGCTCGTTCGCAAACGGCGAGGCCTCAACCATCACCTCTGACGCCGGAGGAGTTCTCTCGACCATCACATCCGACGGCGCGGGGGGAGTAAGCACCGCTTTATCCGCTGCATCGGGCGCTGTCTCGACCGGGCTGAGCGTTGCGAGCGGGGCTCTCTCTTCGGCTTCTCGCGATGCACACTCGGCCATCTCGAGCTTCTCAAGCGTGGCTGCGACAGCTACGGGAGCGGCGAAGAGCTCAGCTGAGTCGGCGGCGAGCTCGGCCGCGAGTGTGGCTTCGAACGTCGCCTCGAGTGCGAGCGGCTCGAGTACCAGCACGAGCACGAGTCAGGGCGGAGCGATGAAGACTTCCGCGCCGGTTTGGGGTGCAATGGCTATTGGAGCTGCGGTGTATATGATCTGAGGGCTGTAAGTGACGGGAGTATTTGGTTGCATGGATAGTGGGATTATGGTAAAACTGTTTTGTGTACAACCTTTAGCGTGGGCATTGGGAGGAGTTTAGAATGTAGAATATCATCTATAAGAACGCCTTTTTCGACACTTTTCTCGCGAAATTTTCGAAGTATACGACATTGAAGATCTGAAGTAGATGGCCACGGTGAACTGACATACCGTAGTAGTCGCTCTGCCGCCTTCGATCTTGCGGTGTTCTCGGCCTTGGTAGCACCACCTTTACGTTTTACCTCTTGTCCACTACTCCTCTGTATCTGAGCTCTTCTCCCACCAGAACTTGCACTGCTCCTCAATCCACTCATTTCCAACCATCTGCGCAGCAATCCCTCTCCCATTCCCTCCGGCCCTCTCATCATTACCCTTCCCAAAAGTCATCGCCCCTTCCTGTCCCCGGACGTACTTTTCCCACAACGGCCTATCTCCGAATCGTCCTCGTATCGAGTTCGGATCACCCCCGGTGATGAAACTGGTAATATAAGCATGATAAACCCCACTGACCTCTCTTTGAGCTCCGCTGATACTCGTTATTTCATCCTGGAAACTCTCGTAGTACATGTTGTCTCCGTGGTTCGCACCACCTTTCACCGTCTTGTTCAAGGCCCAGTGATAGACCCAGACAGGAGGCTCCTGGCCCGATGATGCCAGATCCGCGGTTTGCCGTACGGGGCAGACGTATGCATAATGGGCATATGCCGCCTCGACACGCTTGAACTGTGGTCCAATGCCGAGGGCTTCCATATCGCGGGACTCCTTGTACGGCGAATGTGCTTCGGTGGCTGGATCAGGATACAGCACGTTGACAGTTGCGAGATCTTGCTCAGAGTAATGAGGGAGCAGCGTATGCCAGAAACTGGTGAATCCTTCAGAGGTTGACAGGGGCTCTGGGACGTAATACGTCCCTTCGTTCGTGGTGTGGCCAGTCATTATCGGGACTCGATTCCATTTCCCAAATCTCCAGGCGTCGATGGGACGTTGGTGGATCAAATTGCCATCGATGACAGGCTGGAACGCCCAGCGGAGACTGGGATTGTACTTGTCAAAGACTTTGGTGGATGCTGCTGTGATGACATCCTCGGACCGAGAACGAAGACATGCTGTGATAGATCCCGCAGGGACATCTGAGCAACCTGCTTCAGAGACGAAAAGTGCAAATTGTTCTTCGTGCACTGCAGCATCATAGGGATGAACTGCGCGAGAGGTGGGCGCTCCTGATTCGAGGATGGCTTTGTGGAACAACGGCTTCACGCCTTCTTGGTAGTTCATAACGTGATGCCCAATCTTGATATCATCAGCATACATTTTGGGTGTGCGGAAGCCATCTTACGGAATGCGCTCCAGCTGAGAGGCCAAAGATGGTAACATCATTCTTGTCCCCACCAAAGTCTTCGATGTTATCTTGGACCCATTGAAGCAAGAAAACTTGATCATGGAGACCCAGGTTGACGATTCCTTCATCGAATGTTGCTTTTGATGGAAGAAAACCCAGCGCGCCAATTCTGTAATTGAAGCTGACTCCGATGAAAGGCTTTTCTGAAAACCCTACCATCGAAGCGGTGTTGTGCATCATTGCTAAATCATCCGTTAGCTGTGCTCCAGTGTCTCGAGACTGGGTACCTACAGCTTCCTCGATTGAAGGCTCCTCCATGGATGTATACTGCAACAGGAACTTTCGCGTGTCCTGAGACGGGTCTCTGCCTGAATATGTTTACCGTCATACAATCCTCGCTATTATCGGTCGCCTTGCCACTAAGCAATTGCTTCCCTGGGCATCTGGCAATCAGTCAACATAAGACGGGTACGGCTTAAGATTGGATAGTGTTACATTGGACCATATTTCCTGGCTTCAAATGTGGTGTTAGAAACAGGCAGTGGAACCGCTCTTCTGAATCTTCTGTCACCAATAGGTGCTTCCGCATAGGGCAATCCCATAAAGCCTTCGACCGGGGCAGAAAATTTATGATCTAATGTTACCCCCACAACAAGACCTTGAGCCAGCTTGACTTGAGGTAGCGTAGAAGGTTGTAGATTCCATTGTGAACGAAACGAGGCAAATATTTCGGAAAGCAATGAGTGCCAGACAACAGCAATGCCAATGATTGGTACAGCGGTGAGAAGCAAAACTTGATGAACCGACGGCATTGTAACCAACCAATTGAATGTTAAAATGAAGCTCAAATGAAGGCCGTAATATAGTCCGCAAAAGTCTTCTGTAAACAGAGTGAACTGCTCTGGTGTTGCCCGACGGCAAGATAAGACCGCCGTGAAAGGTGGGGGAGAGAGGAAATATTGATATTAGGGCCCAGCTATGTGAATATCCCTTGTAATGTAGTGCCTCTCTGCCTGATTTCGAAAGGATACTCGCTAATAGCTCCTTACAAATTAGCGCGTTCTGCATGATCAATACAACACCATTTGCAAAGTACTCATCTATATGGCAATCCAAGCTGGATTTGCAAAGAAACTCAGCTTCGGACATTCTACTATGCACATTTATTCATAGGCATGCGCCTTGTCATCGATGCAAGCAAGTTAAACGTCTCTATTAAAGAATATGTTTTAATCCATGTCTTTAATTTTCAAATCATCATGATCTATGATTTCTCCCACGAGTTTTACATGATACATGATACATGAAACGTTGGAAATTATCTCCACCCCTGGCTAAAGTCCTCAAACATTCATGGAACACCTCCCATCCATCTCCACTTTGGGTCCTTCTGGCCTGCCTTCAATTCACTGGTTGGTACATCTCCCGCCTTCAACACAACGCCCTGGGCCTTGTCTCTTCGCCCGTTGTCCCATTTCATCCAGAAGCCCAAGCTCAAAACGATCAGGGATCCCGCGAACCCAAAGCAAGCGCATATGATACTAGCCATTTCATACCTGGGGGCGCTCTGTTCCGTGAAGATGTTTGCAGCCACAAGTCCCATAGAGTTGGCAGTTGCAACCATGACTGGTGTCAAGATGGCACGTTGATTCTCGTCCGGGGTGTTGTTGTTGTACCATGTTGACAGGAGTGGCGAAGTGATGAATCCTCCAGCGCACAGGAGGAAGCATGCAAAGTACCCGACACCAAGATTCTGGGTAACGTCTACGCAAGCTAAGACAACGAATCCGATGGCTGTGGTAGCTAAGCACGCTGCTAAGTGGATAGATCGATCACCCCAGTAATCCGATGAGAAGGCAACGCAAACGACACAAAATGCCCCCACGACGTTTGGTGCAACGGTGTACAGATTCGTCTTGACGGTATCATATCCTAGGCGAGCCACAATTTGAGGAAGGAAGTTGGACACCGAGAACAGCGGAACACCGGTGCAGAAGCCAATGATCATATACATAGGCCAGAGGCGATCTTCTTTGAAAACACGGATGGCTTGACGGAAGGAAAACTCGGAATCGACGACTGTGGAGGAGTTTGCCGCCATTCGATGATAAGCAACCGCCTTTTCTTCCTCGGTCAGGAAGTAGGCCTTCGAGGCCGACTTTGGGAGGACGATTATGGCGATGATACCTCCGAAGACTGTGAGGGCTCCTTCAGGAAATTAGCGAGTGGATATTGATGACTGGAGATCGAATACTGACCCTCGATGAGAAAGAGATACTGCCATCCCTTGAGATGAGACTTGATTTGGAACACGCCAAACGCGATCAGACCAGTAAAGGCACCGGCAACCTCCGACGCGGCATAGAAAATACTCAACCGTCCCGCGAGCTCTGATCGCTTGTAAAATGTGGTAAGATAGAAAATAACGCCAGGGTAGAATCCTGACTCTGCCATGCCCAGGAACCATCTCGTTGTCACAATTCCACCAAAGTTCGTTGCGCCAGCGCTAATCATTGCCATGCCGCCAAAGATCATCATTGCAATTGGAAGCACGAACTTCGCTCCGAATTTCTTTGTCAAGAGGTTCATTGGGGGCCCAGAAAGGACGAGCGGGACGTAGAAAATGGAGAGCAGGATGTTGTATTGATTACTCTTGAAGTGAAGATCTTTAGTCATGCCATCTGTTTTCGCGTTTCCCAGGTTGGACTTGTCAATGGAGCTAGGTTCAATCGATCAGATTGCGGTTATTGGCAAATAGAGGGCGAAAGACTTACTTGAAAAGATACATGATGGCTAACATGGGTAGGATGTGAAGATCGAATTTCCAGAGCAACTTTCTTTCAATGGTCTTGTCGACAACGAAGGTCGAGTAGTCGACTTCGCCAGAACCATTTTCAACATCATGGTCGGATATTGGGCTCTTTGTGTCGTATGTGAACTTTTCGTTCTCCATGACAGGGTCAACGGTTCCGGAAGTCATACTGGCGTTGTGAACAGTAATTCTATGAACTTTGTTGTTACAAGAGATAACCCCGAGATCCAGAGAGCAGAGTCAAGGGAGTTTATAGCCTGGAGAAGCATCTAATTTAGCTCTTGACTTGGCGAGCCCATAGCCTGGGAAGTGGGACGATAGCACGTCGATAGCACGTTCTTTATCTTGTTTACTCCACTTTCTGTCGCCCGGCGAGGCACCGGTATGATAATCGGCCCATTCCCTTGCTTCCGAGATAATCTGAGCTGATAACGATATCTATAGACGCTTAAATATAGCGATCTTTATGGGCCACTATTAAACCTAATTAAAGGACGAATCATAATGTTGCGGGGTTGATCCCCCGTTCATTCTCCGGGGTGGTCCGCTCGAACGCCACGGCTCAGGAACGGGAATTGAGATGTCGACCCCACTCTTGGGGAGTTGAGGATCTTGGGAACACTATAGTTGCCACTGATATCTATAGGAAGTCCGAACTTGAACAGAGTGTACAGGTAGCTCTTTGTTTCTTCCCTTGCAATATTGATCTCTACATCCAGTCTCATCTCGTTAGTTTCATTCTCTAGGCTCTCTCGTCTTTCCTCGTCCATCATGGGAGAAACTCTGGTTAATGCGCTTCATTCTTCTGTCGTAGACAGAATAGAGCCTGGATTTGCGGAAATCTATACCAAATACCAAGGTATGTATTCCATTATCTCTACTTCAATAGCGAATACTTAGACTTTCTAGCACCAAGACTCAGAGCCGACCAAGTTACCTATGAAGAATATAACAAAGATCGCTCCAAATACACCTTCGCTATATGTCCTGCTCCTGTGACAGAGGTTGGGAGCACCAAGATCTACAAGGTTCCCGTCACAGACCCAGCTGGTGAAATCGACGTCCAAGTCTATTACCCTACGGAAGAAGCTATTGCCAAGGGAGGTCTTAAGACCAAAGATGGCAAACTACCAGCTCACGTGGACTATCACGGAGGTGGCTTCGTGATTGGAACTTTGGCCTCCGACGACATCTGGTGCAGGAAAGTGTGTCAGGATGTTGGGTGCGTTGTCTTGAACGTGGACTACCGCATGGCGCCCGATTATCCTCACCCAGTACCCAACATGGATTCATGGCAAGCCTTGAAATGGGTCTTCAAGAATGCGGACAAGCTGGGCGTTGACCCAGAGCGAGTATCGATTGGTGGTTTGTCCGCTGGTGGACATATCGCTGCCGTCTTGGCGCTCCTGGCCAGAGATGAAAAGACCTTGCCGAAGCTGGTGCTGCAGATGCTCGTTGTCCCCGCTGTGGACACAAGGTTCATTCCACTGGAGGGATCTTGTGATGAAAGCGTCCCATATAAAAGTTACATTGAGAATGAGTTTGCACCATGCCTACCACTGAATCGACTACGGTGGTTCTACAACTTGTGGCTGGGCACTGACATTGGTACGTACTATCCATACTTTCGTCTTCCAAAGATATTGACCAACTGCCTACAGAAGCACGCAAGAAAATGACGAACGATTTCATTGCCTCCCCTATTCTCGCATCATCTCACGCAAATCTGGCACCAGCTTCGATCCACGTGGCCGAGATAGATACTCTGACTTCAGAAGGAATTGCATATCATGAGAAGCTTTCGGCAGCTGGCACCCCAAGTACGTTGAAAGTGTACAAAGGGGTCGGCCACCCATTTGGACACTGGGATGGCGAGCTCGAAGCCGCAAAGGAATATGTACAGGATACAATAGATGCTTTGAAGAAGGCGTATAAAGTATAGACTTTAGAAATATCACTGCATTAGAACAATTAATAAGCGTTGAGGCTGCGATCTCCTGATTTGCCCCACGCGGAGTCAATTGCGGATCGAGAAATAGCACAAGCAGACAAGCACTTTTAGGTAATCATGGAAACTTCTCCTATTTGTATGCAATACAGCCCTCTTCCATGCAGCTCATGGTATTGAAGGTGATAAGCTCTCAGAACGTACGACATGAGAGATGAATAGGGGCCGGGGCGCAACTTTCACGCCCGTAATGCCCCACTCGGGCAAGCGTTCAGGGAAAAGCCCCTTATTCCCGGAATGTAGCACAAGAGATTTTTGACAACGTAAGCAATAGTAATGGACTATTGTTCGCCGTGCACCTTCTATTACTTAAGATACCGATAGCTAGAAGAGCAGATTGATTGGGCTGCTCTCCTAAAAGGCGCTGATACTGTACAAGTAATCCTAGGATCGCTTTTACGCCCCTGACACCGCAGATGTTGTTCTTATCACTGGTAAAGATATCACGGTTCACGAATGACGCAGGTTAGTCCGCTGAGATTAATTTCAACCATATAACATTCTTAGCTAATATATCTCACAGCCGGACTAGAGAAGACACTTCGGTTTCTTCAGTCGCTCGTTCAAGTTGTCGCGGCATGTTCGGCGACGAGTATGAAGGCGAAGCCATGGCTTCGTGCTCGAAATCAATTCGCCCTAAGTTATAAACCTTACATTGCGATGCAGCTAGTCGATCAACGCTGACTGGGTCCAGGTCGGAGATTCTTCCGTTTCTTCAAGTGGGTTGATGCGTTTGGACTTGCGTACAAAAGCATGACCGAATCGAGCGGGGTGGTGGCGTTGCTCAAGACGGGAAAGTGGGGGTGTCTGGGGATGTTTCTGTTGCTAGAATGCTTCACGATTGTGAGTCTCCTTCCCTGTCACGGTGGTTTCCTGCCTTTATTGAGTGCTGACGGTTGAAGCTGGATGCGTTGGGTATCTCGTCATCCGAATGGGCAGGAAGGCTATTCGTAGAAGCGATGAAGTTTTGGTTCTATTCAATCACTTGTTCTATCTTACTGAATCTGGGATCACTTTATTCAGCCACATTCAAACCACCAAGAAAGGTGAAGACAGGGTCAACTATTGAGGCGAAATCAAAAGAAGACGATGCCAGAGCCAAGCGAGAAAAGGCTTTGCGGTGGAATCTATCCAAGAAACTGGTAATTGACTGTTGTGATCTACTTATTCCTGGATCGATAACTGGCTGGTTGTCAGCTTCTTCAGGAACTGTTGGTGTCTCGGGTATGCTCAGTACCGCTCTGGTCTCTATTGATATCTGGACGAGAGTGCAAAGGCCTTCATGAAGCGGATTCTAGACTCTGGTTAGTCAGAATCAAATTCACAAGCCGAATTCGTATATATGTCACGCGAGAGCCGCTATTTGTGTATATATAATTCTAGAAGCACTATTGGTCCGGACGAAAACAGTTACCGAATATTTAATGGCATGTAGCTACTGCACTTCGCCGCAATTCTTTTGATATCCGTAGAGATCTTAGAAGATCCAACCGCGCAGCGAGTCTCCTTCGAGACTACTCTCGGGTTGTTGAACTACTATACCGATTCACCTACATATCGTGACAGATAAGTGGTTGATGACTCCATGTTGCTCAGTCCTTGGTCCCAAGCTCATCTGACGAAAAGAAAGAACTCCACACTCCAGGCTCTCATCTTCACTTCTCAATGCTTCTTCACGAACTGTTTCCCACCCCCTTCACTTTCCTGATCTATCTTACTATTACACTATTACGAAACCCGAAATTGTCATGGGCGATGCTCGTCAACCAAAACGAAACGCAATTACACTTCTGAATTAACAGCTGAAATCGTATGCTGCGGCGTCTGCGACATTCGTGAGAACACCCTCTAGCCTTCCGCTCGACCCACTCAGATCCTCTCTAGCTAACAGGATTTTCTAAGCTGAGATTTTGAGCCGCTCATCTCTCAAGGATCCCGAAGTCTGTATCTCTGGCACAACTATTCAGGGATTAAGAAGACATACAGACGGCGAGCAGGATACAGATTCCAAGTCAGAAAGTCTTAGCTGGCTTCTTTTCATCTCAGCATCAGATTCAAGGTATTCACATTAGCAACCATTTTTTTTACTTCGGTCACCTGGTTACTATGCGTCCGGAGGCCGCTCCGGCATCACAGAAGATGAAACACATCATACCAAGTGTGGTAGTCGGAAAGCTGGTAAGCTTTCCAGGTTCTTGATATTTTCCTGCACTTGCATCAACGATGAAGCTTTCTAATTGACGATCGATTGTGAGCTGCAACTGCAGCTATGAACTCGAACTATGTCTGAGATGCAGTACTTTGGTGCAAAGAATTTGGTTAATTACAAATAATGAATGTCGCTGACAATATCGAGGACAGTATGAAGCAGTACGACACCTTTGGTAAGCACCAGAGTATTTTGACTGTCACTGCATTGGGCAAATAACATAATCTGAACGAGTCGTTTGATGATTATTGCATCAATGGAACATTTGCTCTGATTCGTCCTAAGTCGCTCTCCTTCTTTCTCAACCTCTACATATATGAATATGGATTTAACTTCAAAGATAGGAGAGCAGTTCAGTCATTTTTGCTGTCGTGTGCACGCCTAGACATGAATATAAGAGCATCAGCTTCTCTTTAAGAGGATCTCACGAGTCTTTGACTCTACAGACATACCTTACTATTGCAATATCTTAAAAAGTTCGCGAAGTAGGATATGCCTTGGATGATTAGTCGCTGGCATTGGTAGTCTTAGTAAGCATACTCCAGCATGTTTCTTTTGGTCAATCCCGTAACGCGAATATGATGAGCCAAATCCTCTAGATAGTATTTGAGGCTGCATAGGCAGCGATGGAAACATCATGATATATTCTGATCCTTACACTTTCTTTCCTTAATTTCGCCCAGCTATCTATTTCGAGGACTCCAACGCTGACTTTCTAAGTGAGCATGGAAACAAATATTACCCCGCAGGGAATGACATCCAAGCATTTAAAGCAAGTGTGAGTATGCCTGCTGAGCCTGTCCCTCGAAGGCTCTTTCAGCGGACATGACATCCATAGCATCTTGAGTACTTGACGTGCATACAGCAACGTGATCCAGCAAATTGGATTATCTTGTCGGATCGTGACTGATAACATGCATCTAGATAAATGATATCCATGTCCTTGACGAAAGGGCTGAAATATAGAAGCATCAGATCTGCACCGAGGAAGGAGAATAAAAGCTTAGAGAGAATATTCCAGTGCTACGAAAGGGGCTGCCCACTTGGGAGGGGAAGCCTGCTAGCTGGAAATAATAACTTCGCGTCGATATTTACCACTTCTGACAGTCCACAGTTCCGCAAATGCAACTGATGAACATTCTCCGACATCATGTCACCCACGTATTTTACCTATGTTCTGTGGTCTGATGGCCATGTCCACGGATTCTCTTCGGCCATACTGCATTGAAACCATTCACTTATCATGGTGGAGCATAGCTCATTTCGGCAAAACAGGTTTGATGGCTTCCTTCTATGATACAATGCCAACACTCGATTCTCCCTGGTCATTCGATCCCTTCGTTCCACAGGAATGTGCCTCTCTTATCGCCTCGTCTCCTCATCCCTCTTTAGTGTTTGTCGGCAGGCTTGGGGCTCGCTGCAGAGGGGTTTCGCGGATCATTCTTGAACTCAGCACCTAGAGAGCACGTCAGAATTTGTCCTGTAAAGCCACCCAGAGCTTGCAGGATGCGTTGGAAGACTCACTGTTCATCATAGCTGTTTGTGCCGAGTTGATGCCGTACATGATAACGAGACCTGCAAATCATCAGCACCCATCTTCCCCTGCCACAGATATTCCTTTATTTTCCCTCCAACCCAAGAAATCGGATTGTGCATACCAGCGGCGAAGAATGGCCACATTGGCCCAGCTAGAGTCTTCATCAGCGGTTGTCCCAACATAATTTACAGCTTGCCAGACTCAATTGACATACCGACAGGCGCAGGGAACTTCTTTCCTAGTAGTCCGGGCATCTTGATTGGTGTCTGAGAGGAGGTGGTAGACGCAGTATGTGGGAAATGGAGGTATTTGAAGGTCGATGCCGTCAAGTGGTCTCGTGAAGTTCAAGCCGAGAGAGCTTTACAGAGCCGCATTTTCCATTTCGCCGCTACTCTGTTTTGAGCCAGTTGAACACGTGTTAATGACTAAGCATGGACTGCCCAGCAGCAGCCAATCCCCGTCACCACTTGGTTTACTTTGCATCCATCCACAAAGTGCGGGGTGACAACCACACCCTTCAACATTATCCAATCGAAAGACCCTGCTTCTGCTGCTTCATTGCAAGTTGACCTACTGGTCGCTCTGTTCTCCCCTCCGACTCTCCTTTCGTGTCTGCTTCTGCTGTTAACGATCTCGACGAACGAGGAAGGAAGCGAACAACGACGACAACAATTCCACTTCTTCCGTCTCAAGCAGGAATCCAGTTCCATAATCGAGTGAAATTTCTCATTCAACCCGCATTTTCCCCGCAATCCGAGCTTCAATCTGTACACGTTGTCAACGATATACTCCCCCTAACTCAGTATGTTCGCCCGAAGTTTCGTAAAGAGCTCCAGCTCATTCATCAACACGCCGTCTACTATCCTCCGTACACTCAGCACCAGCAGCCCCCTCCTCCGATCGCCAGCTTTAGCAGACATCACGCCCGAAGGAGTGGCATCGTTTGATGCCAAGCAGAAGGAGTTCCGGGAGCGACTCGCAGAGCAAACTAGGAAGCAAGTAGAAGCAAGTCAGTCTACTCCCTCTTCCAACCGCAATGCTCCCACTGCTCCATCTGCGAGCAATGCGAGTGTTTCTCCTTCTAACAGCTCCGCGAACAAAGGCACCAGCTCACAGAGCTCTGCTTTTACAGAACCTGTCGAAGAAGAACACGAGCGCAAGGGTGGAAAGCTAAGCTCGCTGATCTATGGCACGAAAGAGGGACGTCAGATGGATCGTGAGATCGAGCACTCGTTCTCGGAGGTTTTGGCTAGGGGGAAGTACGTCCATTCGATTGTGTTCCATGAGGTGAAACCGGATAAGGTGGACGAATACGTAGAGTTGGTGGGCAAATGGTACCCCAGAATGGCGGGCATGCCGGAGAACAAGGTGCATTTGGTCGGGAGCTGGAGGACTGAGGTTGGGGACTGTGACACTTTCGGTATGTCTCCCATCTAGGATTGGTACTCGGATATGAACCTAACACTCTGGGGATAGTCCATATCTGGGAATATCAGCGCTATCACGGCTACCACGACTCACTACACTCCATTGCTAGCCACCCCGAATTCCCGGCCTTCGACGCAAAGCTCAAATCCCTCATAACTGCTAAGCGCACCTCTTTAATGCAAGAGTTCTCATTCTGGCCTACCACTCCCCCACGCCAACTAGGCGGTGTCTTCGAACTACGGTCCTATACTCTGCACCCTGGCAATCTGCTAGAGTGGGAAACACACTGGAGACGCGGGCTCAAGGCGAGAAAAGAGGTCATGGAAGGTGTGGGAGCTTGGTTTGTGCAAATCGGGGACCTAAACACAGTTCACCATTTATGGCAATTCGCAGATCTGGAGGAGCGGAAAGTTAGGAGAGAGCAGAGTTGGAGCGTTGAGGGGTGGGGAGATACGGTGCACAAAACTGTGCCTTTGATCCAGACGATGAAGAGCAGAGTTTTGATCCCTATGCCTTGGTCACCAGTGGGTTGATTAATAGAAATGGAGAGGAAAATACTTCTTCGTTGTAGGATTCAGAGGATTTGGAGGGAGAGTTTTTTTTCGGGGTGCATCTGTAATATTCCTTTGCCTGATGTGGAATCGAAGGCAATATACCAAAGTCTTTGACCAGGGGGTCATTGAAGGCATCTGTCACAGGACGAATTATTTCTTTGGGTCACTTCAACGGTGGTTACCAGCAAAAAGGTGCCTAACTTTCTGGCTATGAAAGAAAGCCAATTCATTGAACTCAAACTCAGTTCTATCATATTGTTCTGCTGTGCATTGATCCAGACTTAAAGACCCAAAAGAAGCCATTTTCAGCTTGGTATCATAAACTTCACGCCTTACTACACCTACAGCACTAAGATGCTAAGAGTCCAATTCCATTCCCTCAAAATCGATTCGGCCGTGTATTAGTAGCCACATCCCTCCCTCACCGTATATCCAACACAAGTCCCAAGCTTCCCCCGTGATGTCCCACCGTAATCAATTATTTGAGCCTTCGGCCTCCACACCCGTCCCCAACCCAACCACAACACCGAGACCCACCCTGGCACTTTCCACCGTCCTCTCCAAAGCCCCCAACTTAGCCCCAAGACTCAACAGACTTGGATCCGCACTCCCTTCTACTCTAATCTTCTCCTTAACCCTAACCTCCTCATCTCGATACATAAACACGTCATCCATCTCATCATGCTCCAGTCGCCTTTGGGCTCCAATTGCAAATGCGAATCTAGAACCTAGGTTCGGCTGCAGAGATGTGGGTTCCAGTGTCCGTATGGTGAGGACAAGACTGGTGTCCGACAGCGTCAATGCTAGGGAGAGTGTTGACGGTAGAGCAGGTACGAAAGTTGCTGGGTCAGGCGGACTCTCAAACCAGCTTGTATCGGGTGCTGAATGGGGCGTTTGGGGGATAGCGGTCTTTTGGACACCTGGGGTGGGAGAGGGCGAGTTTGAGGGGCTGATAGGTATAGGTTCGAGGAGTGAGGGGCCTTTGAGGAGGGACAAGGCTTCTAGTATTATGGTATGTAAGAGGTGCAGTTGTGAGGAGATAAAGGGTGCGGAGTGACGGTCGCCCGTCCAGCGGGTGATGTCGACGCAGTCTAGGGATTCGTTCAGGAGAGTGCGTAGCTGGGAGAGAGATGGGAGGATCAGAGGGCAGTCCGGGGAGAGGTGAGGATGTGTTGGAGGGTGAGTTTTGAGACGGAGGTGGAGGGACTGGAAGAATGTCAGTTTATCTTCATCGGTTCAACTGAAGACCTTAGACTTCAATCAATGACTTCCATGGTCAATACACGGAGTGGGTGATACGACTTGAGGAAACAAAACATACACCCTTAACAATCCTAGTTCCGACCCTTGTAATGTGGCCCTTTATGCTCTCTGATCTAGGACTGCTCATTACGAGAGTAGAGCCAGGTTCGATCGGTGCCAGTAATGCATAGCATTCTTCCAAGCCTGACTTTAGTGAAGCAAGAGTTTCCTGGAGTGAGTCGAGGAGCCACGACAATTCGCGAGCCTAGAGGTGTTAGAGCTGAATTCGAACTGGTGAGGAGTTTCATAGATACAGCAGACTCGTCCTCTTCTTTCTTGAGTGCATCTGCAGCTATGGGAGGCCAGATAGAGGTCGACATTTTGGTTGTCGTTGGTCAATCGAGTAAGAACTTCCCAATGTGGGGAGCTTTATGGCCTTTGCCTTGCGCTACTCGAGTGCATAGTGTCTCCCCACAAAAGTCTTCCAACATCTCCGTGAGTCTAGGTCTAGTTTGAATTCACCACACAACCTGTCTATTCAATTGCTCCATCGATCTCCCAGGGTACTCTTCGGAAAACTCAACAATGGCCAAAGAAGCGCGCGCAGAATCAACGCCGCGGATACCAAAGCTCCCCCGCCTCTCAAGCAGTACCCCTCTCCCTCCACATCACTAAACTCATATCTAACTTATTACCAAGGTCAACGGATCCAGAAACGCCCTCTCCTCCACCCTCCAATTGCCCCTCCCCGAGCCGGCTCCTCGGTCCAGAAGATAGTCTACGTTTCTTCCTCTTCGCCTTTCATCGCCGTTGTAAAACGTGTTCGAAAGCTGCTATCACATGTTGAAGCACGCGCTGCAGGGCCTATCACATTCGCTGCCCGAAACCAACATGACATTCTCAGACAAATAGAAGATGGAGTCAATCCACGAGGAAAGGGTGGTAAAGGCGCACGAGAGGAAGAGGTTATCATGAAAGCTACAGGGAAGGCGATTGAGAAGCTCCTTGCACTAGCATTGCACTTTCAATGTCAAGACGACGTGAAAGTTGTGTTGCGAACGGGCAGTGTGGGTGCTGTTGATGATATTGTGAATAAGGAGGGAGCAGATGAGGAGGAAGAAGGGAGCCAGGTTAGGAGGACGAGCACGTTGGAAGTGGGGATTTCTTTGCGATGACCGAAAGGATGGTATACTATGGAGCATTCTACATATGTGTCCCATGAGACTTTGGAACAACTACGGGTGGTTCAAGGCCGATGAGCCCGTGGAGATCAACAACGTACTACAGAAAGGACGATTGCCTATGAGACTACAACCGACCTGACAGGACATCCCGGCTTCAGTGTTAGGCATGCTTAGCAGAATGTCGATTTGGGGCAGAAGAACTGAGGGACCGGGTGTTTGGTCAAGTTTTTGATGAGCCTTGAGAAGCTCTATGAAGGGAGCCGGCCTTTCTGCTCCGTAACAACTTCTACTTGTGGCCTTCCTCAAACTCTCGACCTCAATTCATGCCGTCTCATCTCCTTGACAACTAAAACAGAGTCAAAGGCTAGAGCCTCCTATTAAGTTCTCGAGGCTGTGATGATTATGCGACAGGTCCTTCCTGACAGGTACGCCATTGTAGGGTTTTGCCTCAAGATGATGGTCGAATTGCACATTCGGAGTTTGGTCGACTTCTTACAATTGATCATCCTCGCCCAACGCTGAGTAACGGATCAAAATCTGGAAAAACGGTTGTGACCGCCTGGAGCTTTCAGAAGACATGGTAAAGATTGAAAACCCTCTGCGCTATAAACCATGCTCTTGCAGCGCGTTACTGTACCTTATCAACTTCATCATTGGTTGGGGAAAAGAGTCGCTCACTGAGAACTGCTCGTCGAGCGTCTTCCTAGATAAATACATATCTTCCATTCATGGTCTCTTGCAATGAATGGGCTCAAAGACTTTTTGGTTGTTGTTTCTATACGTGCTGTTCATGGGCGGCAGAGAAAGCTTTGCATGCGTCGGTGGCTCGCAGTTCACTTCTATAACTTGGCATCAAGATAATTAGGCGGGCTGTACGGTACAATTTGATGTTGTGGTCCGTCACGATACCTCTATGCTGTTTGTCGTCTAGTGGTAGTGAGCAAACAGCTTACCTAATTGCTTCAAGATTCAGTCAAAGAAATACTCTCGTTCACGTTTGGCTTTTCAGAATATTCAATTTCATCGAGAACTGTGCTGCTTTTTTTTGGATTCAGAATTGGCTCTGCCTTATCGTAAAGTCTTTTCGGGTCGAGACTCGTTGTTCCGCTTTCGATTTCCGAAAACGGATAATTGACAAAGGGGCCAAGTCAACAACCCCTCGTCCACATTTAGAATATGGAACACCACCAAAGAAGGTATCGTTTGGAGAGCTCGAATCCGGTTTCGATCTAGAGAAGAGTCACTTTTATAACCCTCTCATGTCTCTCTTTCTTACAGCCACCCGACCTAGCCTACCCCTCTTCAACATTGATCAGATCATCACGTATATCATTGACGGTCCCATGATATATCAGGATTCGCTCACCACACAATTCAAATCAGAATGTCGAGACGCAGCTCTCCAAGAAACCATGTATTGGAAATTCCAATCTGCGTCACCATAATCCGAGTCTTTGAGCTCCTATTAGCCATCATATTGTTAGGCTTATCGGCTTATGGCGTCTCGAAGGCATACTATGATGGTTTCGGGGTAACCCTATTCACAGTATGTGTCTTTCAAAATTTCATTATTCAATATCACATCTCCTGATGAAGAAAACCCTGTACTGACCTTCGTAGTCAATCGCAACAATCATAGTTGTCATATACATCATCGTCGCCGCAGAATTTGCAACAGTGATCTATAACTACTGGGCAATCCTCGGACTCGACATCTGTCTGACGATCCTCTGGCTCATTTCTTTCTCGATAGTAGCATCAAACTCATCACAATTCGACAACTTTTACGACAGCTATTTCTCTATATATTTCTTCAACCCGATCACTTACCGAAACGCATTGAGAGTTTGCGCAGTCTTTGGCGCATTTGAATTGTAAGTCTGCCCTGCTCTTTGGACCTCGAATATGCTGACACTCGGTGCGGTGTGATGTTTGTTGTAACGCTGGCCTTCACCGGTGTCTATCTACATCGCCATAGGACGAATGGCGGGCATTGCATGCCGCACCCAAGCGGCGCTGCAGAGAATGTCGAGATGAAGCGGGGTCCTGTAGGGCCGAGTCAGCATGCGCAGACAGTTCCAATGCAGGAAGTCGTCTAGTACTCGGTCCAACCGGGCCTGCTGTTGGATATGAGACACTAGCTGGGAACTTAGAAGGGAGAATTGTATGAAAGGCTTAGTTGGAGGGATTCCGTTTGGCTTTCATGTTGGCTGCACGTTATGGAGGAGGCTTTTAATATTCAAAAGATCTCCGCTCTTTGGTGACTTAGTGACAACTTTCCCAAACTCTGCAGCTCTGCTTGACTGCTATATATTGATCCAATCCCTGGGGAGCTTCGATTAGAAGATGTTGGTTGGTGACCTTTCAGCTCATGTTCTCCAAGTAAGAGAACTACATTCTCTAATATATAGAAGACTCGAAGAGGTCGAAAGATATTGAAAGAGGACTGCTCATTAAAGGCCGCGTATTCTTTTTTGAAAACTGAATCATTTTTCTTAAGAAAAGTCACGGAAGAGAAACTGGTCTAATCTTCTAAGGCTTGACACTTTGGATTTTACAGCTCTTCATACCTTTCCTTCCAACCCTATCTTCTTATTTCAAGTCGATCATCACTTGTGGGTAGCAGTGGGCTCTTGAGAGGGTAGGCAGGGACTAGTGTGGTCCGGTCGGCGAATACAAGTATCTCTCGCTCCTTCTTCTACTCCTCGACTTCTCAACTTCTCTCACTTAGCAGATACATCAACCCAAATTTCGAGTCCCGAAATCATCTGCGAGCATTCCGGCAAAGGTATACGTTGTTGCTCTTTCTCTCGCCAATGACAAGAGCACGTCTTGAAAGCTTGGTTGCGTCGAACCTGGAGCGTCTTGGGACCTCACATTTTTGACGTGTTGTTGACATTCGCTGACTCCCAAATCAGAACCTCTGAACAGAATCATTCTGATAAGGCGTTTTCAATACCCGGTTGAAATATAGTTCGGTACGTAGTCTTTAATGCTACTCGCTATTCTAGTCAGGCCTTACAGAGTTGTGGCTGCAGAGCGCCCAACTGTGCAAGGATCGCATCTCGAAAATGAGTAACACTGCGCGGTTCCAATGCGATACAATTAGAGACAGATTGTCGCCGGAAACCCTTGGATCCGTCATGCGCAGTGCGCGCCAGATTCTCAAGTTCTGTCGGCCGTGGTTTCCTTTTTGGTGCCTTTGTTACATCAGCACCGCATACATATCATCATGTTTATACTTTTCCTCAACCACAAAACACTAATGATTCATCCAAATCGAACTAACTATTTCAGCTTTTCGGCTCTCCATAACTTCTCGTTCCGAAGCTTACCAAAGTACTTCGTTGTGATCCAGTGTTTTCGTATGAGTTTGAAGCGAACCACAGTCGAAGCACAACCTCGAGGCACCTCGAAACCATGGGTTACCTTGTAGCCGCCAATAGGTTTGCTGTTCCAATGTCCAATAAGCAGTTTGCAAAGGTCCTCGGAAACGACACTGAAATTTACGCCTGTTACCTCCGAGCTTGCGAGCTCTTCGAGCAAATCAATGAGTATCGAGACATTCGAATCACCACTGATCGAGTAAGCCATTCAGCATCAATCAAAGGCTGTTTGCTGACACTGTCAGCATATTATTACTGGTGCAGCAAAATTGCTGAAAGATCTCGAAATTTTCCAGACTCGTCAGTCCAGGCGAGTGGATGTCTGCTTGGCTAAAGTTCGCAGCGCCACCGAAGTCAAAGTCCACGAGACTGTAGCAAAGTTCTTGGAGACTGAAGCGCTCAAAGCTCAAATGCTGATCATGGGTGGTAAAAATAATCCACCCTATGCTTCGGTGCACTGGGAGCGTGAGTCAAACCACTCCACCAGCACTAGTCAACCAGAAGTTGAAGAAAGTAAGTTCATCCGCACATCTTAAGCTTCCACTCCAACTGATTGGTCAGAGATCGAAACTGCGAGTAACACAATCGATAAGTTTCAACAGCTCGCTGAATGCATTGGGGCTTTCTGCCGCGGCTTGTCTTGGGCAGTGGAGGACTTGGTCGCCAGTATCCAAATGGAAGAGAGTGAAGGAGCAGAGTGGATCCAAGCCTCGAAGTTCAGCACGGACATCCAACTGAGCGCTCTCGACTATGTGAAAATGCAGAAAAGTGTTAATCAATGGGTGGGTAGTGAAGCTGTTCAGAAAATCATTACGAGACAGCATGAATCTCGTCGAGCATACACTCCTCAGACTGAAAGCAAGGTATGGGGTCTACTGAGTTTCTTTTTGGTTTTGAGCTGACCATACTATTATCAATAGGTCAAGAACTTTGAAAAGGACAATAGTCTGATTGACCAGCCTTGGTTCGATAAGGATGGTGTATTGCTCTGTGAACCTTGTGCGAAGAGTGGCGCTGGTTACCACCACGAGGGGCAATGTCCGCAAACTTACCGGCGGTCAAGAACTTCGAGAAGGACAATAATTTGGTAGGCCAGCCTTGGTTCGATAAGAACGTAGCGCTGGTCACCACCCCAAGGAGCAATGTCCGCAAAAGTCTGGACTCCTGGGCAGGAGGCCTGGCATGTCTCCATTAGCATGCACGTATCAGTGGTTTACATTGTCCAGGATAGCAGCGCGCGCGCTGTGTGATCGTCAAGTCAACTTTTAGTGGGAGAGCCATAGTCTACCACGGTTTCAGTGGGAATGGGTTCAGTTTCATGTTTGGTGCGTTTCTGTAGAGTCGAAAAGCCTGCAAGCCGGACGATGCAACTAGTGTTATTGCCGCTGGGCTGGATCGATGGTCCAAGGAAGGCAAGTATTATATACTTAGACCGTTTTGTAAGAAGGATGGGCTTCTGAGATTGGTCCTCTTGTGCTTGTTACACCATTACCGGTTCGTCATTGCGCTTATGGAGAAGAACTCCTAGTTATGACATACTTGATTATGGCCGCAAATAAGAAAGCAAACTCATCAAGGAATACTCGCATCTGTTTCTGCATGTGATGTGCTGTGATTGAATCAAAACTCTGCACCGCTTGAGAAATTCCAAAACCTCAAAGTCGCCAATCCAAGCAGTTGTAATTGGTAGGAAGGTTCGGGGCAGATCTACCTACTGGAAATACCGTGAGCAGCGGCTTTGGCTGCGATGAGCTGGTGGATTGCATGCGACCATATTTGGTCTTGAATTCAGCTGTGACTTACAAGCATTTTCAGGGAGATGATCAAGAGATCGACGGTTAGAAAGGAAAATAGCTGATGAGTATGTTAGCGGAGGGAGACGCCAATAAAGACACGGCAATATACACGAGGTGCGAAGGTCTGCCCTGAAATTACAAGCTGTGGAAAATATTTGGGTATCTCTGCGAAAGGAAGCTACATGTAGGCAAGGACTAAATGGTAGCAAGTGTTCGACGCCGATACAATACAAAGCAAATATTGACGGCTTCGTCTTCGTCAAAAAATGGATGACAGTTCATCCATGATACCCATCGCTCGGTCATCTCAGTCCTGATCCACAGTCCTAATCTTTCAATACCTATTCGTCGTGAGTCAAGACACACGACCCTCCAAATACCACAAGATACCAAACTCGGATGAAACTCCATAGATATTCCTCCAGGATCATACCTGCTCGAGGCCTGCACGATACATCTCGTGATGGCCAATATTTCGGTAAGAGCCAATGAACGGAGCCGTACTAGCGAGACTTGCAAGAGGACCTTTCGTTTGACCCGGTTCTTGCCATTCCGTGCGGCAGTAAACACAAGTTACCCGGCCGCCATTCTTACTCCGCTTCCACATCTCAAAACAGTCACTGTGGAAATTTTGACCACAAGCAGCCTTGCACCAGACTAATTCCTCTTCTCCGGGCACCATCGGGAAAACGCAGATGGAACAGTCACCATCAATAGGTTTACGCTTGCTGTCAGTGAGAGATGCATTATCCTCATCGTGATTTTGTTCATCAGGAGCGCGAGTAACAGGAGCGTTGGCGAATATGGATTCGAGTCTAGAGGATGACCTTTAGCAATCACACAAAACATGGGTCATTCGATCAGAACAAAATAGGTTCAGGGTCATGAAGAAGAGCTTACTCATCAGACAGAAAAGCGAGTTGGTATTGAAGATAGGCTGGAGCTTTCAAAATTACGATGAGTGCGTAGTTGATGTGCTTGCACTTCTGACCGCGCATTCTAGCATCCATGCAGTCACAGTTGGGGCTATGATTTTGATATCAGTATCGTGAAACGGAGGAATGTAGTTAAAGAATCAAACCTCTCGTGAGGCCTCAACACCAGCTTCAAAGAGTTATTTGAAGAGCAGAAGTCAAACACAATCCTGAAAAGGAAGGTGTATGAAAGCATAGACAGTTTAAAAGTACATACCTTCGACCGATCGTCACATTATAAATGTTACCAGTGCTTCCAGCAATATCAAAAACTTGGCACGCGTAGCCCTTTTGGTCCTGGCTCATCCGTCTATCCATCAGAAACATACGTTCGTTGGTAACTCTCCAAAACGTGGCCTTGAACTTGTCGTCCGGCGTAGCGATGAACTCTCGTTGTCGTCGCTCTCCAGTCTCACGATTCACTGATTTACCCAATTAGGACTGAGATTGATTCGGAGATCAGGGGAGAGCACGTAGGTGAGGAAGTGCAAAGTGTCTTGTAGCGCCCGTACAATCTTAGAGACGAAGGAAAAAGGCTCAGGTGAGCATACCTTGCTTATGCACGATGACATCTGCAGCGAGAGGGCCATTGATCTCGATGTCTTCAGGGGGCCCCTTCTTCTTGGCACGCTTTGCAGTTGGAGCGACGTCAACAGCTTGACCATTGTCATGGGCTTCGAGACGAGCCACCAGCGCTGCTTTCTTGCCAGCAAGAGAGAGACCTCGAGTCGTGAGTTCCGATTTGAGCTGAGGTACTGTCTTTGCATTCCAAGTGGCTGTTTCTTCGGCTTCTTCGCCTTCATTCGCAGGTTGGACGGGAGCGACAGATGCATCATTGTCGTCGGTCTGAAGGCGAGCAACAAGAGCAGCCTTCTTGCCAGTAAGGAAAAGGCCACGAGTGGTGAGTTCTGCCTTGAGCTGGGCGATGTTTCTGGCTTCCCAGTTTCGTTCATCAGCTCCTCTAGGTCGCGCGACATCGTTGACTTTGCGCTTCGGTGCCATGATTGACCCGGGCTCTTGGCCTTGCCAGGTCGGGTTTCTTTGGAGATGTTAGACAAAAGAACCTCGGATGTTTATGGAAAATACCGACGATCGGGTGTATGAGTTAAATTGAAATTCAAATTCACTTTGAAATGTAATAGTTTTGGTTGTTCATTGGAGGGAAATGACGGGAGAAGTTTCTGGAGTGGCAAAAGCAGGAACGCGAGGGTATTACGAAATCACGTGGGCTTGCCTTCGTTACAACGATGCACCTTCTATGACAAGAGACAGTGATCAAGTTACGCTTCTCCACGAAGCGCGCAACAGTTGAGAACAGCTAATTGGCATGCATCACAAATCCGGCGATGACAAATTAAAGCATGATCAGAGCGAGGTGCGCTGACTTTGGTAACATTCTGATTATAAGCTGTAACTGTGTCACCACATGTACTATTTGTAAGTACAAAAAGGCCGGAACGCCCTTGGTGTCGTTATTGCCCTGATCTAGGCTATCTACCATTAATCCAGCTTGTTGAGAACACCTGCTATGCCACCATGAAACGCCAATGGTGAGCCCGATTTGAACGTTGAGGTCCAGCCCTACATGGGGCTTGTTTTATACAATCGCCTTCTGCATACCCGTCGCTTCATCCGCCAAGACGGTTACACCTTTCCTCTTCTTCAAGACATTCTCGATGAAAGCTTCGCCTGCCTTGTATGAGCTTCTCACCAAAGGTCCGCTTGCACAGTAGAGGAAGCCAAGGTCCAGTGCCCTTTGACGCCATAGCTCGAACGTTTCGGGCGTGACATATTCTTCGACTTTCATGTGGCGTTTCGTAGGTCGCATGTATTGGCCAAAAGTAACAACATCGACATTGACTTCGCGGAGATCTATTGTTTAATGGATTAGCCAGTAATATCATAGAGCAGACAATCAACGTACCTTTCAATGTCTGCCAAAGTTGCTCCTCGGTCTCGCCGAATCCTAACATAATGCTAGTCTTGGTAATCAACGACGGAACAGCATCCTTTGCAGCTTTCAAGACTGTCAAACTTTGTCTGTACTTGGCCCGTCTGTCCCGCACCATAGGAGACAATGCTTCCACGGTCTCCATGTTATGGGCGTACACGTCCAAGCCACTCCTTGCCACCATGCCCACCATCTCCAAGTTTCCAGCATAATCTGATGTGAGGGCCTCAACTAGCATGCTCGGCTTCTTTTGCTTGATCTTCATGATCGTCTCCGTAAAATGTCTAGCTCCGCCATCGGCAAGATCATCTCTGTCAACCGAAGTCAAAACAACGTATCCCAAGCCCCACCTGGACAAAGCTTCCGCAGTATGTTCTGGCTCATGGGGATCAAGTGGCGGGGGCGCCTTCAGAGTCTTGACGCTGCAGAAGCGGCACCCCCTCGTGCAAGTATCGCCCATGAGCATGATCGTCGCCGTCGCAGCGCTCTTATCGCTCCCACCCCAACAATCCGAAATGTTCGGACAACGCGCCTCTTCGCAGACAGTGTGCAGATTCAGCCCCCGCAAATCCTTCTTGATCTTCTTGTAATTCGAGTTGTCGGGAATAGGAGTCTTCAGCCACTCGGGTAATCGTGTAATCTGCTTTTTCTTCCCCGCAGGCCCAACCATTGCTGTACGCAACTCAAGGGCTTCATCGTTCGAAAGAGGTTCATCTTGAAGACCAACAAACTCCGAGAATGAAGGGACCGTGTTCAGCTTATCTTTGAAATATGTTGGCCGTCTCCGTGGAGCCGGCTCTGGTGTGGAAGCTTCGGTGGCGAAACATCGCGAGGTCGAGGACGTGGGGAGGAAATTCCGTACTGCTTGACGAATTGGAGGTGCGTTCAGACACCTGAATCTGCTTGCTGTTGCTGCCATTATGAAGGATATGTTGTTGAGAATGTAGAGGGGCCGGCAACTGAGAGATGGGGATGGTTGTAAATGCTCAGTCAATGAGAGGTGAAAATTGGCGCCGCGCCGAAGCGATCCTTGCCGTCAGTGCCCGATTGGGCATTCTGCATAACTCGATATCTTTCATCTCCTTGCGTTTCTTCTTCTCGCTGAACGTTACAATGGGTGCATCGAACCTTTTGGGATTCTGGAATCGTGCTTACATGACCACGAATGATGATGTATCCTCCCTCAGAATCTCTTAAAATATGTCTCGAAGTACCCATCAGTCCAGCGCCTCTCCATGGTGGTGATCGATGCTTTCTGTGTCATCTTGATCGAGCGTGTTTGGATTGGCATTACTTCGTTTGTTACCTTATAGTCTTTCTCTACTTTCCTGGCACTCAAAACGAACATTGCCTAGGAAATCTCTGTCGAAATAACCCAAAAGGCTTGAGATATTCGATAGCCGTCCTTGAGGAACATCAATAACTCCGGCTGGGTTCGTGCATGAGTATTGAGTGATGACTTTATCAAGTCCGAAGCTTTGCAGCCAGTTTGAGCGATTGTGACACCTTCTCTTTAGTACGGCTTCAGTGTGGAAACAAGTGCTTGTTTTGCTATGTTGCTGTTGAGATCTTCCTTAACCCACACTTTCCTGAGCCCGATGTGGTGAAGCTGTACATGCTCCCTTCCTTCTTGTTATGAAAGTAACAAAAATGCCTTTAGGAAACATGAAGGGGTATACCAAAAATCTTCGTATGCCGACAAGAAGAAATTGCAAATGAAAATATTGATCGCCAAGTTCCACTCCCCTAACGACACCGCTTCCATCACAATAGCGTCTAGAAATCCTCCCTTACTCTCTCTCTTCTGCGTACGAACAATTACGCCAATTCTTCTTTGTCGATGGCCACCACCTGGCGGAATGTGGGACCCTTCCAGTCTGCCGAGGTTTGTTTTGAAGTTTTTGATATCTTCGTCATAGTTCATTAGTTCTACGAAATCCCGTGTTACGTGCCTTCGAATTGCCTTGATATCTGACCTCCCGTAGGTCACGCATATTATCGTGTACCAGAACGAGTTCTTTCAGTTCGGGCAGTCTATGTTGGAGTTCCGCTCCGGTGCGGTAACAATGGCTTTTGAACCGCAACGGGTCATTTCCCCAATCCTGCCCAGCCACCAAAGGTGTTACAATCCACCAGGACTGCCAATAACATAACTGCACTCTTGAGTTCGACATGCTTGAACAGCTCCGTGGCTGAAACTTCGCCAGGTGATTGATCAATTTGATCCTCTAGATAACTGATGACGAGGGATCTGTCGAGAAAGACGGTGTCTATCTCGCAATTAATGTAGATCTCGAATGTGAACGTCAGATTGAACTTTTGGAGTGCGAAGTCCTGAGACTCTTGGCATGTGTGGATGATGGGGTAGATTTGATGCGGGGAGGAAAAGACGACTCGATCATAAAAGTGACGAGGTTCCCCTTCTGGCCAATCCACCCGTGGATAACGACAGTCGACTGCATCTGGACCATTCCACTCGATCTTCCTGGCCTCCGGATGATGCTTGTCATTCTTGCTCCAGGATTGACTTTTGCTCTCGAGGAGGCTCCCGGAAATCCACGAATAGAGTGAACTTCGGGTTCGTTAAACGGTGTTTCGACGAAGGACCAGATCTATTTGATGAGCCAGGATTAGCAATGCGTTTCTATGAACCTCCCACTACTCGAGTAGTTCTGATGGGATAAGATCCTCGGACATCTTTCCTGGCAGTGGCCGAAGTGTCTTTAACCGACTTTGTGTCTTTAACTGACTTTGTGTCTTTAACTGACTTTGTGTCTTTGTCGCGATGTGATTGAACTTGATGCTGGGAATTGCCTCTCTTGATGGCTAGTCCCAGGTGAATGGGTACTTCCAATGTGGTTGATTGATTGGGATCATTGCGTTGTTCGTCCTTAACGCAACGAGGCTGATGAGAGACAAATGTTGGGTGCGTTGTGTCCCAGTAGTCAGCCTTGCAGATGATTTTCCGCGGGGCAATTGCCTGCATATTTTAGCGTCAAGGAAGTGGCAATTGACACATTCTGATTGGCTTGATAAGGCGTGAGGAAGGGCCATTTCTGTCCTGCGGGAAAACAAAAACATTTGCTGGAGCGTTATCGCATTTCCTTGGAGATACTGAAATCACCATACAGACACATCCCTCGATAGGGGCTATGATACGACGAACTTATTTGGCAAAATATTGGAGGTCCAATGCCGCCGCATCTCTATCTGTTGATCCCATTCAATATTTTTAAATCGCATCTGTCAGATATTCTAGTTTCCAATACTGGCAGACCTTTAAGTGTATAGGCTGGGATCATGGCGCCCATATCCCTCCTCGCAGCTATCGACTCGACATCGCATATTCACCTTATCATTGGATCCAATTCATTGGCAGCAGCGCGCTGTGCGAAATCTCTCGAAGTCGGCGCGAAGCCTCTCCTCATCGCAGCCGAAACTGCTGATCTCCCCTATGCCTTGCAAAAGAGGATCGACAATGGAGGAGTAGAGTGGTTGAAGAAGTCTTTCGAAGATGAAGATGTTTTGCGACTCGGAAGGGAAGAGGTTACCAGTGTTGTTGATGCCGTCTTTGTTACGATGGGACCGAAAGATCCATTGAGTGAGTTGTGCGATGATGATTGAAGTTTTTACCTGACAATTAATAGGTGCACATATCTCTCAACTCTGCAGACGAAATCGAATACCGGTCAATGTAGCAGACGCTCCATCACTCTGTACCTTTAGCCTTCTTGCCACACATACCGACGGACCTCTACAGATTGGCGTTACGACTAACGGCCGCGGGTGTAAGCTCTCCTCTCGAATACGGCGGGAGATTTCCTCCTCTCTTCCTCCACAACTCGGGCTAGCATGTACTCGTTTGGGAACCATCCGGCGACGGATCCAAGAGGAAGATCATCTCTCACATGCTGCCTTGGCTGGACATCTGGACGAAGAAGATTCGATCGATCAGACTGCATCCTTTAATAAGCTGGTGACGGAAGCAGATCTCGATGCTCAGAAGAATAGGAGGATACGCTGGCTGAGCCAGATCTGTGAATACTGGCCCTTGCGGAGATTGGCGAATATCACAGACGAAGATGTGGATTCGGTATTGAGTTCGTATGCGTCTGATCCTGAGATTTCTGCACCACTGGATACTACGCAACTAGATGCGCGAGGTGAGAGAATGGGAAGAATCATACTTGCTGGCAGTGGGCCAGGGCATCCAGATTTATTGACAAGAGCTACACATAAGGCGATCTTGAGTGCGGATATCATCCTCGCAGACAAGCTGGTCCCGTCGGGAGTCTTAGATCTTATACCACGCCGAACACCAGTGCACATTGCACGTAAATTTCCTGGAAATGCAGAGCGCGCTCAGGAAGAGCTCTTAGAACTCGGTCTCGCTGGCTTGAAGGCAGGGAAGACTGTACTGAGATTGAAACAAGGTGATCCGTATATTTATGGTAGGGGAGGAGAAGAGTTCGAATACTTCAGGAAAGAAGGCTATGGAGAAGTAATTAGTGTTCTTCCTGGAATCACCAGCGCTTTGAGTGCACCACTCTTTGCAGGTATACCGGCTACGCAAAGAGCAGTCAGCGACCAAGTTTTGATCTGCACAGGTACAGGACGGAAAGGGAAACCCACTGTACCGCCGGAGTTTGTGGATACGCGGACGGTGGTGTTTTTGATGGCTCTACATCGGATAACTGGACTGGTGGCGGATCTTACGACCTGGGACTCTGAGGATGCGAAGAAGGTGCATGAGGATGGCTCAGTGGATGAGAGCAGGAAGTTATGGCCAAAGAGCACGCCTTGCGCAGTTATCGAAAGGGCCACTTGTCCTGACCAAAGGGTTATCCGCACAACACTCGAGTTTGTCGCAGCAGCTATCGAAGAAGAAGGTTCGAGGCCTCCAGGATTGTTGGTCCTGGGTGCAGCTTGCGAGGTGCTGTATAAGAGCGATAAAGGGAGGAAGTGGGCTGTGGAGCAAGGCCTTAAGGGATTTGAAGACTTCGGAGCCCTTGGGTTGGAGGAGTTGGTGGTAAGCGAGAAGGACAGGCCGGATTCAATTGTGAGGGGTGATAGTTACGGGAGAGAATTGAAAGTTTGATGTGTATGATAAAATGTCATTTTGCATAGCATAGCGGGGTATAGAAAATCCAGACCAGCACCATTCTCATCCATCTCCATGCAACCAGTATACGCCTGCCTGTTCGCCCCCAGTTCATGAAACCACAGCCCCGATCTCGAAAGCCTTTGTGTAAGGCACTCAACTACACCGAATCTAATCGCACCTCCCCAAATTCAAGTAGCAGCAACACTCATCCTCAGCTGCCTCTGCCTCTGCTGACTCTGCAACCCCAACCTCTCAACCGCATAGCCCAACCTCTCCTTCTTACTCCTCAGCGCCTTCAACCTAAGCGCCTTCTCCTCCGCCCCTCCCGGCTTCCCACTCCCCGCCAGGGAACCACCAGCGCCAGCCTTCCTCACCAACCTCTCCAAACTCCTCTGCTTCCTCAGCCCGGCCCCAACCTCACTCCCCTCCAGCCGTCCCTCCAACAGCTCCGACCGCGCAATCAGCGCCTGCTGTCTGCGCTCCGTCTTCGCGATGTGCGTCTCGCACCGCGCGAGGAGCGTCAGGATCGCGGGCTCGAGCTCGGACTGGAGGGATGCTTGGGCGGATTGGAGGGAGGTCTGGGGTGTGAGCTCGAAATGCTGGGAGGGTTAGCTTTTTGAGGAAGGAGATGGGAGAGGGAGGGAGGGACGGACGCGAGTCGAGCTTAACACGGTCTTCAGACGCGGGAAATCCGAGATTCCGGCGTCGAGGATGGATATTGAGGAGTCGAGGAGGGAGAGGGAGGAGCGGAGGGATGTGACGGATGCGCTGAGGGAGGCTGCGGAAGAGGATGTCGAGCTTGCCATTTTGTTGCTTCGGATGCGCACTAAGGAATCTTTTGTTGTTGTCGGCGTCGATTTGAAGACGTGACGGATGTTTTGGTACAGTAGGGAGACGTGATCACGTGCTGTGTTCGAACCGATTTTACATAACAAATTTACATTACAAGTTTACATCCGTTTTCTAGCTCAAAATCTTTTATCGCTCATGTTCAGTTTCATTCAAAGCTCAAGCGGGCTTAATATCAAGTGAAAGACTTTGAGTAATGCTTTGCAACTGTGCCCACAGATGAAAGGGCGGAGGGCGCTCGAAACGCCCTTTGCGCCCCCTTCGCGCCCCTTTCGCAAGCGAATCGCAGGTCGATCGCGCTGGGCGTAGAAGGGCGAAAAAAGGCCGTCGGAGTAGTCGACGTGCAACAAAATAGTTGAGGAGACGTATACGAGGTCTTGATTGGTCAGAACAACTACGTGGACTTCGAACCTTGCAATGAGTTTGCTCATCATCCTCTTATTTCTTTACATTTTCATAATGGCATTGAACTCACCTTTTTTGGTGTGGAATGCCGAATTGCTTTGGGGGCATAATGTACTCCCAGCGTGCTGATACAGCCCGAACCAAAGACGGCCAGTCCATGGCAGAATAATGCAGCTTGAGGGTGAAGGATTTCCACACCTATAGCTACTCCTAAGCTAGGACAGAGGAAGGATGGAAAGGGTGCATTCTCTCCATGGCTACCTGCCAATGTTGCCACCAATTCATACCATTTTGCTTTCATCCCATGCCCCTCTTTCCCATACAGTCTCCAACCTCCCCCTCACCCTTCCCCTCCTGCCACGAATCCATCGTCTCCGTCGCAACTTCTTAGCAGTCCAGTCAAAGCACTGACACGCGATCCCTACCGACACACAGACTGCGAAGATTGAACAAATGATATCAAAAAGATAGTGTCGTTCAAGCCAAGAGATGATCTTTTCATCAGACTCTTGCCAGCTTCTTCCTTCAACGTTGACGAGGAATCCATATCCCCTGCCTTCCGGAACCATCACTTTTACTCGACCATCCCCGACATTCCTCCCGCTATCCAACCACTCCTTCCATGCCAGGCTCATGAACAACGGGCCAGTTGAAGCCATAACGGTGATGTAGGGCGAATACCAGTTCTTATTGAACTTCTGGAGGGACTTGATGACATGGAGGAAGAATGGATGGCTGGGAGCAGCACCCAATGCATCATTGCTGATACCAGTTGGTGTTGTGAGACATGCGAATGCGGGGAGTGTGAGCAAAGCATCGAGTCGTCTGCGGGGTGTTATGTCGAGGTCGAGATAGATCCCGCCGAAGTGATAGAGGACGAAATATCGCAGTGCATCAGCACGTTGGATAGGGTGAGCATACGATATATACGTTTCGAGGTAGGAGGGGTAGTTCTCGGCAATGAAGTCGAGAGCTGATTCGTCCGTCCAGAACTGATGTCGGGTCAATTTGGCATCTGGAGAGCACGGAGCAGACCAACCATATACTCGTAATCGCCGTGGTATTTCAGGATCATTTCTTGGGGTACTTGCCATCTCAATGGGATGGTTGTGTTTTTGTATGTTTGATGGATTATCTTGGGGATCAGTTGTGTGTTGTTGTATGTTTGTGGATCGTTGAATAACACTGACGCTCTGACTGCATCCGCAGAGCCGTCTTCGGTGAGGAGATGAAGGAGAGGAAGTGACTTGTAGGTGAGGAAGGCGAGAGTAAGAGTGACAAGGAGGATGAAACGACGGGGTCTCCGCCGCACGGTTCGACATGTCTCCCAGAGAAAGCTTGATCGTAGTGGCATAATCTGCTGATTGGGAGAAAGTTCTAATGTCTTCCAGACAACAGTCGATATGTATGTTTCAAATCGAGTTCACATAAGAGTTGGGTAATACTGGTAGTATGGCTTGATCAAGTAACATCTCCAAGGCCAGCTAAATGATGAGCATGTATGAAAATGGTTGAGTTGGCAATGCCCTGCGTGCTTCGGATGAAGGTCATCATGTAGTGATTCCTGGCCGTTCTTAAATCCCTTCATTGTCTTTTCTTCCGCCTTGATAACGATCCGAGATTTAATTTCATCCATTCACTAGAAGTTTTTCTAGTCTAGCATCACTGTCTGACTTTATTGGAGACTCGCGGCTCCTCTGAAAGACTGGGTGGTATTCACCACATGGACTTTTCGTCGATATCTGTATTCCTTAGCCCACTTCAACTTTTTACGTATTTGAGCTTTCTGCGTAAAAACAATCAAATAAATCTGTAGCCATCGGAAAAGACATTTTGGACTCTTCATGTAGATTGATTTAAAAGCATCACTGTTACCCTCCGATTCAAATCCTGGCCTAGTGGAAGTTTGTGCAAACTTTGACAACGAATTGATGATAAATAAGTTCTTTCATTACTTCCTCCATCTTTTTAGTTTCTTCAGGAAGACAATCGTGACTCTGTCTCGAAACGTCTGAATCCGTCGAGTATCAATTCGGGCGCCGCCTAGAGGATTTCACCATTCAGGTATCTTAGCAGGATTGCCTAGTGTATTCCTGGCATGAGCTTGGGAGGTTCCAGAATTGAATATGAAGATGCTTACATTACAACATCCCATCACTCTCAACAGTGCATGAGACAATTGATGCCTTCAAAGATGTGTGAATGCGGCAAATCTTCGGTCCGTAGATCACTCAGCCACACTAGTGATTCGCGTCCCCTGAATTCTGAGTCTAAAAATATACTGAGGCTGAGCTTTCGTGGAGGGGAGTACGTAGCCTCGCTCTGGAATGTGAGGACACAACGAAACTCATCAACACCTTTTTTCTTACACCTTCTTTCAACATTCGACATTCAATATTCCCTTACGACTGCCATGGCTCCTCTAACATCCCACCCTCTCGAGATCCCTCGTGCTATCCTGACAGACTTTACCAGGCGTGCAGTCAACCCTGAAATGGCAAGGCTGTCTGCCCGCCATCTCATGCGCCGAGGCTTGAGCGTGGACCACACCCAAGCTGTAACTCTGGGTGTGATCGTTGTATACGCTGTTGTTATTGCGCTTCTATGGAACCTACCCTACGTCCGGTGGTCGCTATGGCCGTTTAAAGTGAGTAGTCAACAGCTACGATGGACTCTAGCTGATTGTCCTGCTCGCAGATGCTTACTATTGCCTTCCACGAGTTCGGACACGCCATCACAGCTTGCTGCACTGGGGGAAGGGTGAAGTCGATATCACTTGATCCTCGCGAAGGAGGGGTCACACATTTGCAGGGAGGGATCAGTGCGATTACCTTGCCCGCAGGCTACCTTGGAAGTTCACTCATTGGTGGCTTGCTCATCTTCTGCGGATTTGATATTGTGGCCAGCAAGGTTGCCAGCATAGTCCTGGGAGTTTGCTTCTTGCTTACGCTATGGTGGGCACGCCGAGACTGGCTTACAATTGGGACAATTCTTGCTGCCATCGGACTGCTGATCGCTTGCTGGTTTATTGATCATGCTGAGCCGCTGAGATTTGTAGTGGTTAGTTCATCCCCAGCGTCAAGTCTTCGCAAACTAACTGATACACTTAGTTATTCATCGGTGTCATGAGTGCCCTCTACTCCGTGTGGGATATTGTTCGTTTGGCCCAACTTGCCTCCCTGATATGTGCTAAGAGTGCCAACAGTGCGACGACCTTATCCTACGGAAAGTCAATGAATCCGACGCCAGTGTCTTCGCCAAGCGCTATGGAGGCTCTTCGCAGTGCTGGGGTGTTATTTGGTCGTTGGTATCGCTGATTTTCATGATTGCGGGTATCCTAGCAGGCTTGGCCGCGTTCCCCGAATCGTTTTCGGAACAAGAAGATGATTCTAAAAAGTTTATACCTACTTGAGCATTAGAGGTGCTACTGCGGGTTTGAGGAGATGAAATTGAAGTATAACCTGGATAATTACATGACGGGAAGCACCAAGGCATTTATCGACGAAGATAGAAACACAAGTGGCTGGGTGAACTACTCCACATCCGACGAGGGCGCGATTAGATCTGATTCAAGACTGAAGGTGATTGCTGCTGTGTGGAGCCTTCAAGAGGGGGATGAGGCACTGAATGACAATGGAATAGGACAGCATAAATGCTCAAGGACAGAGAAATGTACAGCAAGTACTCATCTAGAGACACCGAAGAAGAAATTACAATACATCAAACTGGTTCGGAAATCATTTTCGGAAAGAATGAAAGTTGATGGGATGTCAATTTGCTTCGACATTCCCCCACCTGCCGTATTGGGACAACCCCTTTCGCGTCATATCACAAGTGTTGAAATGTGTCCATTATTTAGGTCTCTTAGTGAGCTTTGATTCTCAAACTGTTTTGAGTATCGAAACAACTTAGTATCCAAGCAGAAATCGTGTCAGGTCTCTCGGCGGTGCCATGAACTGCGTTTGTTGCTTTGCAAGAGCAAAACCTCGCTCGGTCTTAGGTTTGGATATCCCATGTTAGTGGTAATCTTCCTGGCAGGGTAGTCTGGCTAGCAGGAATAACAAACAATCTCATCTTGAGAAAGACAGTATGCGACGCAAGAGCGACGACGGAGAAGTTTATATGATGCGTTTTTGTGCACTTATCGAGCGGTGTCGTTATTCGGGTCGACAGGCATGGACCCAGGAGTTATCTGATTTATTGCCCTCTTCACTCGGAATCTGCGGATGGCTTTCGTGAGTGACTTGAGAAATCAAGCCAATTCAGATCAACCTGCCAGAGCTGAAGAGGCCATTTCCTAATGTAGGAATAAGGTGAGAGACAGAGTCGCATCGATTATTTCTCGGCTAACCGCGACTGATCATTGAATTGATGCAGCCATTCAATAGCGCGCGGTACGAAATGAATCAGCTCAGGGGGCCATGCTAGCGATAAGCGCTGGAAATGTGCAAGCGGCTACGGCGGGTCACATTCCACCAACTTTAAAGTTACAACGGGCATTTCTAGCAAGTTGCCAGATTACACTTCTAAGAAGCCACTTCCAATTCTCAATCTCAAGTATCGCGAGCTGCATTTACAGGAGAACTTTCGCATTAAGTCGACATGGAAGAGCATTGGAAGCTCTACACTTTATAGTTTACAATGAGCTTGCCAGACTCCAGGATACTTCAGTACGTACAGTACCTGCATCTTCAAGGCACAGCCGCACAGCACGGCACCTGCAGTTGCAGGGAGGCTTGTACGAAAATACTACCTGCCGCCTGCGCCTCCCTCTGAGATATTCTCTCCATGCTTTCCAACCTCCACAAGCCAACAGAGCTACAGATTGGGTATGTTCACCGCACGTCCGGAATATCCAATGTAAGTGGGCTTCAACGTTAATATGTATTTCGTTCCTTCGCACATCTTGCCTACTTCCAGCTTTTTCTTGTTTCTTGTAATTGCCTTCCCTCTAGCTGCGCTGCGTTACTACTTTCCATGCGGCGATGTTGAGACCTCAGCGCATCTCAAGCGAAGCGCCTGAAGTTGTCTCTCAGCAGCAGGATCTCTTGTCTCCAGTTTCACCCGCGGATACGTTTCACAGGAGGTACGACCAGCAGATGGCCGATCCCCAGAGTCCCGAACACGGGCCTTTTTATGAGACTCCGGATTCTGTGAGTAGTCCGCACGAGGCAAACCGAGATTATCAGACACCGGGGCGTTTATACAACGTCCCGTCGTACGGGGTGGAGGTCTTGGCCGAATCAACTCATCAGGGTCAAAGAGTCTGCGGGTTTGTCGCAACGGTCATCTTGATCATTGTCGCGTTCATAATCGGAGGTGGGGTAGGAGGGGGAATTGGAGGGGCCATTGCGGTGAGCAACAAGCACAAAGCAAGGTATGTACCTGCTGGCCACTTGATAAACAAATAACTAAACTCATCTACAGCTCCTCGAGCCCATCAAGCAGTGCAGCCGTCCCTACATCATCCACCACATCATCAGCTCCCCCATCTACCACAACGATAGTTATCGACCAAGCCGGGTGTCCCATCATCAATAACGCAACCTACAACTCCACAGTGACGCCATACACCTTCGTGCAAGCCTGCTCGACGGAGATCCAGGCAGACAGCGGCCAGTCCATCGAAGTGGCTAATCAGACGGAGAGCAGCTTCGACGCATGCCTGGATTGGTGCGCGCAGTACACTGCAAACTCTACGACGAAGGGCCAGTGCATAGCGGCGACGTGGGTGATATTCTCCGCGGTCGATCCATCGAGGAATTCGAAGTGCTACCTCAAGAACTCGACGGGCGTTGCGATTCCTGCGAGTTCGGGGCAGCAGTTCGTCAGTGGTTATCTAAATAACGCATAATGAGTAATGAGAATTGACGGATTTTTTTTTCTTTTGGGAAACTTTGTGGGAAAAGGCATATGGAGCCATTACTTGGGTGGTGTTTGGATAGAAAGGGACGGAATGCATACTCGATCGCCTCGAGCTAGGAGTTGACATCTGGGCATTGGGCGTACACGGAGAACAAGATGAAGATATAGATTTGTATTTGGTGGCGTCCGTGGGGCCTTTCACCAGCCCACACGTTTATTCTATAGGACATAAACTCTAATATAATATATAATTGACAGCCTCTCATTGCCCTATCTCGCTCCCCACATCTCTCGCACCAAACCAAACAATCAGCACCATCAACCCACGATCACGCCTCCATATTAACCATGTGCCTAATCTCAACCCCATCACACAATGTCTTCAAGCTCCCATCCTCCGCATCTAGCGCACTAGCCTCCTTACTCGCCGACCCAGAGATAACAACCACCTCCCGCTTCCCAGCCCCAGCATCCGACCTCCACCCATCCACAACCCCATACTTCACCTCCACCTCCCTAACCCCCTTATCCTTCCGCACCCGAAGCCCATCCATCGCCTCCCCCACAACCCCCTCCTCCACCCCACTCTTAACAAAAAACCTCCCCAACCCCAACACCTCCGCCTCCAGCGGCAGGCTCTCCATGCCCCCAGGGATCGGGACGTGCATTATCCAGCCGAAATCCAACCTTTCCACCTGCGGCGCCAGAATCCGCTCTCTCTGATCCGAGGCGAGGAAGGCCTCGTGTTCCGCGTCAGAGGGCCACGCGCCGAAAATATACACGAGGCGCGGATCCTCGATGCATTGGTAGAAGCGCGAGTGTGTGTCTGTGATGGTGGCGCGGAGGGCGGAGCGCACGGCGATTAGGGAGGAGAGGATAGAGGGGTCGGTGGGGGAGAGGGAGGGTTTTATGCGGAGGAGGCAGATCTCGAGGCTGGTCATTTTGATGTGATGGTGGGGTGTTTGTAGAGTGGACGGGGGGGATTGAGAGGGACGTTTGGCTGGTTTCTGGGGTGTGGTGGGATTGAGATTGGTTGATTCCAAGTCGCTTCCCTGTGCAGCTGGATGATTCTAGACGGTGGACAGAAACAGAAAAATGAATCGCGGTTTGGGAAGGAGAAGAATGGGGGATTGAGTGAGAAAAGTAAGCTGATTTCTCAATCGAGGGTCTCCGCCGATGTCATACTAGTGGATACCGACAGCGAGACCATCTATGAGCATGGTATGATCTTGAGAAGACATGGCTATCCAAAGGTATACTGTACTACTCTGCTTCGTTTGGTTTCACAAACAACTTACCTCAACACTACATATCGCATGTCGCATATTGCAAAAACGCTCGCTTAGCGTTCGGTATTGTACTCGGGAGACGGCTCTTTCACACGAATTGGGGTCGGCTTAGTCGCCCACTAGAAATGCGAGGAGGGACGGGCTGGACGGGAGTCGTGCATGTGCAGGGCAGCTGAGAAGTACGGATATCTAATCCCAAATTTCAAAGATTCGAGGAGTAAACCATCAATTTGTAATTCCTGAGATTTCTAATATATGTCTCTATAAGAAGTATCTGCGCGCATCCACACAAAGCGCGTCGTACCACCTCAAAGCTCCACAACTCGTAGGCATACCGCCTCCTACATCAAGATGCTGCCCCCATCGCTACAGACCACAGTCCCCGTAGAGTTCCAGTTCCTCATCAGGTAGATGTAAGCCTCCGCGACCTCGTCCGGCTGCCCGACTCGCCCAAGCAGCATCCTGCCCTTCAGCATCTCAGCCCTCTCCTCCCTCGCCTCGAGCGGTCCCCAGAGCTCCGTGATCGTCGCCCCGGGACTGACGAGATTGACTCTTCGCGGAGCAAGTCTATGCGTAGCACGGTGAAGTCAGTGATCGTGGTCGACGAACTCAACAGACCGAGTAGAAGTAAAGGTAAAAGTCAAAAGGAAAATGAAATGGATACTCACTCAAGAGCCAAACCCTTGACCATCCCAAAAAGCGCCGCAGCCCCAGGAACCTCCACCACCCACCCCTTGATAGGCTTGAGGCCGATCTGCCCACTAGTGAGGATCAGACTGGACGTGAAGCCCCCCTTCATAAAACTTGGCGCCAATTTCGCGATCAGCATGGGCACCACGAGACTAAACTGCGTCTTCGCAAGCAGCTCGTCCCTACCGACCTGCGCGAGTGAGGACGGGCCGCCGAAAGGATCAATGGCCGTGTTAACGACGTGGTCGAGCAGGCGTGTACCGTCCTGCGTCACGGCGTTCAGTAGGGTCAGGAGATTCGACTCGACGTCTGCCACGCTTAGATCACATACGCTGTGGGTTGGGCGTGGTTAGTGATAATTTCTTAAGGAGGAGGTTCGGGAGGGAGAAGACTGGTCGAAGACAAAAAGGGGTTCCAGGCTAGATTGTCGAGAAGCACATGTAGGTTGAATTCTGCTCCTGCTATGGTCTAGGGCAGGAAAGAAAACTCCATTGGAACTTACTGGCCGGATATTGCGGAGGATAGAGACGGGTTCGAGCTTGTTAGTTTTGAGACGGCGGTTGAGATTCGTTGAGGGTTCGAGGAGGCGATTGCGACAATGGCACCTTGTGAGAGGGCACCTTGGGCTACTGCGAAGCCGATCCCGGAAGAGCCGCCTATTATGAGGACCGATTGGCTTTTGATCGATGGCATATTCAAGGGTAGGGAGTTTGAGAGCGTAATGGCATGTATGAGCAGGTGATTTCTTGGGAGATGCCCGATCGGGGATGAGGGACTGGGGATCTGAATGAATATATTCTGAGCGGAGACTTGGTATGGAGCGGATTTAATGCTGAGCAAACAGTATTTCCGCTATCTCCATCTAAAGCAAAATCATGGCATTCAGTGTTGACCCGAGTGAGGAAAGCGTTACCAGGAGGCTGAGATGGACATCCATTCAAGGGCTTCTGAATACGATGGGAGGTTAGCGTGTGTTGAGGGATCGTTCCAGAGGAGAAATTCAATATCCGTAGAAAGCTGTGCCGCGTTTGGACAGCACATATCGGATGATATCTTCTCATTGATATATAGTGAGTCGGAGATGTTGAAAGCCCTGAAATCTTTGGAAAAGAAGGAGATAGGGTTCGTTATTATATCTCTTGGACTACCAAAACATAAGAACGCCACCAAGGACAATTGTAAAGCTAGCCATCACACCAGGGCATTTGATGAATAAAAACAATAAGGCTGAGCTGTTAGGAGTTCCGACTTCCGTGACTGTGTCCCATTCAGAACGCCCGAGAGCTCTGCCGTCCCACAACCTTGGTTACCTTCGTTCGTAAATCGTTCATCATCGAAGGATTTACGAAGGATATCAGATTCATGAAGCTTACTGGTTTCTCGCAGGCTGACGCTGCCGCTCGGAGAGGTTGACAAAATTCGCGAATATTGCCGAATGCAAAACAAACCCTCCGATACGCAGCGGTAACGAAGAATGGTACATCTGCGCAGCCCAGTATTCGCCATGATCTTTCGGATTTAGATGTGCAACCTAATGAGTGGGTTCGTCAGTTCAGTCAGGATTGCATTCACTGAGATCTATCCGAACGGGGAACATTGTTACTAGATGGACGAGAATAGCAGATCCATTTTGGTAGAGTTCGGAGCCATGACTCGTGGATGTTTTGACATCGAGGTTGTTGGGAATTGCGATGTGGAGATTGCTACCAGTAGAGTAACTACCTTCCGGATAGCAATATCGACATGGTATTGATACTCGCTCCTGGTGGTGACTGCAGCATCTGACCTTCATGGGCTATGGTGAAAGCCGCTGTTATATTTATTTGTCGTGATAGTGCTTGAAGAAAAGCAAAAAGGCAGTGCCTTGTGCAGAAAACCGAGACAATCACTGAACGCTCAAAAGGACACAGAAAATGGTCTCTTCTCGACGTCTTGCCAACATTTTGGACTCTCGCGTCCTCTAGTGAGGATGCGACGTGAGATATCTCGAACAGATTTTATTCAAAAATCCAGTGTAAGGCTGATGCACAGAAAAACACCTTGTACAGTCTAGCTGTAGCATGGAGTGCAGTCAATAAAGGTTGAAGCAAGCACACTTCGCAGGGACGCGAAGATCAAGTACAGCATCTCAAGCTGCTAGAGCACTGGTACCAGATCAACTCCCAGAAATGAGATAATGTGATCAGACTCCACCTGACTTGAGCTTGGTATACTTCTCCCAAGTTTTCCTCTGCAGAGCGCGCTGCTCATTCACGACCTTCCAAAGCTCCTCATTCTCCTTTTGCAACTTTTCGTCTGCACTTGAAGACGTGGCCACTGGTCTTGAGAGTCTGGAAATAGCATCTTCGAGCATATCTGCTGGGAAACCTGGGTCTTCCAGAACTCTAGCAAAGGTGTTGCTCCCAATGGAACCGCTCAGTTGAGCGGTGAATGTGTAGGCATTTTCACCAAGTTTTGGTTTCACCACTGTGGACAATTTCGTCATCCTCCTTTCTGGAAATGGGAATTGCATCAGGATATTAGTCACAGGGGCATTAAGATCGGTAATCTCTGCCGAGAAAGCTTTCCGACCGGCGTCCCATTGTGCAATTTTCCCAGAAGCATGACCGGAGAGTAAACTCGTCCCGTCGTAGCTTAGTCCCATGCAATGCGCAGCGCCGACATCTGAAGGTGCAGTCCAGGGAGGAAGTGTGATTTGCAGTGGCGTGTTTTGAAGCCTGGTATCGAAAAGTGGGTTGAGAACAGAATCTCTTTGTAGAAACTCGAGGATTTGGATTGAGCCATCCTCGAATCCGACGAATACACCCCGATCGCACGGATCCAAAGCAAGACATAGTGGCGTGGATGGGAGGAGGAATGTCCGTAGAAGGTCTCCGCTGTGGTAGTTCCAGACAATGACGGTGTTATCCTTGCTGGCTGAAACACAGATATTCGTTGTGCTTGCGCTGTGGCCCATCACGAGAGCGGTGATGGCAGCTCGGTGGTTCGACAAAGTTCGCAGGGGCTCGTGTGTTTCACTCGTAGTCAAAGATAACAAGCGGTGTATCGACCACACGTTGATATTTGAGTCTTCGGATCCTGTGAGTAAATGTGAACGGGTAGCAGCTAAGCAAGATATGGGTTGGAGATGGGCGGCGGGGGTAGAGACTTGTCTGCCCGTACAGATCTGCGCAGGTCAGTAGATGACCGGCCAAGAAGAAAAGGAGTGTACGCACTTCCCACAGTATTACCCTCCCTTCTGCCGTTCCAAGGACTAAGACTGTCTCGGCGATCATGGTCAAGCTGTGAATCCTTTCTGGAAATGAGACCAGGGCTTCCTGATTTCCACGCTCTCGCGAATAGACATGAACCACAGCCTTGTCTACCTGCGCGGCAAAGATGTGGGTGTCGGTGGCCGCCAAAGCGTTGACGGGGGTGGAACTCTTCTTGAACGAGGACTTCTGGGTGAGGGTAGGATGCAGGTCGTGGACGAAGATGCCGACATCTTTGGCAATGGCGGTGTTCGCCGACTTGGGCTGCGCTCGAATGGCCGTGATGAAAGTCTCGGACAACATGATGTGATTGGGGATAAGTATCGTGACGGCAATTCGAATGGGGGTTGTGGGGAGAGTTTTGGGATGGTGGGAGGATGGTGGGAGGATGTTTGAAGATGTCGCAAAAGATTGGATCGACTCGTCAGATTCTGGCGGTGGTGTATGATGGATCTACGCCAGGATGGACGGATGATAGATAGATATATGACGCCAATGCAATGCAATGCAATGCAGTGTCATGCAATGCAGCTGAAGCTGAAGCGGATAATCATCTATCGCATAGAGGTCTAAGCTGAAATGGACCGAAGAGAAGGGAGGGGGGAGGGGGGAGGGCGGAGGAGAATAGATAGTTGTTGTTGTTGTTGTTGGATTTTTCTTTTTCTTTTTCTACTTCGGTCGGTTGTGCCTCCGAGCAAAATAGAGTGCTGGCTGTGTGCTGTGACGCATTGGGGAAGAAGCGATCGGCCGCGGACCGATTCGCTTGAGCCACCACCACCACCACCAGAACCCGACAGTTGGGACTCTTCCGCTCTCTGGCCACTCTCTGTCCTGCATCCTCTCTCGCTCACTCCTCTGCCGCTCTCGACAACAACAACAACAGCAACAACAACAAGGATTCTACTTCTCTCCCCTGCTGATCTCCTGCACAACACTCTTTCCGATCTACTTACCCTGCTGATGCGATTATCTCCTACCTTGTTCTTCTCTTCTTGGAGTCATCGAGTCCTTTTCCCCCTCCCCTGCCATATCATACAATCCTCACGATACTTCCCCACACAGAGCTACTGTGCTCATCCGCCTCAGGTAGGACGAGTATATCGGATCATCGTGCGAACAGTATCAAGGTGCTGGACGTGATTACACATCCGAAGTACCAGTATTGTTGTCAATATGGTCCGCAGTCTCTCTCTATCTACCCCTCTCTCACCTTGATTCTCATATATCCTGGCATATCTCCTCCACTGCTTATCGTGTATATTTTTTGTCGCTCTTCTATCCTCCCCCATTTTCAATCCTGTTCTTCCCTTTTCTTCATATCTTTCATGCATTGCCTGTTCCGAGGATGGGATGGTGTTCAGGTGCAAGAGATAGTGTCCTATCACTTCCTCTCCCAGCACGAGATCCCCCCTTGCCTCGCAGCATATTCGCCAGACCGTCTCCATATTTGGGATATATCATAAACAAGCCCACCCCTCTCGATCCATCCAGCACAGACCACTGCTGTTCGTGCGCTTCCTATTCGTTCCCCAGACTCCTTCTCATTCTTTGCCCTTACCGATCCGGGCTGAATGGTGGCGTCGTCTGCCCCCTGCTGCATGGACAAGCCTTAACCGACCGCCTCCAGAAGAAACAAGTATAATTGTACAATGCATCCAATATTGCGGGCAAAGGGATGGGAGTAAGTCATATCCCACTCATTGCCAGTCGCAAGTCTCAAGTCTCAGGTCTCAGTCTCAAGACAACAGGGAGCCCTAGCTATAAGCTGCCTTCAGTCCTTTATTATCACAGCCACCTTTCTTACTTCTCTTCCTACTTGCTTTTCCCTACTGTTCGTGATTTGCATTTTGATCTCATTCTATTGGAGATAGTTGCATTCTTGTCACACAACACCTTCCTTTTGACGATCTCCGTCTTCTTTGAGACATCTGCCCTGTGGACGACGACTGATCACAATGGCATCCCCTCGTGGTGTCACTGCTCATCAGTACAACCACACCTCAGCTTCCGTCATGGAACCGCCGTGCAGCAGTTCTTCGAAGTCGTATATCTCCACTCCTACCCACACAATCAACGACGGACGTACAATGATGCGGCACTGCAAGTCCCTACCATCTATCAATCTCGCCATGTTCTCCACAGACTCCTCACCCAGTACTGCTGTACAGAGACACAGAGCGGAGTCTACAAACTCTCTTCGACGATCAGTCTCTGGTATGAAACGTCTGCTACCTCTCAAGCTCTCACCGTCTCGATCAACCGCAACCTGGAGTTCTCCACCGCCGATCCAAAGGTCGAGTTTTGAATTCGAACACTCGCTAGAGCGGTCCATGTCCAGGACGTCGCAACGCTCGTTCAAAAGACGTTTCAACGTCCCCCGACCCACGACTGTCAAGCAAAAACTGTACCGTGACATGCCAGTGTATACAGAACCTGGCTCACCTCTGCTCAATCTGGCCTTTTATCAAGAAGAGCCGGATTGCTTCAACTCGGGTACAGTTGAGACTTACGAGGAAGACTCCAACTTTGATGGGTACGTAAGCTCGAGTAGCCAGGACGAGGATTTGGAAGGTGTCGATGGAGAATCACCCCTATCAGATACTCTATCACCTACAAGGACCAGCCAACATTCACGTAGCTCTGAGTTGTCCTTCAAATGTCTAGGAGAAGAACGGCCGCTGTTCAGAGATGAAAGCGCCTGGCTGAGTAGCCATCTCAGTCGGCGCAATATCCAGGAAAAAGATGCTTTCCCTCAGATTCTGGCCGACAACATGCCACCGGATCATGACGTCGAGGGATGGTTGAGCATGAGCGAGACGAGTAGTATTTCAGGGGACGAGGATCAAGATTCATATGTGAGAATTAATTCTCCTTCTGGTGAACTTGACTAACGACTGCAGATGTGCGCAACCGTCTCTCTCATATCTGCTAGAGCGCAGGTTGTCGATGTAAATTTCAAGGGGCGATCTTTCAAAATCCCTCCTAGATCCTCTTCGCTTCCCGAGACTCGACGCCAATCCCTCGCATCTGAAAGTAGATGTAAGAGTAGAATGGCGAATCGGGACAGTTATACTAAATGGTGGGACGAGGACAATGGTATTGGGCGTGGCGTTCCGCAACCACCTCTACCCCAACATCCACCCGACCTCGCCTTAACGACGCCACCAGACTCCCCAAAGCTCCAATGCTCAAAGAGAATTCGAAAAACAGTGGGACTTGGAATTTCCTCAGACCCTAACGCTTTTGCCGATGAATACAGCGTCGCTCGGGGCCTAGCTTCCACGAACGAAATCATTTCAGATCTCGAAGAATCGGTAGCCAGCTGCTCATTGAGCATGCTGGATCCGCAGACTCCCTGTATAGCGGCAATTCGTGTCCACCTTAATCAGTCATTTCACACGAGATGGGAAGATCAAGCACCACTACGATCACCCTTCTCAGAAGGAGTCGACTGGCGACCTCGGCCAAACACAATGATGCCGAAGTCCAAGCCCAAATCAACTTTGAAGCGTACCTTTTCATCACGCAGATCAACAGCTGCGGCTATCTCGAATCAAGACTGGGCTCAACCTTTTCAAGACACACTGGAGACCATGGACAAACAAAACATGGCTCCAAATCAGCCTAATCTACAACTCCTTGCTGCGATCTTTCCTGATACCCCCCACGAGATGCGTTCTGCTCTCTACGCCAACGTTCTCGCATATCTCTTCTTCACACACGCAAACTACTCCCGTTTCCTGCAAAACCACACTCCACCTCCTTCGCCACCACATCTCCTACCCTATTTCACTACCACATCTCAATCCATCCCAAACAAAGCCGCCGACCGCCTAGGAATGCCCATCTCGGAGGATCTCCCTCGGCGAATCTGTGTTGGCAGCGATGCAATCGTCCTGCGTAACCCGGGAGTGCAAAGGAGTGTTGAGACACTGGTGGAGAGAATCAGAGCCAACATCGGGTGTCTGATTGGCGAGATGGAGGGGAGTGTGCGAAGACCGGAATCCGCAGATACGCAAGGGGTTAGTGAAACCTTCCTCAGGGCCTTAGGCGAGATCGTCAAGGGGTGTGAGCAGGAATGCTTCATTGTGTCTCAGGACTAATCTGTTCGACTGTGTCTCATGTTTCACATTGAAGAATCTGTCTATTTCCAATATAGTATTCATTGTTATTAGGGAGACGGGATTTTGAATGTGTTTTTTGTAAGGAGCTGAGCTTCGTTAGCGTCTGCGATGTTTTGGTTGCCTGTTCTTTTAAGCCTGATACAGTAATATCTATTCTTAATCACTCTAATAGTTCCATGTCATTCCAATGATGAAGCTCTTACAGATAGTATGTAAAGTCTCTCGAACATTCGGTGTAAATATTGCACTCAAGCTATTATCACAACTCTTGCTAGTGCTATTCGGTTTTCATCTATGTTACTGTACCATAAGTTGCCCAAGTAGGTAAGTCATGATCAATCTATTAGTGGCCATCTTCTTCAAAAGACTCTCCAAGGCAGACGAGATACACCACCGCGAACCGTTACAAACATGCCTGCCTTTCGCTCGAATATATTTCCAGTAACTGTAGATACCCTCCTCTCCCGTCCACCAACACACCTCATTCCTTACGTTCCAAACCCACCGTGTCTTCGATCCGATACAAATTCTTCGACCCATGATTCCTCCGCCTCCTTCAGACTCCTCAACCCTACTTCCAGGCCCCCAATCTCACCCCTCAGAACCTCATGGGGATGCGTCCGAAGCAGCCCATTCCTCGGCGCGAGAGACAAGTCTCCCATAACCGCTATTCCAAACGCCCTAGGCGTCAATTTTGACTCTATGACCGATCGATCCCGTCCGGGATCCAGGGGGTCGAACAGCGCGGGTGTGTTCATGGTCCCGACTTGGACTCCCTTGGGGGGCGCGCGACCAGCTGTGCTGGGGTTGAACGCATATACGGAATTCTCTGACGCGAGCAACGGGCTCAGGAAACGATTGTACAGTACATGCTCTTATAGAGGGTTAGAGTGTGTTCATGCCTTGATCTTGATCTTGAGCTTGGCTGGGGATCGTGAGGGCCAACCTGGGAATGTGGTGTTTGAATGGGTGTGCGCAGTGGAGTGGGCGAGCCCTACGCCGTACTCTATGTAGTCGCTGCTGTGGTTAGTAGCCACGACCCTATCTCCGATCCTGAAATCGAATATGTTCAACCTTAAAATAATCTAGCAACCTGTAGCAAGAGCCTCTCGTTGGAAACTGCCTGACTGAATGGATATAGCCCGCCATGTCCTTCCCTGAGTTGGAATGGACGGGGCTCTTCCCTTCTTCAGCTAAGTCTCTCAACTCTTGCGCGTCCGCTCCTTTCCAGTCAGGTTCGTAAGTGCTTACAAAACAGACCTTGGTCGACACTTTATCCAAATACTTTGATAGCTAAACAAAACCACTTCATGGACGATTTGCAATCAAAGTGATACAAGCTCTTTCTTATGTAGCAACTGGTAGGACTCCAAATAACCAGGCGAGGGGTAATTACCGGATTAGGGTAGTACGTTGCTAGCAGCACTAGCGAGCTACTAGGGCGTACCAAGCCCAATGGAGCACATTGGTAAAGGACACAAGAGATCGTTCTTGTATCTCTCATTACCCTGCAGCCTCTTGATATAATAACACCATAATTCCACGAAGCTCAATTGGACATTACGGTATTCTACAAACGTCCTGGTTTCTGGAGCTTATCCATCATTGGAAACAAGCACCCAGCCCAAAACAAAACTCAAGCAGGGTCGGTGCCTCCGAGGTGGCGCTCTGAATTCACTTGCAATGGGATTATGGGAAGAGATCCCAAAGATCAATGCGACTTCTTGCACTCTCCTGCTTCTATGCACACTAACAAACGGATAGTATGGGGTCATATGGGACCATCTAACGGATTACTTGCAAGGGCATTCGCACAGGTGGTTGAAATTCGTCAGGCAAACATTCGACATCACAGCGTTGCCTGCCGCATTTTTGAAGCCCAGCTTGACCAGAAAGATGCTAACCCTACCAACTCAACAAGTGAAATGGTGAGGAAGTATTATCACTTGGAACCAAAGATTGGCCTAGGTTGCTGTCATCATAGCTACGGTCTCGTCGCAACCGCCAAGCGAGCTCAATCCCTTTTTCGTTCTCATCGTCTTCATGCTCCATTGCCTCGTATTCGAAATGAGAAGATCTCAGCCCAAGCCGATGTTAAGTGAATTGTTCCTCGTTGGATAGCTGCATCTTTTCACAAAGACGAATAGGTGAGGTGTCACATCTGCAACATGCAGGCTTGAAAATAGCAAACATCTTTGAAAAAAAAAGCAAGTTGCCAACACCCCACCACCGACGACCTGATTTCATTCACTTCTTCAAAGTAAAAACATCATCCTCGGGTTAGATCGCTAGTCTCCCAATCTTTTCACTTTTTCCAAATCGGCTCACCTTTAAACTCGACGAATTTCTCAAACTTCCTTGTCTTTTGCACTGCGAATTTCAATCATCACGACCTGCACACCGATGATTTATTAAGACCTGTTATCCTCCATCCAAACTGCAACCCATCAAAAGACCTTTCCTTCATGAAAGGAAAGCGTGCCAAAAAGGCGAACAAGCCTTCGGGCTTGCCTGCTGGATCTCATGCCTTTAAGAAAAGATCATTTCCCACCTCCATCGCTGGTTCACAACTGTCTCAACCCAAGAAAAAGCCCAAATTCTCCTCTGCAAAGGACCCGAAGAGCGTCACTTTCGATCCGCCTACCCTCAGCCCCGATGCAAAGCTTACCAACGCTGAATACATATTGAAGCATAAACTTACCATCTCAAGCCCGAGCAAGCAAGGGACAGTCGGCTTCGACTCGATCGGGAAGACCGTCAATGGCTCTGTGGCTCACCAAACGGCCAGTCATTCTCCAGGTGGGAATGCTACAGTTACAGCTGCCAATACCTCCGAGCAGCATAGAGAGCCAGAGGTCCTCTCCCTTCAGAAGAATGCTAGGGCTTCCCCCCGTGGTGCTATAACACGCGGAAATGGCAACACCAGCCTAGTCAATAACACGGCCACCACGTCTGCTGTCATTGACTCCACCAAGCAGACAGTTCCCGAACACAGCCCGAAGCTGGATCTCAGCGACATCAGCACCCTTGGTCAGGCCAAAGAAGTCAAGGAAAAGTCTTCCTCTAGCCAAGCCAAGAATACCGAAATTGCTAGTCATGATCTCGACCAGCAGCGTCAGTATGAGGTTATCTCCAATAGAAACGTTACTGGAAGCAACAATACTGGTCTCCATCCTCAAGTCAAGACTGAGCTCTTCAATGGTGCTAAAGCTTCTCCCAACAAGAGCAATGCTATCACACCTCCGAAAGACGAAGCTGTAGTCAACGGTGTCTCTTCGCCAACGACAGAGGTCGTCGACTTGTGTACCTCGGAGAGCGAAAGCGTGAGCGAGGATGTGAGCAAGAGTGAAAGCGAGAGTGGTAGCGAAGTTGAAGACAGTTACTTGGACGATAGAAAAGCTGATGATCGTCCAACGAGTCTACGGGTTCTGGACGAGATTGTAAATTCTACCAGCGAGAGTGAAGAAAGTGACGAAAAGTCAGAAAAGTCCGTTGTTCCAGCCAAGGCCACATTCGCTACTCCATCTGCTCGGCTCGAAGATACAATGAGTAGCTCCTCTAGCGAAGATAAAAGCGATAGTGATCCCGAAGAGATTGCTATTTTGTCTCCTCCTTCTCAGGCTGGCTTTGATTCATCTGTTCGTAACATCAGACAACCTGGTGTATCATACCACGGTACTACTAAACCTCCACGACCGCTTGCATTCTTTGATCCTGTCAAAGCCACTTCCAGTCCTTCCCATTCCGAGACGCCCAGAGAAATAGACGTTTCCTCCGAGGAAAGCGGAAACGATGGTGACGACAATGGAGAAGGATCTTCGGTCTTGGCCAAGAAGCAAAGGAGCACGAAGCGCAGGATTACAGAGATTGTAGAGTCGTCTAGTGAGAGCGAGATCGAAAGCGGATACGACAGCGATGAGGAACAGGAACAGCTAGGTCCCATGACATGCCAGCCCATCATCAAATCACTGTCCATATTTGAAGAATTGGAGGTCTCGTCCGGAGATAGTGGCAGTGAGACTGAGGAGGAAGAAGAGCAGACGAGCACGAAAGCCGAAATCGAAAACGCTTCTGCCAGAGAGACCACGTCTGAGAGCAGCGATGGTGAAAGCGATGACGAATCCGAGGAAGCTCATACGAGTCATAGTATCTCCTCAGGAAATTACGTTCTCACTGCCAATCGAAGTCTCTCCAACGGCCCTCAAGGTCTCATACCAACCTTGGATCCTGATAGCGAGCGTGTTCCAGTGAAAGAGAAAGTTGCACCATCCGTCTCCACCGCAACTCTAGGTTCGAGCAAAAGCACCCAGCCTCAGATCTTCTTGCATTCCCAGCCGCCGAACAAAATGACTTCTGACAGCAACATTGAGAACACACTGGGTCTGAGCGTCCAGACAGATCTCCCTTCCAATAGTCCCGAAGAAGTCACCGGTGAAGAGCCCACCATACAAGAAGATTCGGTCACTTCCCACGTTATCCCAAGATGGTTTCCACCAAGAGTTAAGCAGATCTTGACGAGCCCGAACTTCCCCGAAGCCACGCTTCCCCAGGTACTATTCTCCCTCGTTCGTGCAAACTTGAAGTTTCCTAAAGTTTTCTAACATTCACAGGAGATCAACAAGGTCAATCGTTATCGTGCCTGGCTTGAAGGCGTTCGCTACCGCCACTGGCAGCGGTTCAATCTTGCCGAGACGAAGCGCACCAAATTGACGGAACTACTCCTCGGATACAAGACGCGGGGAAAAGCCATGGAACGATACAGACACCGATTCGAGCAACGTGTGATGTGGAAGAAGGAATCCTTGAGGGCCTTCAAGAGTTTGGACAAGCTGACCAAAGGCACTAAGGTCTTGGACAATGCCGTCAACGACGTCTTTGACCACAAGCAGAAAGTAACGATGCAGTGGGTGGAGAGTCAGAAGCGCGCAGAGAGAGCGAGAGGATATCCGGTTCCTTGATCTGGATAATCATGATTGTTTCGAGATGAGTGGCTGTTAGGATAAAGGCGCATTTGATCCACTCCATCGAAAAAGTGGTCTGCTCTGTCCTTTCCTTGCTTCACTTACATGGACCGTATCTGTTATGGAATTCCATTGTACTAAAAGGAAGACAAATTCTGAGACGTCTGTATGACGTTTTTTTGGACTCACGATGGGATGACCGACATTACGGCGCCTTTGCTGCGGTCAGAGACCAGTCTGTTCTCATACCATCCACGACTGATGTCCACTCAACTGTCAAGCTGCCAAGCAGTCTATTTACAAGATACTGTGGTAGATCATAGAATGACACTATTTTCCTTCACCTCGGATATTTCTGTTAATTAGAAGGAGAACACTGACAATGCTTTTACTGTCCTCCCATCTCAAGTTCTTCTAACCGCATGATTTGAAGTCCGAAACATCCAAGTAGACAGAGAGGCATGACTTGTTCACTTGTGCATATGAGCAGCGGAGGCTCATTGTATCCAATTCTCGGAATAAAGATACCTCTTTCCGTTAGAAAAATGAATATTACAACATAAGGTAGTTCCCTTAATCGCACATAGTGAAAGATGAGGTATGCGAGATGTATGAACTTTTGAACGCCATTGAAAGTACAATATATGGAATGTCACTTTTTCCGAAAGCTTTTGGACATGGATGTAGCCTATACAGATATATGGACATACAATCCCAAAACGCCAATGAACAGCATCATTCAGATCTCGATCTACCATTTACAATATAAAACACAATCCACAACCAGGATTCGCCGAGTACATTGACTAGTAAGTCATCCTTTGGGAAATCAAAGCAACAACTGGCGAAGAACACGAAAGGCAAAAAGCAAAACCAACGAGAAGAGCTGGACGTTTGCTGAGGCTGTAGTCATGTCAGATAACAGTCGAGTGTATCGAAACAATGAGAACGCTATCGAGTAATTGCCATGGTTTTCGATCTAGGGTATGGATCACAATCTCGATCGAGATACGAGGACCGAGTCCAGTGTTATTCAAAGCCATAGGGGAATCCGCGAGCCTTGCTTGATCAGCGCCTCTGCTTGCCGCTCTCCGAGAGTGGCACGGAACTCGCTCCGAACGAGTTTCGGCCTCTCGTTTCTCTTCTCAAGAGCTTCGTTCGCTCGAAGTTTCCAGAATTTTGTGTTGTTACTCGTCGTCGAGCTTATCGAGAAGGCACGGTCATGATAGCCAAGGCGTACGTTTTTAGGCTGTACAGCGTGTTTGGGGACATCAGCGGATGTTTCCTGAAGACAGCTCTTCTTTGGCGTGATCTCCTGTTCAACAGGTCCTTCCATTCTTGAGGGGACGGGGCGAGCGTACTTTCGCACAGTATCTGCTAGCATCCTGTCCCTTTCCTCTTTGACTCTTCTGAGCTTTTCCATCTTGATCGTCACCTTCTCGGCCTCAACCCTCGCGGCCTCAACCTCCAATTGCTGTTCTTTCCGTCGAAGCTTCTCTTCCCTAAGTGCTAACTTCCATTGTTTACTCTCTCTCCTCTTTCTCCTTCGCTCTTCGCTTCGGCTCTTCTCGGCCTGCAACTCCTGAAGCCTTCTTTCCGCCTGCATAATCTCCTCTCGCATCTTGATTTTCTCTTCTAGCCGACGTTCTCTAGCATCCCGACGTTGCTCTTTCATCGTAGCTTTCTGCACCGATGCGACTTCCTCCTCCTTCGCATCTTCTTGCTTTCTTCTCTGCATTTCCCTCTCCTCTAATTCCAAATCTCGCCACTCCATTGGAAAGTTGGCATCGTCTTGTCGCCTTCTGTTGATTCCCATGGCCTCCAAGTCGACGTCTGTGCGCCGTTGGCGAAATTCTTTTCTACGGTCATTCCTGCCATTATTCCTAGGATTCCTTGATCGCTGTGATTTCTCGAGGTGGGTGGGAGTGTACAGCCACTCTATTTCATCGCCTACAGGGGATTCGGCAATGCGCTCCCGACTCGGAGGTCTCGCAGTATTCTCACGAAAATCGCGAGGCATGGTGGGCGTCCTCAATACTTCGAGCCACGAGCTTTTGGTCCCTGGAAGAGCAAACCTCCCGTTCGCTGTGCGGTATCGACATCTCCAGCCCGGATACTTAGGCAGGCGAGCATTCTGATCTTCTCGACGGCCAGCTTCAACCAATCGCTGAAGTATGTTCACGTCATCCATGGAGCCGGATTTACTGGCAGCGAAAAGCTCTCTTGCTTGTATGGCACGCCATTGGGCAATTCGCGCGGGACACTCGCAATCTTCTGCAGATACCCATTGTGACGGCCTCTCATCGCCAAACCATTCGACCCGGTATTGATGACGGTGGGCACTTAATCTTTCTCCAGTCAGTCTCCTCACTGGCAACCCCTGGGCATCCTCTTGTGTGGGCACTAGAGCATTTTGAATGGGTGTACTAGGATGTCTTTCAATCAAAGAAAAGGTCGAATCTCTTTCAATAGATTTCATCACTAGTCCTTCAAGCAGAGAATCGTCGTCACTGGCTTCCGCAGCAGCAGGCTTCGCTGGCCGGGTTCGTAAACGACCTTGAGTCCATGATATATCGGCAGCATCCTCAACGATGTCTTCCTCTTTGTCCGAATCATCTAGTATGATGATTGGAATCTCTTGGTAGTATTTCTTGCTGTTTTCGATTCCAGTACCTGTGACACTGGAGGGGGTGCAGGGTTCTGGAGAGCTATTGGGGCTTGCCGAAAATAGTGCCATGTTATCGTCCCAGAAGGATAGATCCAGCAGCTCGTCATCTGGTGATTCTGCAACGGGATTTTCTCCTTCAAAACATGGGAAGCTTCGTATCCCATGATGTATCTGGGTGGCTGATGGCGCTGAGACTAGATAGGACGTTGGAGGGCTAGAAATATTCTGCGTATCTCGGCTGGAAGTTTGAATTCCTGTTCGAAAGAGACATCGAAGCAGTTGTTGTGGCTCAGGTGTCGGAGTGCGATCTTTGTGGCCAGTATATGGCAGACCATGAGGTCTAGAGGCGGATGCCATTGAAGGGACCTTCGTGGGATTGGATGAGAGTCTGGGAAGACGGCTATCCTGTGGTCTGGGTGCTGGACGAGGCTGAGAGGTGTGTAGCCTCGGCGGTGCTGTGGTGCAGCGATCGGAACGTCTGAAACGCATTGTACGAAATGTTGATAATAAAGATAATCATGCAGACGATTCGTGACGGATGTTAGAGGCCAACCTGAATGTCCATAGCAATGAAATGGCTGGTGAAAGCTTTCTGTAAAGGAGCACACCAATATTGACAGGAAAAATTAAGAGAATAAGCAGCGATCAAAAGCAACGTCAACGCGTTCTCAACGCGCGCGTCTCGGTGAGATAGACGTGACTTCGTCGAAGATTAATCATTACGATACGGCAGACAGACCAGGTTTACTGAGCCTCATTACCTTCGCCGCATAGGCTAGAGAGAAAGCCCCTGGAGCACTAGTCGATCTACTTTCAAGGATTCAGCTAAGGTCGTTCCAATCATAGTGTCTAGCTGGTCCTTCCCCAGCAACTTAATGCTATTTTCCATTGACCTCGCCTGTGGTATGCTTTCCCAATGTTCTGTAACAAACTTTTGCGATCCAGAAACGAGGCTATCGCCTTACTCCGTATGCTGTAATCTAGATCCACTTAGATAAAGATATGCCTGTTCGTAATCCATGCTCAATACCTTCTTAACGAGAATCCGAATTGTTCTCTGAGTGGTCAAAGCATTTCTGATATCTTTCGTGGCGTTTAATAGCTTGAAACAAATCGAATCCCAATGTTCCATAGACGGGAGCCGAATCCTAGCCTCTGCCTCCGAAATTGAGCTTATCACAATGTATCAGACGAAGTTGTGCTGACACAGGGGGTTCTGGCCGTCATCTCCCATCCTCAGGGTGACTGCCTTGTAAACTCCGAGCGCCTTGCCTGTTAAGTCTGGAAATCTGCGTCGCACACTTATACAACCCCTGTGCTCATTTTGCTTTTTCAAAGAACCACTTGGCTAGTAGTCGAGGAAATTGCGCAGAACCTAGGCTAGTCGGTGGGAAACTTCCTTCAAATTCCGAGGCAGCCAGTTTTGCACGTGGCTGCTTGCAAGGCTTGGTGCGTACACTGGCTTAAAGAGTCCCGCAGCTCAAAGTAAACCAACCAAGAGTTTACAAGACAGGCTCAAAATCACCAAGAGCGAACATGGATTTGCAAATGGAAACTCGCTCCAGAGCAACGGCCTACCACAGACCAAGAATCGGCTGAAGCATTTGTACGGACGTCTTGAAACGACGACCCATTGGGATAATCTTGGTCATGATCAACCCATTCCAGGACCGAATTGTATCAGATGAGAATGAATTCCATTGACTGGTCCAGAAGCGGCATTTCATTGTATCTATCCGTCAAGTCCTTCCATAGATGGCTGTCATGATATAATCTTTAGACGAGTCTTCGTTGAGTGACGCATGGCAGACGACGTCCGAAAGACAGCGTAGGCGCATCCGTATCATGTTCCGGAAACCTCTCAAGACCTGTTTGTTCTTCACACTTGTACATACAGGAGCAGACTTCCAACATCGGCAGGGCGACGCTTCGGGGTGACTGGAAATGTCTCCTGGTCAGCCATAGTTTCTTCGCAGGGATGAAAGTTCGCTGGAATATCGGTATCAGAGTCGCTATCTTCAAGAGTAAGGTGTTCGAGGGCTCGTTTCAAGTGGTCTAGGGTGCTGATGCGGGTGGCCCGACTTGAGGCCCAACTGCGAAGTTTGCCATAATAAACCAGCTGGCGTCAGATGGCTTTCGCAGATTTGAACAGAAAGGTATTTCGAGATGTGTTGTCGATACCGAGTTATGATGCTCACGATATCGGTCAACGTTGTCGAGTGCTACCTACGAGGGGAGGGGAGGGTGAATGAAGCTTGACTTCCCACGCGTCTGTGCGTTGCTCGGTTTCGCATCCGCTATGTAAGCCCCTGAGCTTTGGCAATGCTGAAGATTTCCTGCACCTTCAAATGCAAACTACACGGAACTTGTGCGATGACAGATGGGCTTGGTGTTCTTTGGTATAACGTTCAGACTTGCAATCTATGGTTAACTTCTTGCTTCGATGCTTATTCATTGAGGCTTAGAAACCAGAGGTCTAGCTAACCTTTTTACGAACGTCTAGGAGGCTGATCTATTTCGAGCGGTCAAGAAGTAGAGAATACAGTGAACGCCATGTAGATGGACAAAATTATGCCAGTCGTTTCGCAAACTACATGCCAGCGCAAGCATGTCCCCTAGTTGAAAGCTCAAGGAAGCACAGTCTGTATGGTCTCATCTCTACCCTGCTTCAAGAAGGGCAAAAGCTCCGTCCCACCCGTCCCTGATAAACCATCGCTCGATTTCTTCATCGTTGACGCGACCGCAAGATTTAAGCCGCTAGATTGCGTGGGGGGCATCTTCCGCGAAGGCAAGATAATGTATCGAGTCACGATTTGAATGTGTACATCTCGAAATGCGGTGAACCGAGCAACAGCGAGGTTGTAGGCAGCGGTTACGTCTTCAGTGCATGCTGATGTCTTGACGTAGTCGCGGATGTTCGCAGCAGATTCAATGCGCTGAAGAAAGCTGCGATGATTGCCAGGCATGTACTTGCGCATTTCCTAGAAATCTATTAGAACAAGAAAGGGGCCGCCAGGTCGAGAGCGACTTACCAAAAGGAAGCCGTGCTTGGCTTTCAGATCCACCTCCACGACCTTCGAGTTCTTTGTGGGCGAGTGCTCGACTCCGAGAACAATGTCAAAGAATTGGATCAATGAGCTCTGGGCATTGCTTCCACCGCTGTATTGTCTCCACTGACCTTCCCTGTCACCTTCTTCGTAGAAAACGCCACTAGGTAAACCAGCTGATCCCATGTTCTTACTTCCTGCCAAGAACGGGCGGATCTTGTGGTAGAACACTTCAGGATCACATTTCTCATACATTCGGTCCAGGATGGCTGCAATCTCCGGGAGCGTATCTGCGAATTTGAGAAGACATTTTCCAACGGTGTATGCGTCGTCCGCCCGAACAGCGTCCATGGCTTTCAGCATCGTGCGGATTATTTCTGCCCCACGTGCTTCAATGGCGACGGAAATCAGATAGAACCAAGCTTCATCTTCGGAGCCTGTAAAGGTGTGCAGAACCGACAAGTTATCTACTTGTGAGAGATCTGAGTTGGGAGGTGCAGTAAAATTCCATAGGTTGAGCGCGGAATAAGTTGCTGTTGCAGGAAGGCCGAGATGGGATGAAACTTCGAGAAACGGAATTGAAATCGCAGCTGGCAATCTCTGATTGAGTCATCAGCAGAGTTTTTGGGCCGAAAATGAGAAAGACAAACTTCGGAAGGACTTTCTCCTCCCCAGATATAGGCATGTGTCAGGAACGAAAGTACAAGATAGGCGCGTTGCCATTCGTTTTCAGCCACCAGTCTAGACGTCGAAAGGGTCGGTAATGCATCGACTTCGCATCTCAGTCGATGTTGTCTCAAAAGTGAAGGTAATCGATGAAGTATTGTTTCCCAGCTGTCATAATACGCGTTTGTTAATCGCCATAAGGGCAATTGATCTGGAAGGAAGCCGGTGCTTGAAGAAACGCCGAACTCTTCGAGAGGGATATTCAAAGGACCTAACATCTTGACAGCTGGAGAAACGGGAATGAAAGAAGAGTAAGTCAACTTAGGACCACAACGTTGAAGACCGGATTCATAGTGAATTTGGAGTACGTGAGCTATACGTATTGGGGACAAAATATCTCCGTGTAAGCCGGGGCGGAACCATAACTACTTGAATCATTCGGGCGACGCACGATAGAGCCTCTAATATTCAAGTTCGGTGTTGGGACCCATGCAGCCCTTGGATACATTGGGCCTTTGGAATGAATCCGTGACTGTGCGGTTATCCACTGCCACGGCAGCAGACTGCAAATAGTGCGGATCCGGAAGCGGATGCGGAACACCAGGTACGTACCTAGGTGAAAATCTTGAACCGATCTAATGCGATATGAGAGGCCAACTGAGACGGGCAGTGCATACAAAGTGGTTGACAAAGGAACTTTCCGATTCTCATGACTGTGAATCACTTGGGGCTCCAACTCGGATCACCCCAGTTATTCCAATTGTCTGCCGTCGGTTTGCAACTCGCGACTTCGCCAAAGCAAACATGGGATCTATCACCAATGACCAACAAAGTCCATTAAAAGTGGCAATACCAACATTTCCATCTGAAGCCAATACCAAAGAGTATGCGCAATCACTAGATGGCAAGGACCACATGAGATCTTTCAGAGAACAGTTCATTATTCCGTCGAGAGAGAATGTTCAATCGAAAAAGGTCGCGAAACCTGGTTCGTTTCGATTGACCCCTCTTCCACGTGACCTGTACTGACATTCATAGGTCTATCTAACGAACCATCCATCTACTTCTGTGGAAACTCTCTCGGACTACAGCCTCGAGCAGTTTCAGAGTACGTTCAGACTTATCTCGATACATGGTCATCTATCGGTGTCCACGGCCACTTTAGAGACCTCGAGGATTCTCCCATGACCCAGTGGCAACTATTGGCCGAACATGCGTCCAAACAACAAGCGCCTATTGTCGGAGCACTTCCATCAGAGGTTGCTACAATGGGATCGTTAACGATGAACCTCCACTTATTAATGGCCAGCTTCTATACTCCTACTGCCATCAAGAACAAGATCATTTTAGATTGGAAGGCGTTCCCAAGCGATCACTATGCCATAGAATCTCAGATCCGGGGACGCGGATATGATCCAGCTGAGTGTATGATCATGATTGGTCCTAAAGAGGGCGAATACGAGATCTCGACCGAGAAGATTCTTTCTGTCATTGACGAGCATGCCTCAACGACTGCGCTACTTCTCCTACCTGGAATCCAGTATTACACTGGACAGCTGTTTGAGATACAGCGCATCACAAAGTACGCTCAATTGAAGAGATTGATTGTCGGGTGGGACCTAGCACATGCGGCAGGAAATGTTCCTCTTCAACTACATGATTGGAATGTCGATTTCGCTGCTTGGTGTACGTATAAATACATGAATGCAGGTCCTGGCGCGATTGCGGGGCTTTATATTCACGAGAGACACGGAACTGTTGACTACAGACAGGATGAAAGCAAGCCTGTTTTCAGACATCGATTGTCTGGATGGTATGGAGGAGACCAAATCGGGCGATTCAACATGGACAACAGCAAGTTTCGCTTCCACTTTTGCGAGGCGTACCACTGACTTCCCTTCAGAGTTCAGACCCAGTACAGGAGCAAGTGGCTACCAAGTCTCTAATCCCTCCATTGTAGATCTTGCCTCACTCTGTGGTGCACTTTCGGTCTTCAACCAAACGTCAATGGCCGATATTCGGGAAAAATCAATGCAGATTACCGCCTATCTAGAGCATCTACTATATTCAGGAACCGAAGAATCGAATAGAGCGTTCCGAATCATCACTCCTTCAGATCCTTCCGCCAGAGGAACTCAGTTGAGTGTTCTACTAAAACCAGGAAGATTAGAGACGCTGTCAGAAATGCTGGAAGAGGCCGGCATTGTGTGTGACAAGAGGAAGCCGGATGTGATTCGAATTGCCCCCGTGCCATTGTACAACACTTATGAAGATGTGTGGAACTTTGTTCAGATTTTCAAAGCGGCTTTAGCAAAATTCGAATAGAATAGTACCAGCATTTTTAGTCGATAAGATCCGCTCGAATGATATGAACGATCTTGAACCATGAAGTATCTGTGCAGGCTTTTTAAAAGCTCGGGCTTACTTTTGTGATTTGACAAAAAGTGATCTGAACCAAATTAGTATCTGGGTCCTTTGACCGAGGCAAATTCTGTGTGCGATCGGGACATTGCAAACAAATAGTGTCGTAGACTTTGTTCTACTCGTTTTTGCTGGATTGTCAGCCTGGTTCAGCCTTGTCTAGCTCTGTCTCCGCTCTCGGTTGGTTGATCCTCGGCAACTCAGCCTCGGCTGTGGGGGAGCATTCAGACGTCATTTACAAGTACCCTCCACCAGCTCTCATATCAATCAACAATGATCTCGGAACTTCTTCTTAGCATATATAATCCAACCAGGTTCCCCTATTCCTCACATTGTCAGCTAACTCGATAATTATATAACTGTCAACATGCCCAAAGCAATCACAATGCAGCAAGTCGAGGGGAAGCCTGGAAAAGTATACTATCCGTCAGTCTCACCCCGCAATCTGCCCAGGGTTGGTAAACATTGCCCCGATCATCGCATTATCACGATGCTTGGGCCATTCCAAAATGCTGATCATCCTCCTCTTCCAGTCTCAGGATTGTCGACGTCTCAACTCCAACTCCCGGACCTAACGACCTCGTCGTTGAGATCCAAGCCGTATCCCTCAATCACCGAGACCTCTTTCTCCGCCAGCATCTCTATCCTTCTCCTTCCTTCGAAGTCCCCCTCCTCGCAGACGGCTACGGCGTCGTGACTGGTGTTGGCAGCTCCGCAGCCAAATCCTGGATTGGCAAGAAAGTCGTCTTGACTCCTGGCCGAGGCTGGAAGGACTCGCCCTACGCTCCCGAATCGCCAAAAGGATACCAGATTTTGGGAGGAACTTCAACGATCCCACTTGGCACGGCCCAAGAGGTTGTCTGTGTGGAAGAAGATGAGGTCGAACTTGCGCCAGCCCACTTGAGCCCTGCTGAAGTAGCAGCTCTCCCCTTGACGGGGTTAACTGGCTGGAGGGCGTTGATGACAAAGAGCGGGAATGCAGAGGCTGGACGGAATGTACTGATTACTGGTATTGGTGGTGGAGTGGCTCTGAATGTGCTCCAGTTCGCTGTGGCGTTGGGGATGAATGCTTATGTGACGAGTGGGGGAGAGGAGAAGATTGAAAAGGCGAAAAAGATGGGCGCGAAAGGTGGTGTGAGCTACAAGGTCGACGCTTGGGAGAAGGACTTGAAGAAGCTTCTTCCAAATGATCGCCCGTACATAGATACGATTATCGATGGAGCGGGAGGTCCAATAATTTCAAAAGCGGCGAGGTTACTGAAGGTATGTACAGCTTGAGAGGATTGGGCATTAGAAGCTGACAAAAATAGCCTGGCGGAGTCATTGTTCAATACGGGATGACAGTGGCGCCAAAAATGGATTGGTCTATGAACGCAGTTCTCATGAATCTGGATCTGCGAGGCTCGACTATGGGATCAAGGAAGGAGTTTAAGGATATGGTTGCGTTTGTGAACGAGAAAAAAATCAAGCCTGTTGTTTCGAAGGTGGTGCACGGCTTGGACAATCTCAAGGATATTGAGACTTTATTTGATGAGATCAAAAATGGATCCCAATTTGGGAAGTTGGTCATTGACTTTGGTAGCGGAGTTCCTAGTAAGTTGTAGGCTAGACGTTACAGCTGAAGTTACTAAGATGGCTGTCTCTGAGGTGTAGCATAGTTCGCGGACGGCGACCCAACCCATGTTACTTGCCATTTGGCTCTTAATTAGTCCCTTTGTACATATATATCCCCGAAATTGTTTCAAATCCCTGAATGATTGTGATGACACTCCACCTCGAAGAACCAGGCTCTTACAATAAGTCCATTGACCATTTGAATCCATGAAATTGTCTTCGGACGCTCAGAATCGAATACTGTTAGAAAGTAGTTGCGAATCTGCAAGGACACGAGTGAGGGGAGGGAATTACGTGGAGCTGATGCTAAGAGAAGGGAGCGACTTTAAGGCTAACTCAACGCACAGTTTCTTATTATTATACGATGTAGGATGTCATCTCGCCCTTACCTTTGTATCCAAGCTCTGATAGGATATACCACAATCTTCGCAATGTCAAACGCCCAGCCTACCCAGCCTCTAGCTTTCTCAACTTGATTTATGAGTCTGGTAAATCTCGCAACAAAGACCTCGACCTCTTGGAAATCGTCTGCATATGCCTCCCAGACAGCAATTTCCTTTCCGCCGGCAGACGTTTGGGGCACCAACTGCCATTCATCGTCCACACTGACAGTTACCCTAGGTCCAATCACTAGAGCTCGCCCAACAATGCGAGTATCTGCGGAAAGCCTGGTGGCAGCATCTACAACATCTTCAGGCTTCCCCATCGCTCCTCCGGCCAACAGCAGCCTCCCACTGGCTGGGATGAATGGAGTGTCTATGAAATACGGGCAGATCATATTGACTCGGATGCCATGGAGGAAAGATGTCGCTCGCAGGGAACGGAATAAGCCCAGAACTCCATGCTTGGAAACACAGTATTGAGCTTGACCTGGTAGTGGGCCGAGCGAGGCGACGGATCCCACGAACAGGAGATGTCTATCTCGCGATTGTTGGGCTGGAGGGTTTGAAGAGCTGGGGTTGCCAGATTTGGGATTGCGAGGGAGCCAGAACATTGCTAAGTGTGCAGTGTACATGACTCCGAGGATGTCGACTTCGAAGCATTTGAGATTTGGAGGTGGGGGCATTTCGGCATCGAGACCTTGTGGCGATTCGAAGGTCGGTGGCATGTCTAAAGAGAGACCTTAGTTAGCATAGTTGCGTAGTTATATTGGGGGTTTCAGGGTTGATCGCAAGATTGATAGGCATGTCTTAGGATCGTGTTCATGTCTTATAGCTTGGAAAATGCTGGAAAGAGGAAACCGACCTGTGATGCCCGCGTTTGCTACAACAACATCAATCCCGCCGTGAGGACTAAGTTTCACTGCTGATTTGAAAAAATCCACTTGGGACTGCCAATTCGTAACATCGCAATAGAGGAAGTGGTGGTTGTTGCTCCCAGTCGTGTTTCTCACCTCCTCAACCAAAGCTTGCCCACGCGCTTTGTTGACATCGCCAATGATCACATTTGCTCCAGCTTCAGCCCACTTCCTGAAGAACCCTTCGCCAAACCCCGAAGCTCCTCCAGTTATGATAACAGTCTTTTCTGCGAGCCAGGTTGGGTCGTATGGAGCGCTGGTATTAACCGGTTTCGACTGTCGAACGACATCAACGACGTTATTTCGCTCTTTAGCCATTGTATTGTCGGTGAAATTTGAATACCTGGTTCGAATTGGGATATGAGAGTAAATATCTGGATTGTTCAACTCAAGTCTGGCGTGGGATTACACGAAAGGGGGCTTGCTCGTCTTGATTGAGAAGTAATAAAATTACTGTAACCGTGCTGCTGTGGCTTGCTCCCGGATGTCCTTTCGACAAGAGCAAGGAAGGACTGAGTCGGCAGAGGAAAGCATCATTAGTATTTCTCTTGTGGGGACCTTTGTACTTATGTCACGGGAAGTTCTGGCCTCGGAGCACACGTGGATCAGATACTGCGTGTGGAGTGTGGAGTATGGAGTGTGGAGTGTGGGGTCATGGGCCGAGGTCGATGATTGACGCTAGGATTACCTACTCCAGTACAAAAGTGTGCCTGGTTACACCTCTGAAGTCTTCTATGATGACTTGTAGATCTCTCTGCTCTTAGGATCACATACGATACCGCTTTGGTAGCAGTGTTCCAAGACGATGCAAGTATCTATTATAGAATTGTAGCTGTACAGACAATATGCAAGATGCAGTCCTTCAGGTAGTCTCCTGTCACTTCCTCAGACCTAAGCTCCGTCTCTCATCTTTCTGAAGAAATCCATGACACCAGTGAAAACCACCAAAAGGATACCTCCGCCAGGACCAAGTCTAAGCACTTTTGGCAAGAATCCTTTATACAAAGCTGGGAAGCCTTCCTCTTTCATTATAGTCCCCAATGCTGGCCAAGCCCAGTTGTACTTGGGTACCGACCCAGCAATCTTCGGGCTATTTTGAATGCGGGACTTGACAACATCCATAGGAGTGTTTAGGATTGTACCAAAAGTGCCACCAATGGCTCCAGATAACATGTCATAGCCCATCTGTGTTGTCTTGTTGTCCGCCTTCGGAAGAAGCTCTCGGACTTGAAAAATGCACCCAAAATATCCAGCGTTCCATAATGCATGTCTCCACATTGTACTCTCCAACCCGTTGTATAGAGCCAATGGACCTTCGGCTTTGACTGTCTTGACCACCGCATCAACCATTCCACTGTACTTCCCTGCGGAAGCCTTGTCTTGGAGGCGAATCTTGATGAGTTCGAAGGGAACGACGACGAAGGATTCTGTAACACCTGCTGTAGCACCTGTGAGGATCGAAAGTGATTGATTCATCTTGGTCACGCCAAAAGACTCGCGATAGAATTTGCCCCATGCATCATTGGCTGCGAACTTCGTTGCTCGCTTTGGCGCTTCCATGAGGATGGGGGCATTGATACCGCGGTACAATCTCGAGAAGCTACCAACTGTCAAGATTTGAGAAGAGAATCGTTGGAAGTCAAACCATACCCTTCATTCTTTATGATCTTCTGGAAGCAATCAACCATGCCATTGTAGGAGTCCGCTCCAGTACCTTTCCCAGTTTGTAATTGCCTATCTCAGTAAGTTTTCTAGACTTTCTCCCAGAATCTTGTAGAACTCACACTCGTGTTTTGACAACATCCAGAGGGTACCTGGGAGAACAATTAGTGTGCGGTCTTGAGACCGCTGAGAGCAGATTGAACTTACATAACCAGAATCTGTGGAACATAGGAGACTCAATACCCAATCGATTGAACTCGCAGAGTCAGTAGACTTACCTCAGAGACACCAGCGACCGCACCTAAACACTTTGTAAGCTTCGATTGGCAAATGCGCAGGAGGAAGCTATTTACCAGCCGCGAACTGGTAGATGAACGGTAATGGTTTATCAGAAGACATGATTGCGTTGGTCTGCAGAATTATTATTAGCAATGACTTTCTCAATACTTACACAGCTTGCAGAAGAATGAAATACACGTACGTTGTGGGGTTGGCGAGGAGATTCGGGACTTCTCGCGGGAAAGATATTAAGAAGCTGGATGCCGTGCTTGCCCCCTTCTCAGAGGTGGGATTCTAGTCAGGTGACTTACACTTAGCTTGTAAATTATGCGAGGCTACGAGGCGAGGCTGACTGATGTAAATATCAACGCGTGCTTGGAGTCGAAGACACATATAAATCCCCCAGCGATGGACCGTCAGCGCGATTCGAATTCACCCATTGACAATATCCGCATTCCTCAATCTAGTATACCCACGTCCAAATCACTACAATGTCCGATACTAAGCTGGGCTTCGAGTAATTAATATTTTACTTTGTCCTACTTCTACTGTGATTCTGTTGCTGACACTTAATCAGTACATTTGGAGTCCACGAAGTGATATTCACGTTCGACTCCTTCACGGGAAAGAAATTTCATATTCATAAGAATATCCTCGACCAATCTTCTGAGCTATTTCATGAGGTTTTCAAGCTACCTACCGAAGAACACGCACTCTTCCTAAACAGCAAACTGGCTTGGATGGTGACTGTAGAGCAAGGGAAGAAGAAATTGAGATATCATCTTGGAAGGAGCTTTGATCCCGAAATCCTCACAATCCTCGTCGAGTTCATCTACAACAGAACTATAGATGCGACACACTACTCTGGTCCGATCCGGAAAGTCTTTCACCTTGCGGCAGATCTTCAAGTGCAGATATATCTTGACGCTTTCCTTACTGGCGTGCGCCATCATCATATGAACACCAGTGGGGGCTTTACCATTAGTGAAGTCACGTACATATACATCACTAGACTGCGTACAGAGTCCAGCAGCCGCTTGTGGAAGTATTGTATCGAAAATGTTGCGGCTAGGATGGCACAAGGGAATCTCCCTTTCGCCGAGGAGGACTGGTTCGAATTCATTGAGAAAAAGCCTGCTGTGGCACGGGAGCTCATGCAAATCCAGTTGCTGCTTGGTGCTGCCAGCCAACGCTGGAGGACCGGTATCAATAACGCCAATGAAGAAAAAGTGGATATAGGAGACAAAGACAAGAATGGGACAGATACAGGAAAGGACGAGAAGAAGGGCGTCGAGCAACAGCCCCAGAAGTCGACGAATATCAACGCGGTCTCCGTGACAGCAAAGACGACGGAATCCCAGCCCAAGCAACAGGCGAAGAAGGCGAAGAAGGCAAAGAATACCAAGTTGAGCAGGGAAACGCCAAAGCAAACGAAACAAACGAAGACCAAAGGCGCGATTTTAGTACAGTCTAAGCACAAGAAAGGCAAGGAAAAAGTGCGAGTACCGAACGTTGCTGTCAACAAAAAGGGGAAGAAAAGCCAGCAGAATGTGTCTGTCTTCAATAATACTGTCAAGAAGAAGAATAAAAGGGCGATGAACATAAAGCAGAAGCCACAGGTAATGCCGCCTTTACATGGATCAACAAATGGGATCAAGGACTTGACTGCGGCTTCATCTCAAGAAGTCCAGATGGAGGAAGCCCCATCAACAACAAAATTCGGAAACACCAGCATCAACAGTTTTACTTCAAGAGGGCTGCCAAAAGCCAGAGGGCAGGATGGTGAAGACGGAGTTGGAAGCGCGTCCATCAAAACGGAATCCAAAACATCCAATTTCTCACGAACACCGGAAAGCGTAGATCAGAACGGCGCAGGAGGATCAAGACATGTTGCCGTGAAGATAGAACCTGGAGTCCGATTCATTTGCGGTGTACCGGTGCTCCCCAGACAGTGACTGTCCCCAGAAACATTGGTACCCATTCTAGCTATCCGGGATAGCATCCAATTGAACCTAGTATTGCTTTGCATCCGCGTTGTGATTTCAATTCGCAGCGAGCACCCAGTCATCCACTCATGCGACAGTACTGAAGATTGACGCCAGCTCTTGATTTAAAGTAGGATTTCACCAGGAAAGATGGGGTTCATTCGACGTAAGACCTTGATATGGCCATCGGATTTTCCCAGGGTCATCATTGAAACGTCTAATTATGGTTGGTTTTTATATGTTCGGAGACAGCGTATGATTATATGCGTGGTTCGGAGGGGTATGAAAAAACATTCTGGCCTGAGACCCGCTGAAGCAAACCAGTTATATGAGTTCAAGGGTGGGAAGGAAATGTTTCGATATAGTCGATCAAAGAGATGATAACTTCTTTGATGACTTATGAGGTACGACTACGTTACTCATACTAAAAGCTGGCTTCAGCTCTCCTGTATATTCTGTTTCGATAGTAGCCGCCAGAACTTGAACGACGAATAAGCCACAACTTGAGGAGTTCAGGAAATAGGAGGGCCAGACGGCACACCTTGTTGGATGAACCTTTTCATTCCGGTGCTATCCATTATGTGCTCAGCGTCCCCTTCGTACTAGGGACCTCCCCCTCTCGTCCAGCCACTCTAGTCGTAGCCATCCTAATTGCAACAGCCAATGCCTTGAACGCCGACTCTGCCCTATGATGATCATTGTCTCCTCGTAAACAGTCAACGTGCATCGTGATCCTCGCAGCTTGCGCAAAGCTCTGCATACAATGGGGGATCATCTCGCAGCTGAGATCTCCAATCTTCTCCCGCTTCAATCCCAGATCGATAACACTGAAAGGACGATTCGATAGGTCGACAACCGCACGCGAGAGGGCTTCGTCAAGGGGCGCGTATGCGGATCCGAATCGTGCAAGACCAGTAGGTACGCCGAGGGCATCTTTAAAAGCACCTCCAAGAGCTATGCAAACGTCTTCAGCGGTATGGTGGTCGTCAACTGGGACATTATTAGCTTGGAGACGCATAATTGATATATGAAGCATACTATGAAGGTCTCCCTTGCAATTGAGTGCTAAACTCCACCCCGCATGTTTCGCGAGCGCATGTAGCATATGATCTAAGAAGCCAATGCCCGAATTAATGGCAATCGTTTGCGATTTGGAAGCTTGTGTTGCATGACCATCTGAGCCGTTGGTGAGGCGTTCATCTGTTTCTGATGGGAATTCGCCGCCATCTAGGTTGATTGCCAATTGGATCTTGGTTTCGTTTGTATCGCGGGCCAGAGCCGCTGAGCGAACTCTAGGTTGTTCTGTTGTTTTTGCGCCCATTGTGATGAGTGAAGCTATCTCGAGTCAGTGGCAGTGGGAGGAAGTTATTCACAGGGCCATGTGGGGCAGCCCACCAAAGCAAGTGGCCCCACTTCTCCAAATTTTCGACGTTATCTTTTATCGCAACCATAAGATATTCTCAACAGCAACAAGTCTTGAACATCCTCACCACACTCACCATGGCGCCCTCACGCACCTCGACGATGAAGTCGAAACATGCGACGAACAAGTCAGGCATCAGGAACAGCAAGACTAGCTCGAAACCACAGAGCGACGGCGTCTCGAAATCAAAGAAACCAAAGAGCAAAGGACCTCCTCCAAAACCACAAAAGAGTGCTGGAAGCCTCGCGACTTTAAAGAAGAAAAGAAGAGTCTATACCGAGAAGGAATTGGATATCCCCACGCTGAACATGATCACGCCGATCGGAGTGGAGAAGCCAAAGGGGAAGAAGAAGGGGAAGGTTTTCGTAGACGATCGGGTTAGTTCGACCAATTGTTGGTGGAGGAAATTCTCTTTCTGACAGAATACAGGAGAGCATGATGACTATACTAGCGATGGTGAACGCGGATAAAGAGGGACAGATTGAGAGCAAGATGATGAAAGCGCGGCAGATGGAAGAGATTCGAGAGGCTAGAAAGGCTGAAGCAGACAAGAGACAAGAAATGAGAAAGTCAAAGTTGGACGAGGCGAAGGAAGGGCTAAGGAAGAAGCGAAAGAGACCGACTGGAGACGGAGATGGAAAGGAGAACACAAGAAGCGAAGCCGCTGCTGGAACGAAACCTTTGAAGCTGAAGAAGAAGAGTGTTTCTTTCGCTTGAGCCTGTGTCGCTGATAACCGCATCTACTGGCGTTTGGGATGGGCGTATGAGAAAATGGTCTTGCTTTTGGTATGGAAAAGGTCGATGATATTGTAGAATCCTGAGATACCCTTTCCTCTGGTCATGTGTATTACACCTAAGGTGAGGACATACTTTGTGAAAGCTGGCCAGCCGCCAACGTCTGAAAATCTTCCATTGGAGTTAACATACATTTGAGGAGTCTCGCTTGTAAACGTCAGTCGCCAGTAACAAGCGGAAGTCTCTGCGGCAGCCTTTACTGATTAATGGATCTATTACATACCGTAAATTTTATTGCCAATCACTCCGTGATCAACTGAGTAGTTCCTGAATCAGGCTATAGAAGCATCCGATCGGGTTTCCTATAAATGGAGTACTTTTCTTCTACTTCAGTTCTCTTTCTATCCACATTCCATCAAAATCATCGCAGTACAATATCATCAGTAAGCTAACGAAGGACGCATACAAACAAAACCTACAATACCACTCAATCTCGAGTCTCCAACCACCACAACCCACCAACTTCAAAATGCCTCCACGATTGGGCCCCCATTTGGAACAGTTCTGGCGTGATTTACAAGCACGACCCGAAGTGCTAGCGGAGATAAAGCAACGTGGCCCTCAAAACGAGTATGAAGTGATTGCCCTGCAACTTGCGTTTGTGATGGAAGGCGGCGGTGGGCAATATGGAGCGGGAAGCCAGCAAGGCCACGGAGGTGGACAGTATGGAGGCGGATATGGAGGCGAATATGGAGGCGAATATGGAGGCGGAGGCCAGAGTGGTTACGGAGCAGGTTTTCCATGACGCTGAAGTGAACCAGAGAACAAGATGAGCCTGATATTGAAAATGTTTCCCGCGGCAACTGCATGATATTCTTGGGCATTGGAAGTTTCCAACGCCTAAGGAACCGCATGGAAAGTCAAGCTGGTCTTGATCAGCTGAGGAGCATGTTTATTCCTGGTGGAAATCCGATATGAAGGATATTGCATACCATCATGATCCATCTATAGTTTCTGCCAACTGCTGCTTCCGGAATGAAAAGATTAGTTTTTGACACAAAACAAAGGCAGATTTTAGATTGAACATGTCATCCTCTCTCCCCTATTGCTTCCTCGATTCTTAGATCGGAAATTAGCATTCTATGGTAGTTTCAATCGACTGTCTATGTCAAAGTGAGGAATCTAAGGTGCTTGATCATGATAATAGACCACTGGGAACATAGACTCATCAAACCACTGTCCGCCAAACCTCGCTGTTCAAGTTCGGACGACACTCAGGATTCGTGAGCAAGACTTGCAGCAAAGTCAAAGGAAACATTCCTATAGAAAACTGCCTCATATGTAGCAGGGGGTTGGCCAAACCGGCTGAATACGGGTTCCTTTGGATTTAAGCGTGAATTTACAGCATATTTGTATCATGTCAAGAAATCCAGCTTTAGATGCAAGTACTTCGAGGTGCACTGTTGAATCGACGTAGTTGCAGTTGTAGTACTCGGGATCTGATGACAACCTCGATTTCTGAATTGAATCTCTTGTATTCTGAATGTAGCAAGATTCATAACCTTCTGAATTTGTCTATATTCTTTGTTTGGTGGTACCACCTTGATGATTCATTTCCGCCATTGACAGCCTCGGCGAGACGAGCGAGTTTTGAAACTCCCTCACCCGTCGGGATCGAAAGGATGCTCCACGCCCAGCTTGTTTCGGTGCCTGTCTTCGACTCAGTTCCGAGCTCAGAGCAGATATGGGACGAGGAGGTAAAGGTAGATGAAGGCGTTAAGTCCTTTATCTCCACTATCTCCGTGATCTTGTACGTGAAGGCGGAAATGGGCTTGGAAAACTTTAAAACTAGCTCATATACTTATTCAAAGTTTTTTGCACATATCAAATTGCTACTAGATAGTTTCTCGGTGTGGCATTTGAATTACATTGAAAGCTGAAGAGAGTAGATAAGATGACTTCTTCACAGATCATCGTTCTAATAACTGGTCAGTAAAAGAACAAAGTAGTGTAAGCCTACTCACTCAACCGATAAACACAGGTGCAAACCAGGGTATTGGTTTTGAAACCGCAAGGAATCTTCTTCTTACATCGTCGGACTACCACGTTCTTTTAGGTACCCGCGACCTCTCCAAAGGAGCAGATGCTGTCTCCGCTCTCGAAACAGCACCCATCAAAGGCACTGTCAAGCCTCTTCAGATTGACATCACAGATGACTCTTCTGTGGATGCTGCTGCTAGCCTTGTCGAGACCACATATGGCCGTCTCGACCTCCTGGTCAACAATGCCGGTAAGCAGTTTCTCATGCCGACATCCTATCTTCTGGCACGATGGAGATTGAGCGGTAAAGCTGAGCTCTAGACATAATGTACTGGTGTTATTCTTTATTAGAAGAGCTTCCCAGCTTCGGAGCGTCTGTTCAAATCTTAGCAATTACGCACACTAAAAGATTCAAGGAATTTTCAGCAAGAACCCCATCAAGCGCGAGGCAGCACGAGAGACCTTAGCCGTGAACGTAGTAGGGAATATCAGTGTGACAGAGGCTTTTATTCCTTTGCTCAGGAAGTCTTCCGCACCGCGCCTGATCTTTGTGAGCTCGAGCGTGGGATCTATCACCCACGCTGCGGACCCGAAATCTCCTTATTTCAGTCGGGAAGGGGCAGCTAGCGAGTATCGTGCGAGCAAAGCAGCATTGAATATGTATATCGTAAACTACCATAAAAAGCTGTCTCCGGAAGGATTCAAGGTTTTCGGGGCGGATCCGGGGTTGGTTGTGACGAATCTGATGAATGCGGAAAATCAACGGGCTCGAGGAGGCGTCGAGGGACATGTTGGAGGAGAGAGAATCGCCACGGTTGTTAAAGGGGAAAGAGATGCTGATGTTGGAAGAGTTTGTGGTGTATACGGGGTGTCGCCTTGGTGATATAGCTGAATTGCGGAGAATCACAGTGAGCTGTTGTGACGGGAGCTGCCAGTAGCTGAGAAAAGATGGTCTCTATCTCATTGTGCTTTGGCGCAAGGCAAGTGTGTCGTCCGTAACGTAGTGGAATCTAAATTTCTTAGTGCCAACCGCAATATAAAAAGGTCAGCTTCTGCCTTAGGTTAAGGTGGGAGCAAGCTGTAACGGTAAATGGCCCAAACTCGCGTGTCATCAACGGCGAATGAGTGTTCAATTTCAGCTCCGCTCTGTCTCATCTTCGGCACAATAAATGCCTATACTGTATGTGTTGGTCCAAAAGACGGACACTTCCATGATCCACAAGAAGCTGCTTTGTTAAATTAGTCCCTTCTCTGCCACCTATGTTTCCTGATCTCCACGTAACGTGATTCTTCCGCACTAAAACCTCAGCGCACACAATTATTCCACAGATGAAAATGTAGACTGGGCAACTAGCTGAGTTTCATTCTTTCGTCGAGTAGTTATACAAGGGTCTCGTAGGATTGCGAAGTAGCATTTTGTTGATATTGATATGAGTAAGGATTAGTGCGTGATATAGAATTGTTCCTCGTTTGAAAGGAATTGAAAAGGAGCGAAAGGTATCTGCTCGAGGCACCAGATTTCAGTGGATATGGCACCCTATATCACACATTTAGCAACGACGGGCATTTCAATTGACAATGCAACTCCTATTCTTCCCTCTCATCCCTCGAAGTGATGGGACCTTGAAATATCGAAGACAGATCATCTCAGATTGCAGGAATAATAAATGCCAGTTTAGGAAATATCGACAGTTCGAAATTTCGACATCTCTGTTGGTACAACACTTACGGCATCTCCCTATCCTTCAGATCAAAACCACCCACCAGCATTCATGCTTGGTCTCCGAATGCATAATCAGTGATCTATAATTTGCCTCTCAACAAATTTCCCACCATTTCCCTGCCGGTAACCCAAGTCGTCCTCCACAAGGTCGGGAAATCTAATGTCGATGTGAATGTGTCCGCATACCCAAAGCCCAGCATGGGAGGAATCCAGCCTCTCGCATACTCTAGCGCGAAACACGCCTCCTCCATCTTGTACTGCTTTACGGTGCCGCGTTGGAGATGATGCACGCTTCCTTGTGGATAGACCTCTGGCTCGTATGAACCAGGAGTGTAGGCCAGTTGCGTGCCTTTTAAGATGTGGAAGTAGTCATCGGCTGTGTGACGGCCGGAGTGGCCCTCTGTCCCCACCGCTGACCCAAAAATGATTAGGTACTCCGTGATACCTAGAGTAGAGTTTCAATCAGCATCCTTGCTTCTCGAGCGGTCATGTGATTGATGAAATGAGATTCAGAATTAACTGAAGGAGATTGAACTTACTTGCGTGGATAATCCACATAGCTCCCATTGCGCCGCCTGCGTTATTAAAAATCCACTCCTCGTCCAAATTGACATAGCCACCAGGGAACTTCTCGCTCAGTTCCCCTACGATAAATCCCACGACGGCTCGAGTGTCATTTCCATGAGAGCTGATTGCACGGAGTGACAGATCGTGGAGATCTGAGGGATCCAAAATGTAGAAGCAGTCTAGCCGAGAATCCAAGAAGTAGAAGAGGGTTGAGAGCAGAGCAATGATGATGGCGAGAATGGTGAATGTTTTTGTTTGTGTTTGCCGAGGTGGCTGAGAAGGATTTTGGGAAGACATGATGAATGATGGAAGGGAATGCTAAAAGAAGGAGTACAAAGGAGCGGCTGGAAAGAAAGAAAGCTTTATGAGAATTCGTTTGTTAAACTTCCAAGTTCAGGTTGACAATCCGATGTCAGGCGAAGAGTTCAAAGCTGTTCCCGGAGCCGAGAAGCTAGGCCTTTTCGGTATAAGTACTTAGCGACCCTTGAGGCCATACTCTTTGCGATACCACGGACAATATCATAGAAGCTTTCAAATACAGAGCTCAGCTTTAAGCAGTCATGCTCATCAGACATGACCCGGTTGTCCTTTTGTGCCTACAAGCGTTCCAGGACCAAATTCCATTCAACACTTATTCAATAGTCGCATTCTACAACTTGTGATCATTCGTTAATGCAATACCATAATGCTTCGGGGGATGATTGCCAACTGATTCCAAGTTGATGGATTCCCAGGTTTCGATGTATACCAAGCCATTCCGTTAAAAGTGAAGTGGCGTATCCTACATCTGTCAGCTGCCTCAGTATTCGAGGTTAAGCCCGGGCATAGAGGACCGTCGAGTATCTTCACATCCAAGTTGTCATTATATAAAGATTGGTGCGGACGTAAACCCAAAACTTTTGACCGTCCCGTGTCTACCGAGTCGACATAGAGAACATTCCAGGGAAGGGTCGCTGCTGGAACGACAGCAATATCTCCTCTACGTATAAACCCCTAATAAAGTAGTAGTTACTGATAATACTATATACAAATCGATTCTAAAGCGCAAAACAATAAGTAGTTGCAGTAAGGCGCTCATTATTAATTTATTATTAGGAGGCTTGTTATTGCGGCATTGATAGGTGGGGTCTTTTGTAATTACCGTCTCAATTTTGCAGTTAAGACGAAAGGAATGTACTAAATAGAGAACATATTTCTAAGGGACGAGAGAGGGGGCCTCCTTTCAAATCTCTTTTACTTAAATACATATAAACATAACAATGGCATATCAGATAAGGCAGGGGCTGCACGGATCTTCTTATAGGCACTCGCTTACATAGTGTGTGTTTTCAACCGGAGTTCGCGCGCCGAGAGTTCTCTGTTGTCACTACTCTTCACTGTAGCATTGGCGAGGCAACAGTGATCATCTTGCAGCCTAGAGGCTCAAACAAGGAAGGTGACACGACTACGAATATCACTTCCGCCAGGCTGCCATTTATGGTCGATTTAGAACTTGAGTTCAATTGTCTATATACTGACCGCTTCCATTCTTTCCCAATTTTGGCAGCAATCTTTCCACATCATAGAAAGACATATCAAGAAACAATGTCCCTCCCACGAGAGATGCAAGCCCTCGTCTTCTGTGAAGCAGGCGAACAAGTAGTCAAATCCATCCCAATGCCAGACCTTCGTCCCAGCTACATCTTGATCAAAGTCAGATATGTAGCTTTGAATCCTACAGATTGGAAGCATGCTTTCTATGGCAAGGGAGCATCACCTTTCAGTATCCTGGGCTGCGATTTTGCTGGTACGGTCATTTCGATTGGTGCCGAAGTCACAAAGCAGTTCGAAGCCGGGGATGAAGTGTATGGCTGTGCCCATGGCGGGAATTTTAATCAGGGATATGATGGCGCGTTCGCTGAGTATGCTAGTACGTATATTGTTGCTACGTACTTCTTAGAAGGGAATATTGTCACTGATAAGAGAATTACTAGTGGTGAAAGGAGACGTTACCATGCACGTTCCGTCTACTCCCGCTTTTGGCTTGGATGCTTTGAGTACGATACCACTAGGAAGCATTACCGTTGGACAAGGGCTATTCCAGCCAGGAAAAGGACTTGGATTAGCTTGGCCGGGAGTAGGGAAAGGCGGAGAGGGAGAGTGGCTTCTCATCTATGGAGGAAGTACGGCGACAGGCACCTTGGGGATTCAATTTGCGAAATTGGCAGGATATAAGGTCATTACGACCTGCTCTCCTAGGTATGTCTTTTCTTTCTACCTCCTTGGGTTGTTCCCTATTTGTGAAAGGTCCCTTACTTCTACTGTCGAGGAAATTAGCCTTTCCCTACTTACTCCGAGACTTATCTTGAAAGACCTGAGACTAATTTCAGAACGAAAGAAACTTTGATCTAGTCAAGTCTCGAGGGGCCGACCAAGTCCTGGATTACAATGACCCCTTATGTGGAGCCAAGGTCCGGCAGCTAACATCAAACATGTTGAAATATGCTTGGGATACAATCCGCTCCGGGACATCCCCCAAATCTGCGCCGATGCGCTTTCTGATGACCCGGGCACGGCCGGCCAGTACAGCTGTATTCTGACTGCTGATTTCCCGAGAGAGGACGTCAAATCTACCTTTACTCTAATGTATACAATGTTTGGGGAGGAATTCGACAAGTATGGAGAGAATTGGCCTGCTTCGAAAGAGGATTACAATTTTGCAAAACGATGGATGGAATTGACGGAAAAGCTAGTCGCACAGGGTAAATTGAGGCCACATCCTGTAAAGTTGTGCCCCGGGGGACTGGAAGCAGTTGGGAAGGGCATAGAGGAGCTGATGGGCGGGAAGATTAGTGGTGAGAAAATGGTCTATAGCATCTAGCTCTAGAGTCTGAATGACAATGCACCCGTACCACCCAAAAGAAATTGATGTCTTGAACCGCTGACTACTACTTAGCGGCAAGATTTCTAAACTTGGGTGCAAATCGTCAATGCATTAAGTTATCATGTGGGCAAATACAGTAGTAGTCGGTAAAAAAAAAACTGTATCGCAAACATCTTTCTATATTGACGGCTACTACTCGCATTACCATAGTGTTTGACTTTGTCTTTAATTCGTTACTTACGGCATATTGTGAGATTATTTGACTACTAGCAAGGGTCGCAGCTTCCTTCCTAGTCCAAATCGTAACGAATCCAATATTTTGAAAGTTTGGTTCCTAGTAATGGTTTCTTGGTTGTAGTTTCCCTTCCAGTCCAAATGTTAATGGCTTGACTATTTGAACTTCGTAATATCTTCTCCCAACAAAATATAAGCTGGAGCAGATTTTCGAGTAACTCCTCTGGAACGTTTCTTTATACAAATTTCACGATGTCATCAATGGTCCCAAATATCGGGGTCAAGTTGGGTCCAGTTCATAGTCGCAAAAGAGCCCTGACCCGAACACTCCTAGGTTCAGAATACGAAGAGACCGTGATTTCAGTCCTTGAGCCGCCCCGGCCCCTCCAAGATCTATCCGGTTACACTGCAGAGCGAGTCCGACAAGGCTTGAGATACGCGGACACGACACTTCGCCACGCAGAGCGCAAGGTCTCGCCGGCCGGGGGCATTGCTCTCACACTTTACAAAGACACCTGTGTCGATCTGCTGGATATTCTGGATGTCGAAGAAGGGGAGATTTTTGAAGCTACTCCTGAAGAACGCAAAGCCATCGAGGATTCCTGTCGAGCTTTTCTTCGAGCAGCGGAACAAGGAATTCAGCATAACATGTGTATGCAATTAACGAGGACGAAATCTTCACAAGAGCTTCAAGATGAAATTCTAAACCTCCAAAGAACCGCCTTTTATGGCAGATACGGAGATTACTTTGCAGGAATCTGCAACAACGTGAAAGTTGCAGCAGAGAAGGGAAAAGTGGAAGGATGGGATCTCCTCTCAAAAACATACTGGTCAGATACCGCAAAGCGTCTCGATGATGAAAGACCAGCCTACGAGAGATATTTGAGATACGGAGGGGAATATCCTCACGACAAAATTCAAATCACTCACGCCATTTCAGTTGCAAGCCATGATCTCGGATTAGATCCAAACGATACCTTGCAAATAGTCAAGCAATACGGAATTCGTAACAAACTTCTCCACGCTAATCTCCTGCCTTTGATAAAGAAAGGTGCATTCGCAGACTTGGCCAAGAGGCTCTGCCTCGATCGGGTAGATCTACCGCTGGTCTTTGCAGCCACATACGAAATCGACCGCAAAATTCTCGAAGGCATTTTAGATACATTAATATCGTTATGGTTTAAGAAGAATGACATGGACCATACGAACTACCAAATGTGGGTGCCCACACCGGAGTTACTAAGCAAGTACAAAGACCTTAGTGCCGGTTCTCCGGTCGAGAGCGAGGCTGTAGTGAACCAGAGGATCTCAAAAGAGATCACGAAGAAGTTCAAACAGAATCTGCGAGCAGGATTGAAGGAGGATGAGATGATTCAGATGTTTGCAAAGCTCACAGGCAAGAAAATGCCACCGAAGCGTGTGGCATCATCTCAGTTGGAGGCTGAGCACAATAAGCTAGCCGACAGAAGGAAGAAATGGAAAGCAATCTTGAAGTTGGCGCACAGAGCTGGAACACTATATGAGGCCTATGTGCTCGACGGAGATGGAGAGACGGGCCAGCCAAGGGATATTGTTTAGGACAAGGATCTGTAGTTGTTAGGTTTGGGAAAAATAATCAGAGGTTTTACACACTTTGTAGCAATTATGAAGACAGGTCTCAAGATTACCAGTAGAAACCTTTGAATGCTCTGCAGCCAGGACTGGCGTGGCTTAAACCCTGTGTATCGTCCAGGCACGTAATGACCGGGGAAAGTAGTGCGGTAAACCACAACCATTGGGAAAGCCGACATATGTTCTGCAGGCAAGTCAGCCGCCTTCTTTTCTAGGCATGAAGGCCGAAACCGATCTTAATCTTGTTTTTCAGCGCCTGCTCTTGTCCTCCTGTTGTCCTATCGTTGTCCCACGAGCTACCAACCCCTGCACACTTTGGAGCCGATTTCTGCGACACGGGGCGGGGCAAGTACAGTATATCAACCTCGTAGTCCTCGGAGACAGTGAGCTTCAACTATGATTTACAGTTGAGGTTTTCCTTACATAATTCGTACTTTATAATACACTTTCAATCATGGCTGCTTTATTCACCTTGATTAAGGCGATACCAGTTTTGGCAACTTGTGTAATCGCTGCCAATTATCCTCCTATTCCCGTGGATAAGACAACTCCTGTCCAACAGCGTATTGCCATTAGCGGTGCTAATGGTGAGTTTCCATATGTTTTTGATTCTGTACACTCGAGAAAAACGCTGATACTTTGCCCAGCAATTTCAATTGGTTGGAACACGTACGAGCATTTAGCAAAGCCATGCGTTCAGTATGGAAGCTCTAGTGCCGCCTTGACTTTGGAGGCTTGCTCGAGTTCATCAGTCACCTATGCTACTTCTCGGACTTACTCCAACGCTGTAACACTTCCAGGCTTGGCACCAGCGACAACCTACTACTATAAGATTGTGTCGACAAACTCCAGTGTCGAGCACTTCTTCAGTCCTCGGACGACCGGCGATAAGACAGCCTTCACAATGAGTGTTGTCATTGACCTGGGTGTTTATCGTGCAGACGGTTTCACGATCGAGATGGACCAGACGAAGAGGGATACTATTCCTTCAATCGAGCCATCGTTGAATCACACAACGATAGGACGCCTTGCCGATAACATTGATGACTACGAGCTCGTGGTGCACCCAGGAGACTTCGCTTACGCCGACGACTGGTACCTCAAGCCTCACAATCTTCTCGACGAGGTCGATGCTTATGAGGCCATCTTGGAGCAGTTTTACGACCAGCTTGCACCCATCGCCGGCCGCAAAGCCTACATGGCCAGTCCCGGGAACCACGAAGCTGATTGTGAAGAGATCGACTACACCACAGGTCTCTGCCCAACAGGGCAAAAGAACTTCACCGAACTTCATGAATCGATTTGGTCAAACCATGCCTACTGCCTTCTCGTCTACGTCGGCGAATACCACCGCTATGGTCAACGCCAACAAAGCTCAGACGCTCGCGAAGCCTCCGTTCTGGTACTCGTTTGAGTATGGCATGGTCCACTTCGTTATGTTCGATACTGAAACGGACTTTTCTGACGCACCTGATGCTCCAGGTGGATCAGCTGGATTGGACAGTGGGCCCTTCGGTGCCCGAACCAGCAGCTAGAATTTCTCGAGGCTGATCTTGCGTCTGTCGATCGCACCGTGACTCCTTGGCTCATCGTCGGCGGTCATCGTCCCTGGTATTCCACTGGTGGTAGTGGCAATATTTGCAGCTCCTGCCAAGATGCCTTCGAACCGCTTCTGTACAAATACGGCGTCGACTTGGCTGTTTTCGGCCACGTTCACAACAGTCAACGATTCGTGCCAGTGAACGACAGCATTGCTGACCCGGCTGGTATGAATGATCCACAGGCGCCGATGTACATCGTTGCTGGAGGTGCTGGAAATATTGAGGGTCTAAGCTCGGTCGGTAGTAACGTATCGTACAATGCTTTCGCCTACGCTGATGACTTCAGCTACGCGACGGTAACGTTCAAAGACGAGAACAACCTTCAGGTGGACTTCATCAGGTCTTCAACAGGGGCTGTGCTGGATTCTTCGGTCTTGTATAAAGCCCACACACAGTAGTTCGTTGTGTAGTGAGCCGCTTGGCCCGAGACGCTGAATTGATACTCGAAATTCAAGATTTGATAGATCAACTGCATTGGTTCGTTCGATGGAGACGTCATTCTACGACCTTCACTGAAGACCAAAGGAAAGAGAAAGTGAAAAGCATTGAAAGCCCACGCAATATCACCCGGGTTTGTTACTATTTCCAAGATGTAGGACACCAAAATACCCTTCTCACGATCAGCTTCGCCCAATCTCGATATCCACTCGAGACTCAACTAGAACCATGCATTGCAATAAATTCTCCCCGCATCTGCTTGCTCGGAGATTTAAAATTTTCCCCCATGCCCCTACCTCATCACAGCGTTCCCCTTTTCAGCACTCGTCGGCAGTCTTTGAGTTGCCGCCCCTTCTTCTTCAAAAAGGACGGAGGGAGTATCGTCTTCGTCCATCTCCGAGACTACCGAGGAGTCCTTATTATGTGATTGAATGTGCTTGTCGTCACTCCGATTGTTCACTCTCAAAGACTCCTCTCCCTTATCAACCCCCCCATCTGTCTTTGTTGCACTCTGAGCCCCTGATCCAGAGGCACGAACAACACTGCCTTCTTCCTTTAGCACGCCATCATTGCGCGAGATGGCCGTCGTGACTTCCGCTCTCAACTTCTCAGCATCAATAGCCGCATCATGGATCCCTCTCAACCTCTCACTCCAGCGCTCATTAGCCAATTCCACGGCGTCCAAGGACTCATTCCGCCTCACCGTTCCCTTCATCCTTCCTTTCCCCTTCCCAGACCCCTCACCTTCACCCTCTTCCTTACCCTCACTGTCAGCCCCCTCAGAATCATCTCCCGCTTCCTGCGCAACATCATAGATCCTTCTCAACCTCGCACCCCAAAGACGATTGGCCAGTCTGATATCCTGATCCCTTGCCGCAGCGTGGTTGAGCTGAAGGAGCTGGACGATGTCTCGCACTTCAAGTCTTGCGAGAGCCATTTTGAGCTTGTCGGAAGCCAGGCGTGGCAAAGAAGATGGCTTCTGTGAAGAAGTTGAGGCAATGGCGGCGATTTCGTATATGGAGAGAACGGAGAGCCTCTCAACAAGTTCCTCAAGGATGATAGTGAGGTTGTCTAGATGTCGAAGACATGCGGCTTCGGTGGTTGTGGAGTTAGATTGTGATGTAGCGGGAGGAGTCGGTTGGTCAAGGGGTTCTGATGACATTTTTGGAGAAGTGGATGGAGAGTTTGCTGTGGTTGGTGTAAGGACAGGGAGCGACACAGGTATTCTTGGTAGCGGGTAGTTGAGTTCGTTGTGGCTCGCAATGGAGCAGTTGGTTCTTGTTTCGAGTGTAAGCAAGAGAGAAGAGATAGTTCTTATATTACCGGTAGTGTTGGAAATGTCTGATATTAATCACACGCTCATGGCAGGAATAAGAGGGGAACCATCTGTGAATATTCCTCGCCTAGTAGGCTCGATGACATGGGATGAGTTGGGAGTTCCGGTGCTTCAATCATGATGGGAAACTTCATCGGGAATCTTGATAACGATTGATCCTCGAATGATGCGAAATTGCCAGAGCCGTGATGTTAAACGCAATAGCTTGCCAATGTGAGTGGGAGTTTCAGTTAAGGTACAAGCCATGACACAGAGCCCACAGCTTCGCAGAATTCACGCGTCAAATCGACTAATACAAGACAGGGTAATAACAACCTTTCATATCCGGGTTTTACCCTGAATTTAATCCGACTTCCAATAATACACAAACAACTCCGGTTGGGGTCGTCCTTTGTGCAAGAGGATCTTCAGGGCTTGTGGTCATTAACTTCCATTGTTGCAGGTGCAGGTACAACCCTCCATATACGACCCCACGACGTAAAGCCTACTCTGGAGTGTCCGCCTTGACATCGGTACCAGGATAGTAGAAAGCGGCGACAGCGATGATGCCATAGACGATAACGCACAAAGCTCCTTCCAGATAATTGGACTTCTGATCTCTAAGGAAATTTCCAACGACCAGAATTGCCAGGATCAACACGACTATGTTGAACAAATCGAAGTTCAAATTCATCTGTTTTCCCAATCCCCACCCAACTATGACGACGAGAGGAGCGTTGAATAGGGCAGTTTGGATAGTAGCTCCGAGTACATGCGACAATGCAAAGTTCATCTGGTTGTCCCAGGCTTCGTCAACGGCGGTGAGGTGCTCCGCTGCCTTCTCGACCAATGGAACAAGTATAAGTCCCGTGAATGCTTCCGTAACGTTGTGGTTTTCGACGATAGCTGGGATTTTTTCAACTAAAGCAATGGCAATGAGGGTAACGAGTGCGATAGAGATCGTGAGTGCAATGACGCATTCGGTGAATGTGAGCTTGTCCTTCTTCAGATCCTTGTGCCGGTCTGCATCTCTTTCCTCATCCGCCTCTAAAATAGTATCATAGATTCCGTGGTGAGTCTGCGTTTGAAACCAGATGTAAAAGGCATAGGCGATGATCAAAAAGACCGAGGTAATTCGAGACACTGTTGTCACATCGATTTCGAGCTGATCATGGGTGACATTGGGGGTTCCGTCGAGGGCAATGTAGAAGATTGTTGGAACGGCTAGACCGACGCCCCTTCGTGCCGTTAGCAAACATCGCCAATAATGATGAAGATTTGGAGTTGAGGTAGCTTACGCTGTCAATAAGAGTCCACTGCCAACCTCGCTGACTGCTTCTTCGAACTCCTGTTCATCCCGTCGCATGCCACCAGCAAAGAAGCAAAGTCCTAGGCAAAGAAGTAGGGTTGCTAAAATAGAGCCTAGAATAGCAGCTTGAATCACTGCTATCTGGCCTTTGGTCAAGAGGACCATAAAGAGAATGATCTCCACAACCGAGCCCAGAGTCGTCTCCAATAAGATTCCAAAGACCTTTGGGAGTTTCCGTGCTAGCTCTTGACCCGCAAACCCAATCAAGTTGGCGCATGGGACCATAGCGATATAGCTCAAAACGAAAATAGCTAAGTTTTGATCCTTGCGGGCGTATCTCATGGCGATGGCTGCAGGGACGGCAGGCCAGAGTATATTTACGGCTCTTGAAGCATCGCTCGATGAGCGCCAGACGATTCTGAAGAAATGCAGAGGGTGTATGCCTTTCCTTCCACTCTCTCCGTCGGGTGCAATGTGTTTCGTGACCTTGTGCCCATTGTGATTGACGCGGTGAATAGGGAGGACGGAATGTTTCTCGACGGTGTGGGCTTCGGGAGGAGCGGTGGGAGACGTAGAGTTCTTCATTTCGATGTCGTTCTGCGAGTCATCGCCATCTGTGGCTTTGTGTCGATGGAGTAGGGTACTCATGATGGGAATCGATCGAAGATGAAGCAATCAAGGTGTTGTATTCGTTCAGGCTGCTGTTGTCTTGCTCGTCGGTCAATTGAGGTCAGGCTCGCCAACAAGTGTAGTGATTAGGATCACAATGGTAGATGAAGCTACTATTGTCTGTAGTAAACGAACGGAGAAGGAAAAGAAAAAGGAGATGTCATCGCCAAGTCACCACAAACCTTGCCTCTGTTTTGCTACTCGCGCTGAAGCCAGACATGCCAAGTCGCTTGAGGCTCTTGGCTGAGCTGTGCTGTACTTGTACATCTTGCATAATTCTGATTGGCGAGGTTACCTGCAAAAAATGAGTCTACCGTGCCGCAGAAACTAGAATAGCAAAACAAAATCTCCTAATGATGGGATGATAGACTGAAAACTTGCTCCAACCACCTTGCTGACCGGCAGTGAAGGTATTCACAAGGTCGTGGTTGCTTGTGTTGTTGACACGCCATGGATTGGATGGACTTGATTGCCGCGTCTAACCCCGTTCAATTTTAGCGTCTTCAAGGGCAGAAGGCGGGTATTCCCGGGCTGGGGCACCCTCGCTTAAGTATCCCTCTCGAGCTCTACCTTACCTACACCGTCTGCCTTTGTAAGTACCTAAATTAGGAATGTATTCTAAATATTCTTGACTCAAAACAAATTTTTGACCGAAGCTCAGTAAACTTCAAGATAACTAAAAGTCCTCAGATGAATCGAGCCAAGTATACGCAAAAATTTAACATATTGAAACTTGAATGTTTATCCTGCCGAAAAGCTCGATGATATGCCAAATCCAAAGCCTAAGTACCTGTTCATATCTATTGATTTCTAAGCATCTTTGATCGAGTCGACCAAGTCACAACGCTGATCGCACTACACAGCATACAAGTCCCTGTAAAAAGGATGATCGCCTTATACTTCATCGCTCCATAACTCCCAATCACGAGATCCGACCGGATCAAACTTGCGCTGATCGGGCCTGCCGCCACATTGCCAACGCCTTTTCCGAAACAAAAAAGGCTGAAAGTAGCCAGTGCAGCGGTGGGCTCTTCAGTGACCGCGCTCCCCATCCTAGCCCACATAGCAACATAGCCCGCAGCAAAGAACCCGTAGACGAAGGAGAACACGACCAGAACCGCGAGCGAGCGCGCAAGGCCCCACAAGGCGAGACATGCGGTGGCTGAGATCAGTGTCGAGGTGATGATGAGAAGGTTGAGCGGGAGACGGTGGTCAGAGACGTAGCCGAAGCTGAACTGACCCAGGACTTGAGAGACGCTGAATATAGCCAGAAGAAGGGCACCGTGTGCTGAGCGGAGACCGATCGAGGTCGCATATGATGGAAGGTACAAGGATGGAAAGAAGTAACCGAGTCCCTGGATTACATTCGAAGTGCAGTACACCCAGAACAGCGGTTTCTTGAGACAGCCCCAGTCAGTACGTCCCCCATTACTATGTTCCGAAGCCGGTAGCCGCCCATTTAGAAAGGGAATCAATGGTACTGTGAGAACGGCGAGCCCGATTGCGATGGCCCTGAGAGTAGTCTTATACCCATATCCGTTGAGCATCGATTCGATGGCAAAAGGCATCACAATTCCAGAAACTCCAGACGATGCACATAGGATCCCGTATGCCATGCCGCGTCGCTCGACCCAGTACTCATTCACGAAGCTTAAGATGGGGTAGTAGAAGATCAGGAAGCCGACACCGTACATGATACCTTGTGTGAAGATAAGACCCCCTAGGGTTGTTGCAAAAGATCCCGCTGCGAGTCCAGACAGGCAGAGTGGCACTGCACTCGAATCAGTCGTCCGGATTAGATTTCTTAGAGAACTGAGTCTTACAACCGACCCATATCATCTGTCTTTGATACCTTGAATAACGCTTTATGATCGGGATGATAAACGGTGCGCCGAGGTATGAAATTCCCGAGGCAGTTGTGCCTACGATAGAGATGAAGGGACTATTCGCAAACTGCGGTAGAGTGGAGTAATAGTTTTGGAAAACTCCAAACGAGAGCGGAAACCCTTCATGCTCCATGGTTAGTGATGGAGACGTGTGCAAATAGGATTATGTTTGTAGGAGTAAAAGATTAAATACCCCATAATAGCGCTTCAAAAACAAAAGCCACGCCAAGCAATCTCCACGCAGCAACTCCTCCATCTGCCGGATCTAATTGCTGTTGGATGACTTCTGCATCACCCGAAACTTCGTGTGGGATGAAGTAAGATAAATCGGGCTCACGATAGAATGAAATAGGGCGGGGAAAGCCCTGCGAAGATACCAATTGAAGCTCTACGGCAGCAGAGTTGTTAGCCATGGTTAAGAGGGGCGACAGGTTTTGGATGGAAGAGAGCTCTGATGAAGGCTGTCGGCGTCGTGAGATTATCGGCGCCGGCTCTAGTGAAATCCACTTGCCGAGGCTTGAAGAATTAGCAGATACCCAAGACACACTACATAACAATCTTACCGAGCACCAGTCTTGGGCAAAATCAGTATTGCATCCAGATAACTGCTCGATTGATAGCCCAAATCAAGTCAGAAATAATAGAGGTGTCTTTAGCGGCTCTGGCACAAGCATTCTGTCCTCGTTTACAATCTCTGTGCTGGTGGGATGCACTCCCGCTGGATGTGAGCAAGAAAGCTTGGGTGCTGATGACAGCGGCGCAGAGATCGACCAGATAGACATTGGGGACATCTATCTAGATGACATGGGGCCTTAGTATTGCAAAAGTGTGAATCAGTGGAATATGGGCAAGCTAAGAAAAAGCTAAAGCATTAAGTGATTTTCAGTAAGCGGGCTGTAGTTTTTTATTGTTTGATTTTAAGTTCCCACTATCAACATTGGCTCGGAGCTTCGTGAGTGTCTAAAGAACAGGGTACATGCCGAACCGCATGTCCCGTAGGATGGGTTGTTCGGGTCGTATTGAAGACGAGGGAGCTGGATTGATTCGTACCCACGCCATGGAGTAGTTGGTTGTCCAAGGTAAAGTGAACTTCATGAAATTCGTTCTAAGAAGTTTCTTCTGGGCCTGAACCCTTAATGTTTTCGTTCCTCATGGCCAAACCGGGGTGTTGAGTCCCCTTTTGTTTGACCTTTTTCTCCTTTTTGGCAGGTGGGGGATATGCTTTTAAAGCTACCTCCTGCCATTCCGGCGATGCATGATAAGCCTCCTGGATAGGTACAAGCAACAGATTAAGAGCAGCTGACACTGCCGACTTCAGAAGTTGAGGCGTGACTAATGCGTAAGATTCAGGATGAGCATTCGTGACAAGAGTAACAGGCAAACTTACGAATGTCGTTCTTGTAGTCCTCGTGCACTTTCTCAATACCTGTGTAGATCAAAGGCTCTAGACCATCCCTATCACGGGAGACACGAAACTCCCGGCGGCCACTCAAGGCTGCAGCTGGAAGCAAGACAGACTCGACGAGGGCGAGAACACCGTTTTCTTCGATAATTTTCGGAGCTGCGGTAGCTTTCTTGATTTTCTTATTGACAACTTCTGGCGGGTCGAGAAGATCTATCTTGCTGTCTAGGTTGAATCAGTACACCTAGAAGGCGATCGTTGGGAAAAGAGCTTACCTGGATCACTGGAGCTCATTTTGCCACCATTTATACCTGGCACCATGCCATTCATGAGATGCGCTCGCTATACGAGAGTCAGCTTAGAGGACGCTCAAAACCCGAAGTGAGCGATAGGGGAAACATACTTGTCTATATCCTAACTTAGGCAACCATTCTTTCGCAGCGATGAACAACTTCCGCTGATCAAGTCCTGTTTGCATAAGATACTAGTCGAGAAGTTGTGGATTTTAGTAGTGCTCACCACCAAACTGTGCGTCGACGTCCAAGTACTGTTCGTCAAGCACTTGGAGAACAGGATAAAGAAGACCACTCAAAGGCGCGCTGTCCGACTGCTTGACTATTTCGGCTCCAGCTCTCTTGGCTTCGTGTTCGGAGATGCAAGAGCTGAGCTTATACACATCCATCACATACGCAGCTGTCTTTTGGTAGGAGCTTCCTTGAACGATGGTCAAGTTGTTGAGCTGCTCTGAGACACCTACAGCTCTGAGAAGCGCGGAGATGGTGAACCGATAGTACTCAACCCGCTGCTCCACGAGCTCCACTGGTGCCTTGAGATTATCAAGGAAGCCGTGGATGTCGGCAAGAAGAACGACGACATCACATCCAGCAGCCAAGAATTGAGCAATCTTGATTGCTGGTACTCTAGGGATTGCGTTAGCGGCCAGCAACGAAGACAATGGATGACGCCTCACAGATATGCGCAGTGCGGCTTGCCTGTTGTTGCAGTCCCCTAAGAAAAAGAATGTAAGCACATTTCAGAGTAGTTAGGAAGGCATCGGCGGCCATTTGCGAGAATATGATCTCACCCAGTAGATCTTGGGATTGCGGCCCTCGTCCCAAGGTTGCTGAATCAACTCTGGGTTGAGCACCTCAACGAGATTCTCGTTGATAAGTGCAAGCCTCTCTTGCAATTCCATTTTGGGCTGGTAAGTAGCCGCGCAGTAAATGGTAGCTTTCCGTTGTGTGTAGAAGCTGAGTTGATAAATTGATTCTGCTTCGCGTGATTGAGTCAGAAGATCGCTAAAATTACTTCTTGCGTGGTTAGCGCCCACGTGACGGCAGTGGCGGAATGTGGCTTGGGCTGTGGCAGTGCAGACTTTGTAACTGTACCAATTGCCACGGAATGAAAACCCTCAGGAAGTTGGAGGTTGGACTCATGTTTTCTGAGAGTTTTCATTTTTTAACACAGATATATATTTGCTTTTAATCCACCTTCGTATCGCCTCGCATATTTTCTTTCAGTCTATGATTTCAATGAGACTTCATACAGGTCATATTTCAGGTAAGTACCCTTGAGGACAGGAGGACTTACGACCCATTATTATATGAATTTGAAGACTATCCCTGTGTCATATACAGTACTACTGGGCTGCCATATGGAGATTATTGTATTTAATATCTAAATTTTCGACTACTAAATGCAAGCAGTAAACAAAGTCTAAACTAAATGAAAAGTATGTAGTACCCCTTCCTTGCTATATCTGTTGATACATCTAACCCGTTCCCCAGCATTTACGCAATCCTCGGACCTGCCGGTCAAGCCCCAACGGTTAGGTATTCCGGAAAAACGTGTTCGCATTTCCTGAAAATATACTTCACCTGTGACTTCGCTGTCCGTCTGCTGATCAATGAACCCATTATAGAGTTTTCGATCAGACCCCGACATGTAAACGTAGATATCCCCTACGACCTCGTATCGGACTTGATCTTGACTTCCCACTTCACGCAGAACAATTGGTGTAGTCAGACCTGCAAGGAAGCAGACCTTGTCCCCAGGCTGTGTTGCAGCACATGCCATCCCAATGGCCCCTTTATCGAAATAGACTAGTTTCTTCGGTGTCTTGAGGACGTAGGGCATATTGACCCAAATCTTATGAAGCAGATGAAAGACTCTACCCCTATAGAAGGAAAGAGCTAAAATTTGAAATGAAGAAAAGATAGAGAGACCTATTAAGATACCCCATGCTTCCCCCTCCGAGGGGCGTGCAACTTGGTGTTGAACTAGAAAAGAGAATACTATGATAAAGCAAAGTACAGCCCAACTCAAAATGAGGCATCCTAGCGAGCCGAGCCATCTCAAAACCAGTGCTCCAAAGGACCATCGCTTCGCCCAATTCTTGAGTAGTATTCCCTGAGCCAGGAAATTGGCATTGGCCTCAAACCACCGCACGAACAATCCATTTGTGACTAAGTTGTCTTTGCCAGATTCGAGAGAGTGTGGGAAATGTCTTTGGTTCCTTCGTGAGAGGTAACAACAGCTCAGTAGCCAAGACCTTGACCAACGCGGTATATCACATCCCGCAAGATAAAGGCAGACCGCATGCCAGACTAGACGATTTCTGATATGATAGGGCAAACCAGAGTCTCTGTACGATCTCTTTTCGAGATTGATACTGTGACGACCAGATGTCAAGTCTTCCCTCTGTGTCAGGCAGGAAAATAGAGCTACAGCAATCTCCGCATTGGAAGCATGACATGCGGTTGGTCTAGTCGGCTGATCAGAAACTAGGACTCCTTCGAAATTGTCGCTCGGGGTTCCATCTGAGTTACTTCCACCACTAAAGCCGATTACCGAAGTTGTGGCAGCGATTGTTCCAATCATGACACCTTCGACCTGGAAAACATTACTGATTTCTCCGCTCATCTCTAGCATGCATAACTCCCCCATGACCCAAGTTGCTTATTGACGTTGGCATAAGAATTTTCGGCTACCTCAACTGTGCCTCTCTCTGAAATCCAAGAGGGAAGAGGAGTTGGATTGCTCCCGTTCTCCAACAATCGACTAATCAAAACAACTTCAAGGTAGTTCTTCTTCCGAAGGAGAGCCCTCGATATGTCTACCACGATTGACTCGAGGGGCTGCAGGTAATTTGGTGTGGGAACTAGCTGGGGTCCGTCATGACAGATACCAAGCAATGCAAAGATGCTGTCCCTCGGATCAGTGGAAAGAGACTCCCGCGTCATAGCAATTGACTTGCAGAGAGAAGGTTGCTTGTCTGCTTGGTAGTCACGACGCAATTGCGATATTCGATCAATGAATAAATAAGCAGTCTCGGTTTCCGCAGTCCAGTGGCCAGACTCTCGATAACGACGTGTCGCAGCTTTCATCTCATCTAGGGCAATCCGCATACCAGAACACACTATCTGCACTCGCGGGGATACGGCAATTTCCTGAATAATCCAACGTCGTTTCCAGTAGGGTCTTTGAAAGAATTCCACAAGCGCATCATGATGCAGTTCGTGTAAGCAGCGTTTGCACTTATTCGCTCTAGCATGATCATCATCGATGGATATGGGCTGTAAGTCTTCCAATATTGTTGGTATGGCCGTCGGCTGCGATGCTTTGCAATTTAATCCAGGTGTATGTACGGTTGAATTACCCCTTGGAAGTCCGCCTTCTTCGGTAAGCAAAAGGGTTTGGAGAAATACCATAGCAGCTTTTGACCTTTCGGCTCCATCCCATCCCAACCATGAATAAGTCTCATCCGCCTTCGAGTACACGTGCTTCATGAACCGGATCTGAAAGCTTTTTTCCTGTCGGTCTGACTGGTTGATACACAAGGCATCTGCCCAAACTCTCGTAACTCCAAGAAGGCGCAGTCGCTGTAGAGCGTCCGCAAGGTTGACTGTGACAGGAACTTCGATGTCGTTCACGAATATTGTGGTCGTGATATTGGGATCACCCCAGCAGTAGGAAAGAGCGACATATTTGATCGGACCTATCAGGCTCGTCTTCTCCAGCGTGCATTTCACGATGGAGTCGTGAGTGTTGGTAGGGGGTAAAATGGTCAGCATTCGAATTTCATAATTCTCAATATCGAGAGGTTCGTAGTACAACGCCATTTTTTTCGGAGTCTCAATTGTCAAATGGAAAGTGGCGTTCGTTAGGTGGAGGAAATAGCGATGAATAGATCCGGCTCGTGAGATGTGCTGCTGGCTATGATGGTTATGAGGGACTACGTTGGTTTTTTAAAATGCCAAAACATCGGATGAACTCGTCCATGCTGCTCTGAAGCTATGCCGACCGTCCCGCCTGTTTCGTTTCAGGCACGAAATATGCAGGAGGCAGTGAGTCCATCGCTTGTACTGGGTCGCTTAATCTGAAGCTGTTTTCGTTTGAAACTGCCGCCCATCTGTAACACGTATTGACGCAAATTCTTGGCGAGGGTACGGACCTGAATACTATTGTATATGGCTTTCCTTTTTACTATCTTCGAGTCTCGATATAACATCTATCGATATAACGATAACTGGTGTTTTGATGATATACATCGGAATGCCCTTGATTTTTAGTACAATTAAACCTGTGTACGCTACGGGTAAGACTAACTACCACGGGACTAGCAGATTGATAACTCAGCTCTCCATCCCCCCCGCTTTTGAATTCCGTCTTAACATATGGGGTCATGCAGCTTCAGTACTTGAGTATATTGACCGGAAGAGGTTGTAAGTGTGAATCGTGTGAAGAATCGGGTCGTAGAAAGTGGGCGACCTGGCCTATGTTGCGCATTTTCATATGGAAAAGACCAGATGCAGAGTCTGGAAGATCTGATACTTTTGAGGGATAGCGGGGAAACTTCCAGATGGCCTGGGGACGGAGACCCCATCTGTGGAGAATTTGATGAGTGATTTCGAGATTTCGAGAAAGTCAAATCCGGGGTGGAGGAGCCTGAGGATGCGAACAGTGAATAGAGAAAGTGTAAGGGAGACAAAAATTGTCGGAAATTTCAACTAATCCAGGGACATATATACTGAGGGGAAGAGAATACTTCGAAATTCTACATCGCTGGGCTTTGCAACCAAACACCCAAAATGGGGACATAATGTAGTTATCAGGGTTAAACAAACGTATCGTGACCGTAAGCTCCAAATCATAAGAAACGGAACGTTTCGGTTTGATCCGAAGCATGTCAAGCACCAGCTTCTGTTCAACACCCGTCATTTCTCTTTCATAGGCTGTTTATCCTTTGACGGGGCCGCTTCTTTTTTTTGTTGTATAGCGTGGTCTAAGTCATCAAAGCTAGCCCTGAAAAATCGCGAGTCAGCTCGCAGCTTATTGGATAGGCTTGTACAGGTACAGAGTAGGTGTTCGAACTCTCAGTTACCATTCGAGCTGTTAGCTGCCAATGAAAAGTCGAGTTGTTAATTGAGTGGCAAGTCGATCCGTTAAAGTGGTCCTAGCAGGAGTGGCTTCTACTTTAGCTAAGATCTAACCTCTTCTGGATATCACTATGGAGAGTTTCAAGTACCATGGACAATAGTTCCCAGGCGAGGGAATAAAGCCTTGCAAAAATCAAGTAGTAAAAAGAGCGTGTCTAGTCTCGGCCAGCCATGTAGCTACATGTTGGGGCTTGGACTACAAGAAATCGCTTTGAATAAAGTAGTACACCATTTGAGACACCCAGATGCCCTAGGTTATAACAACATAATCCAGCCCGGTCGCCACAGTTGAAGTCATGCAATTCCTGCTATTGGCAGGATGGAGCTGGACTTGAATGCACTAGAGTGAAGCGAGAGCCAATTTTGTTCCTAAGGGGAATTATGCTTGAAGAATCGAATTCCATCTAACCTAATACATAGAATATCAAAGCCGCATTCCGCATTCAAAAATCTCCCAGGTCGTCATGATTCTGAACGTCGTTGTCTTTCTCCACTTCATCGCAACCAATTCGAACCCATATAACAAAGATTTTCTCTCTTGGCGTAGTCTTTCTCACAAACCTGAAGAGTTCTCGGACAATAGATTTCAACTTCACCCAGTTCTCTTCCCCACTATTCCTACTGAGTATCTCGACTTGCGGTGCAAGGGCCCCAAAGTCAATTATGAAAGTCAGCTCTTTGAGACTAGCGAGAGGAACCTCACTGCGCTGGGAGAAGAGAGCGAAACATTCGTTCATATCCAGGCGCGACAGGTCTGTACTATATGGCATATCTCCATGAAAATCAAAGGTGCCGTCACGCATTTGAAGTCTCACAGGACATTCGGGGTCATTGCCAATAGGGGTCGCTAGGGGAGAGCGAAGTTGCCGGCGAGTTGTCGGGGTTAGGACGACGTCCGTCTGGGAGGTCCGGGGTGGCAAAGGTGTCGAACTTGAAGCAACCGGGACCGGAGCAGCCGTGACAGAAGCTGACCCGCTCGAACCACTGCATATAGGTGTGGCAGCTGGTAAGATGTTTTGATCCTCCTCAGTCGCAGGATTGGCCTTAGCCGTCGGGCTTTCTGGGGTCATCGGACGATTCGTTATAGTTGTGGCGGGACCTTCTATGGATTGCAAGAAGGGAATTACCGGCTGAGGTGCCGACGGCTTGTCGGTCATTGCAGGTGATTTCAATACTTGCTACGACACAGTAAGCTAATTGAGCACTGGTAAAGAAGGCTGATTACGAACCTCAGCAAGTCGGATATGCTCTGCAGTTTCCGTGTCGACTGCATAACTGTCGATACTTTCAACGGTAGCAGCAGTGTGAGATGCCTCATTCGAGCCATGGTCAGCCTCTGTCGACCTGCAAGATTCGTCACCAGGAGTTGGATTTATTCGTTCATTCGTTCTTGCTCTTTTGTTTATGCTTTTCTCGGTGGAAGGTGGATCATTTAAGGTCGTCGAGTAGTCGAATCGCTTGCCTAAGGCCGTCGCCTTCGAAGGGGTCACCTGAACCTATCAGTATATGCAATTGAACAATCGGACATGCAGCACTACCTTTGACTGATCAATTGGTTTTTTGGCTCTACTCTTGGGCTTCCTAGTTGATGTCGGTACAAACTCATCCTCCCTGTCATCATAAAAATGGAGGTTCTCATAAACATCGCTTTCCCTGGAGATCGATGTGCTACCGACCGTATTACCAGCCCTCTTCTTCTCCCAAAACTTTCCCCTGTTGACCCATACGTTTCGGAAGGCTTTCACCATTTGGATCTTGTTTTTGTCGTCAAATGCCAATATTTTCTTTGTTATAAGGTTCTGAGCCAGGAAATCAACTCGTTCCAGGACGCGGTCCTTCAACACGCTATATAGCAAAGGATGTCCATGCAGCTCAGCGATTTCTGTGTTGTGTCTCAGCACGTTGACCATTGCTAATTCCTTTCTATCTTCTTGATGGTTGGGGTCATAGCATCGGTTGGTGTGCATAAAGTTATAAAGTCGAGGATCAGCAGACTCGGGCCATTCGGCATTTGACCGAAGCCACTTCTGTGTAAACGCGTGTAGAGGCTTTTCGTCATCCTCGTCGAGAGTTTCGATATGATTGACATATAGGGCAAAGGTCTCCGTACTAGAAGATGTCAGAAAACTTTTCGTCCCGAATGCAAGGAGGGGAAGTCATCTATACTCAGGTTGAAAGTCGATGCTGGTCGCAGGTTCTGAGGAGCTGCCATTGGCTGTTGAGTTTCTTCTTCCCGCAGACGTAGGAGCTTTAATCGGCCGTCTTCGAGTTCCTTTGGGAGGTGGTGGGCCCACAAGCTGTTGCGATTGAGGACTTAACTCCCGTACGTTTATAGTGCCCTAGTATAAGATCAGTCGAGACGCTGATAGAAAGGAAGAAGCACGAACTGATTCCATACTCGTTGCTTTCTCTAGCCGTTGTTTCTTCCTGTCTTTACTCTGTTGTTGATATCTATGAAAAGCCTGTAGGGATAATATGTGTGCTACTAATCTCAAAATTCTTTTTCAGGTCAGCGTAAGTGAAATTATACGTAGAGAGGTACACACTTAGGTTGATCTGAAAGCCAAGTTGGCCACTCTTGGTGACTGTTGTCTGGCCAGAAAAAGTGTCCTCGCTGGTTCTCGCTGCAGAATTGAATTGCTAGCTGCAGAGCTTCCAGGGAGTCTGCTCTGAAGAACGGACGTGGAGTGCCTTTACTGAGAGAGTCGATTGGGAAGCTGCGAGTCAGACATGTAAGATCCTTTTCTTTACGACCTGGATGTTTTCCGCTGAAACCTAATTCAGAGCAAAGTCTCGCAACGTTGCTTGATTGAATGCCTACAGGCATGTATACGACGCCGCGACTTGTCGCTCAGAGATTGAAGGATCGAAAAGCGTGGTGTCAATCCAAGGTCTATCTTACTTATATAGGTCAGCGTAAACTAGGCAGGAATCAGAACATGTTCAAGACCTATATTGTAACCAAGTTCAGCAAATTAAGAGAAGGTGTGGCATTTCGTAAACAGACAACAAGGGGCATCAAGAGGTTAAAGACCAGGTCATGCAGTCGGTGTCTAACTTGAGCAAAGCGTCTACAAGCCCTAAGCTTAGGAGCCTTTATGGAAGTAACCCTCTCGCAGTGAAAAATGCCAGGGTATAGACATAAAGCTAGTACTACAAAAGTTATGCCGTCGATCAAAGGCGTTTTTAGGAAGTGTAAGGCCAATGAAATGCTTTAGATTGCTTCGGAATTATGGGAAGCGCTCTATACCGCCCTCTGGGGCTGAGACGTATCAAACATAGACGGCATAGATGTGAAGCGATGTTGGAAAACCCATGTCGATGTTGGGAAAAGCTTCTCGCTGATTGGTCGAAGCGAGGTATCTTGAACATAGCCACGAATCGGATTGCGTAGCACTTTCCGAGGTTACACACACGAGTCTGCCTAGTGATTCCTTGCCACAAATCTGCCTTGGACATTAATAATTGCATTTACAAGTTTATGTCGAACGTACTAGGGTTCTTTAGACCCTAGCTTGATCCCCTCACACTTGATCCCCTCCTACCAAATCAATTGGACCATATGGATGTACTACCTAGGCTGTGAAAAATGGTTCCCAGCCACGTGCTTTAAAGGTATAGAGCAAGAACAAATTGAAAAGACCAGAAAGCGATAGTAAAATTCGCGCCAAAGCAACAGTGACCAAGAGGTCCCTATGAGCCTACACGGCTACCATCTCGCTAAAAGCTGAAACACGCTGGCTTTAGTGACGCGCTTCTGCGTACAAAGATATTCCTTGGGGAACCATTCATCAAGCGTGCCATATGGCTTCCCTGGTATCTTCAGTGTGGAAGCTTCTCTGCCGAGTATCATCAAGCCCAGTGCTACTCCGCATAGCCACGCATTGACCATCCCTTCTCCATTGTATCCCGCTGCTATCCATTCTCCAGGAGCTGGAACTGACTCAGATTTGTTTTTCGACCGGACGACTTTCATAGGATTGCGACCCGTCAAGCTCGTCTCCAACCTCCCAACGAAAGGTAAATGGTCAGCTGTAATCCCTAAGCTGCCAGACCATAGGCTTTTCATTCTCCCACCCGGAGCATCCTCTCCCCAGTTCTCAAGACCGAAGCCCATGGGTAACACTCCGCTAAGGTGACAGCCCGCCATATAACTGGTCTCAGCATCGCTCGCTTTGCCAAACTCTTCGAGACCTTTCCTGCCGGCTTTTATTGCAAGTTAGTATTGCACTGGGGAGAAATTGCACAAAAAGAGACCAAATGCCTATTTTGGGGATCTGTACTGTTCCCATCTTTACCAATGGCTCTTGAGACATTGTCTTGGCTCTCCGCGTGTAATTGGGCAAGATTTTGTTAGGGAAATTCGCACATACGCATCATGCCGCCTCCGATCATAATTTCGCCCCCTAAGCCGTCGATGGCGTCAACCGTCCCAGGACGCTGAGTGATATACTCATAGCCTTTATTGTTGATCAAGCACCACGATTTTGATCCGTCTACTTGCGGAAAAGCTGTCCCTGGCCGCTGTGCAGACATGGTTCCACGGACAGGAAAAAGCTTGCCGCGAAGCCCTGGTACCAGATTGGCCGTATGCGCATTCGTTGCATGAACAACGTGGCTGGCTATAATATCACCTCGTGACGTATGAATGATGAATGGCTGATTGGGACTTCTTGTCGTGCTTATATTTTCAACAGATGTATGCGTCTCAATGGAAAAGCCCGAAGGATACTTTTCGAGCAGATCATTTAAAGCACTGGTGACTAATCGGTAAGGCCAAACCGCACCAGCTTGAAAAGAGATTGCACCGTACGCATGTTCTCCTACTTTGTATATCTACGCAAGAAGTATCAGTGACGTTCCATGAGACAGGCCTGTGAGGATATTGCCGACCTCACGTGCAGCCTCCTTGTCCCATAGTTCCGTATTTTGTGCCTCCTTTGGCATTCCTTGTCGCAATTCTTCCACCTGATGTTGACCTTCAATCCACGCTTCTTCATCATAAAAGACATCCAACGTCTCTACGTCACGGGCTTCCGCGACATCCCACTTCTCTTGGTGCGCTAGATCAACCAAGATTGGGATGTGAGACGTCTGAAAATCCACGAGTACTTTCGCCCTCTGAGCCCCGAAGCGTTGCTTGTATTCAGAGAAGCTTTCGTACGGTGTACACTTCATATGGCCGCCGTTTCTTCCAGTTGCTCCACTACAGATCTGTCTTGCTTCTAACATCACCACCCGCCTCTTTACGCCCATGGCTGCACACTCCGACAGAATCGTGCGTGCAACACTCGCGCCCGTGATACCGGAACCAATAATGATAATATCTGCTGACCTTGGCAGACTTTTCGATCGAATGTCAACCAGACCAGGGAATGGCGGATTCTCCAACCAGAAAGATGTGGTTGGGTTTGGCACCGGGATTCCAGGGCTGGCGTTGATGCGAGCCTCGAGGGCAGCAAGGTCTATCTTGTCCTCGCCGAGGTGTTTGAGCAGCAGCTTAGCTCTCAAATAGGCATCGCGAATGCTAGAGAAAAGAGTGTTCATGGCCGCTAGGGAAGGAATTCGCACAGAGTTTATGCGTGACCGACCTCGTGGCTGGCTTCTTTGGAATATATCGAAATCCGCTGGAATGCTGACCTTGCTATCCTCCATTAACCCGTGCTCCTTTGTGCTCGGCCCACAATTGTCCACTGGGACAAATCGGCATTCATGGCTCCTCGAGTAGTGGAGATGCATTGTTGATAATAAAATTGTAAGCATATAGCTATGTAACTAACTAGCGATTAATCGTGAAATTAAGCGATTTTGCCATTTCGATAATCGGCTAGAACCCCCGTATCGCGAATAATTGCGCTTACGCAAATAATATAATAATAACTTGTCTATATACCTTTATAAGTAGCTTAAATTAAAGGTATTACTTGCCTCTTTAAATTGATAGTCTATAATAGGATTCTTATAGCTCCTTGTCTTACTATTATAATAATTCGTGGGATTAAGAATAAACTCCGAGAGCCTAATATTACTATAGATTACAAATTCTTAACTAGCCTAGTAAAGATATATAAGACGATATATAATATAGTACGCGTATACTAAAAGCGTATTAAAGAAAAGAAACTAGTACTCTTACTATTTAGAGGCCCTATAAAAGTTATTATAAGTAAGATAGAGGTTATAGTATATATAATACTCGAGGAATACCCTTAGTATTATTAAGATAAACTAGTCGATTTTCTTTTCGAAATATATAATATTATAATTACTTAATAGACTATTACAAAGATATTATAGCGTTTAAATATTATATAAAAAAAGCTAAAGGTTAAGGTAATATAACGCAATATAAAGTTATAAAATATATAATAATATACTATTTAAGAGTTCTTTACTAATTAGATCGTTTGCGTTAATAAGAGTAAGAGTAATAATTAATTAAGTAATTGTATATATAATTAGGCTAACGAAAGAGTAAGAGCTATTATATAAAAGTATTTTATAAGTAGAGAAAGAGTCTCTATTCTTATAGCCTATATAGTTACTAGTTACTTTACGTCGATTACTTTTCTTAATACTTATACTTTAGAGATATTCGAGACCTTTATAATCGAGTACCTTCTCCCGACTTATAACCCTTACCCTTAGTCTCGATTAATTGTTATTCTAAACAATACGCTTATTTATTACTTTATACGCGAGATAATCGAATAAGTATATAAAGAATTAAGAGTATAGCTTCTTTAGCTTTTACTTTATTCTCTAGACTTTAACCCAATTAAAAAGAGTTTTTCTAACTTTAAAGTATTTATTTAATAGTATTACTATAGTTATTAGTCTTAATTCGATTTATATTAAGGGTTTTTTAAATAAGTAATATAGTAAGTTAAATTAGGGGAAAAAGCGGCTATAAGAGCTATTATATACTTCTAGAATACTAATATATAAGAAAGGATTAAAGAAATTAGGGATTTAGTACTAGAAAATAAGTAGTTCTAATACCTAGTATATTATACTAATAGTAGTAAAATAAGTGCGTTTTAATTAAGTAATACTAAAAGTAAATTTAAATATATATATATATTAAATTAGATTTTTTTATACCTTTAATAATAGCGAATTTCTAGATCTCTTTCGATTTTACCCTAATCCCCTTATTAAATTCTAAAGTTATAAAGACATCTTGTAAGTATAAGAAAAGAGAAATAATATAAAAAATCTAAGAATAACCCCGTTATTTTACCTCTCTTTATTAATTATTATTACTTTATAATATTTCTTAATTAGAGTCTCTAGGACTAGGCTAATTATAAAGATTATAAATTGTCTCTCTCTCTTAAATATTATTTAGATTTAAATCGAATTAAGATAGTCTTAAAGGCAAGTATAATAATAGTACTTCTCTTATCGAATTTAGCCCCTTAGCTACTAAACGAGTATATAAGTATTAAGCCTTTTCTAGAGTATTAAAGGCTTAAATCTTATATTAGATTTCTATTATAATATTACGCTTTATACCTTTTGTAATTAAGACCTTTATATTTACTTTATAGAGGTTATTAATAGTTAAAAACTAGTTATTTATAACTATAATAACCTTTGTAATTTTAGCCTTTCTTTACGGATTTAATTACTTAATTTAAAGCTAATTATAAAGTTGTAAAAGGTCGTTAGTCTTTACTCCTCTAAATAAAAAAGACTCTCGAACTAATAGTTCTTAATAATAGTATTAGAGACGTAATTAGGGGAAGGGGATAAGCTAAGGGAGGAGATTAGGCTTTAACCCGCTATAATAATAATTAATTATTAATATAGGTTACTAGTATTAAAGAATACCTTAAGAGTTTAATTAAAAAGAGAAAGACTATTCTTTAACCTTTATTATATACTTTCCTATTTTCTTTTATACTTATATTATAGTTCTAATAAAGTACCCCGTAATTTATTTTTAAGGGAGTAATTTTAACGTAACCCTATTAATACCTTATATTACTAATCGAGCCTAATATTCTTACTTAGTAAAAGAAACTCTATAATAAGAGCTAGTCTTCTTAAGTATATAATAATAACTAGAGAAATTCAGATAGCCTATTTTTATATATTTATTATTCGCAAAAAGCTTTTATTATATAATTGATAACTTAAATACTTAATAGTCTTTTATAGACTTTGCTTAAAGTTGTTTTTAAGTAAAATTAAGGGGTTCTTATATATCTTGCGTAGCGCTTTAAAAGTCTATAATATTAGACTCTTTGTCGATTTTATCGTTAAAGTTATAAAGGGTAATCCCTTTATAAAGTATTATAAGTCGAATAGTATTAGGTCTTCCCTTATTATTCTTTTTCTATATCGACGATTCGATAGGCTCTAGAGTAAGTACTCGATTAAAGGTCTTATAAAAGTAATAGATTCTTATTTCCCTAGTTTACTTCTTATTCCCTAAGTATCGTCTTATATATAGGGTTATTAGAACCTAGTAATATACCTTTTGACTAGCCTTAAGTTCTTTACTAACGTTTAGGTTAATAACAAGTCTCTCTTTAATAAGACCGATTTATACTTCTTATTAGTCTATTTGCGGTCGATTAATACCTTAAAAGTATTACTAATTGGCTTATTTATTAACTTTTAATTAAACCTTTTATAATACTTAACTTTAGTCTACTCTACTAAAAGGATTATTAATATCTTTCCCTATAAGTATAGTATTATACGTTCTCCCGTTAATATATTACTTTAAAGGCATATTTATATAGTGTGATATACTTATAACTTCTCTTATAAGGTCGAATTTAAGAGAAGTAAGAGCTAGTCGAGGTTTCTTATTTAAGGGAAGTCTTAGTAATAAGACGAGGGTAATAGGCTTAAATAGATTTACTAGTTCTAGTAATAGTTTTAGTATATTAAATTAGGGTCTAATCGACTTCGAATAATTACTAAAAGGTTAAGTAGGCTTTAAATATATAGTATTACGTTTACTACGCTTTTTGGGAAGTAATATAAGGGTTATTATATCGTATATTACTATAGTAGCCTTTATACTAGGCTTAAGTGCCCTTTTCGGCGACTACGGGTTAGGGGGAGAAGTATTATTTAAACGGCTTAAGACGCGCCTTAAAGCTATTATAATAATTAATTATACTAATAAGGAAGGTATATAGAGGTATTATTATAGTGTTATTTGCGTGGGCGCAATTAATCCAAATGGCTAGATTACTAGAATATGCGAATTTAGCAAAATCGCTTAATTTCACGATTAATCGCTAGTTAGTTGCATGGCTATAGATGGGGTTGCTATCAAAGTAAGGGGCGGTGGGATTCAATGGCACGGGCCACAATTGCACTACGACTTGGATGCAGTAGCTTCGATCGAGTCTAGTTCTATTGCGAATTGAGTGATATATTCGATAACTAACTCTTGGTGTTACAAAGATTTCTCTAATATATAGAAGTGATTACTAAGTGCTTATTCAAGTATTCTTAATACTCCCCCACACGTATAATCTCCTTATTTATAGTGTTTTCAACTATATTAAACTATATTCTTTCTATTTGAGCCTTATTAACTCTTATAATAACGTAGTAATTGTTATAGTACTTATATCTCTTGATTTAAGAGTTTAGTACTTACTAGTAGCGTACTAGCCTGCGGTATAAGAGTACTTAGTCTTTTTAAGCCTATATTCCTACTTTCTTATAAGACTATAAACTACCTTTTATAGACCGCTTATAAACCTATAAAACTACAAAATAACCACCCAAAACCCCTTATTTTCTTATCTTTTATATATTTATTCTTAAGGTCTTATAATACCTTTTTATTACGTCCTATAATAGTTGTTTTATAAGAGTATTAATAGGTTAGTTTATACTAAGTATATAATATATTCGTAAGTAATCTTAAGTAATTAAATCGTTTTGTAAGAAGTAGTATTATAAGTCGATATACTTAGCTTTTGCGTGATGTTTACTTATATTATTAAATTATATAATAACTATATTATTATTATAATATAATATTAAAATTAAAGGTACTTTACCTAGGTCTTTTGCAATCTTCTAAAGCCAGAATATCTCTTTTCCTCCCTTACTTATAAAGATAATCTCTACTTCTATTAATAATAATAAGGTCGATTTCTAATAATTTGTAAACTATAAGATAGCTCCCTTATTTTATATAACTATATAACTTTAGAAGCTCTTTTAATCGAATTTAGTAGCCTAAGTTACGTTACTATATATAATATTATTAAAGTAATAAATATTAGGTTATAGTGTCCCTTTATACGTGATTTTTACTTTCTTTATATAATTAAAGTATTATATAAGTCGAATCGTAGTAATAAAGTAAGTTATAAAGGGATTTATTATAAATCTTACGAGTTGTCTTATTACGTAAGATATATTAAATCTTATATAGTTTAAGAGGTAAATTGTTAATCTTATAATTATTCGATATAGCTTTTAATCGATTTCTTAGAGTTTATTTCCTAGCTTTACTAGCTTAAGTATAATACTTAGTTCGAGGGGTATACTAATCGGCCTTAAAGTCTCTATTTAGAGCTATTTTACTAGCTTTAAGGTATAGAGTTATTAATAAATTTTAATCGTTTTTTCGTATTAGTTTCTCTCGATTTAAAAGCCTATAAATAAGTATACTAGTCCTAGGTCTTTATATACCCATTTTACTATTATCTCTTTTTTAATTCGAGTTATAACTATTTTCTCCCTTATAATTAATATATCGTTAATAAATAAGAGAATATATAAGCTTAATTTATAAAAGAGATTTGGGTCTATAAGTAAGGTTTACAAACGTAAAGTCTTAAAGAAAGCTATTACTTCTTTAAACTAAGCTTTTAGAGCCTATTTTAAGCTATATAATAATTTTAGTAATTTGAGGTAATATAAACTAAAATTGATTTTCTTAACTAATTCGAGGTATTCTAATACTTTTATATATACGTCTTTCTTTAATTCTAAAATAAAGAACGTAATATTAACGTTTAACTAATTGATTTCAAAGTCTTTAGCTATAATAAGTACTAAGAGTATTTACAAAGTTATATACTTTATAATAGAGGCAAAGGTCTCGAAATAATCGATTTCTTATTATTATTTAAACTCTCTTACTATAAGCCTAGCTTTGCGTCTTTTAATTATACTATTACTCTTAAACTTATTCTTTAATACTTACTTTGTAATAATTAGTCTTTCTAAAAGTACTCTCTTAATTAGCTTATAAGTTCTATTATCTTTCTAAGCTTGTAATTTAATAATAATCGCTAGCTTTTAGTTTGCGGGATCTTCTTTTATTATACGCAAAACTAATAAGTCGTTAAATAAAGTAGTTTTAGTAATTATAAATGCCTCTTTCTCTAAAGTAGTAATTACTCTATATATAAGTATATATAAAAACTAAGGTTTTATAACTATTATAATCGCTTTTAGAGTTAGTTTGACTATCTTACCTAATCGAGAAATTAAAGTCTTTATTATACTTAGTATATATATAAGTATTATAACTAGTATAAGTAAAATAAGTTTTTAATCTACTTATTTAACTAGTAAAATAAGTATTACTCTAAAGTCTATAACTAATATAATCTATAAGTATATAAGGGTCTTTAATATCGCCTTGTTTCTATATATATCTCTCTTCTTAGCTAAGGGCCGTATTACTAGTAATAGCTTATTAATTAACTTCTCTAGTTCTTTAGGAATAAGTGCCTTTAATTTAAAGAACTTATATTTGTCGCACTAAACGATTAAAGTAACTCTCTCTTATAAAGTATTACGGTTTATTACGCGCGTAATTTAAGTTAAAGTTAGGCTTACCTAAAGGTATTTACTTTCTCTTATTATAAGTCGATATTTTACTTAGTATACCTCTTTTAGGAATTTAACTCTTATAAGACAACTAAATACCTTAATACTTAAGAGATTTAGTAATTTATTTCTTTATATAATAAGTAGTATATATTTTAGTATTATATTAGCTTCTTTAGTGGATTTTGAGTTATATAGTAGTGCTAATATAAAGAGCCTATTTTATAGCTATATAATATATTTAGTTATAAAACACTATATATAAAAGAAAAGCTTTAATTCAAATAATATAGTTCTTACTATCTTGTTAATTAATTATATAGCCTTTTCTATTACTCTATTAAGCTAGTACTTATATAGGGGACTAGGCTTATACTAAATCCTATAGTCTTTAAGCTATAATATAAAGGTATTACTAAATTCTTTATTACTATTATTAGTTCTCTAATAAGTTACTAAATTACTTAATTCGTTTTTAACTAACTTTTTAATATCTTACAAATATAATAATACTTTACTAATAGATTTGTTATATAAGAACCTAACTTAATAAGCTTGAGTTGCGTTATTTATAATTAATAAGAAGTACTTAAAACCTCTTACTAAAAGTAGTAATATACTTGAGATATTAATATAAAGTCTCTTTCCCTTTATATACTCGCGTATACTAGTAGTCTTATTATATTAGACTCTTATCTAGCCTATAAGGCAAGGTTTACAAATCTAATCCCTAGTTATAAGAGGTTGTTTTGAGAACTTAAGACCGTTTGTATAATTATATAATAATTATAAGTATCGAGTATTAATATAGCTTATTCGCTTATATACAAGTTATATAGTTGTTTCTCTTATTACGCGTAAGGTAATAAAATCTTATAGTATTGTGTTTATAGATTTTATAATAAGCGTTGCGGGCTTTGAATATTAGTGGTTTTATATAGTATACTAGTCTATTTTAGAGTCCGCGATAAAGATAGTTTTGCCTATATATATTCCCTTTATAGTTTTATTTTCTAATATTATTATAATATTATTATAGTTAAGAGCTATCGGGCTAATAAGCCTATAATTAAAATCCGGTATATACTAGGCTTCTTTAAGTATAAGGTTTTCTTATTTAAGCTATAGTATAATATTCTTATAACCTTTTATTATATAATAGGCACTATTTGTAATTCAAACCTTCTTTAGTTCGGCCTATTATTTAAGGTTATCGAAATCCCTTAATAAGTATAAGAAGTATTATAATATATTAGAGTTTATAATCTAGGGAACTAGAGTACTTATAAATATATATACGAACTTTATATTAACTAAAAAGGTATAAGAAGAGTAAAGGAAACTATTATCTTCGAATTCTTTTATAATAGCTATATTTATAGTTATAATTATAGCTTTTGTAAACGATTCTTCTCTCTCTTTATTCTTTTTTAACTACTTAGTTTATACCTTCTTCTTCCTTTAGTAATTTCTCTTATAATAACCCTTAATATAGTAAAAGCTATATTTATTTATCTAAGGTTTATATACTCCCCTAGATAAAGACCTTAACTTGTCTCTATTACTTTTTCCCTAGTTTCCCCTAGTATATCGACCCTTTCTCTTTTTATACTAGTTGCCTCTTTTCTTATATAACTAATTAACTCGTTAGTTTATATTAAAGTTTATTAAATTTATAGAGTTTATAAAGGCTATAAAAGTTAGTATATTCTTAATTAAAGTGGGAATTATAGACTTAGTAATTTATAAAGATATAATTGCGTTTTTAAGACTAAGCCTAATATATTAGACGTAAGTCTTAGCCTAAACCTAAAGTATATTATCGAGTAGTAGTAAGCTTAAGAGTCGAGAGAAAATCGCTACGTTAGTAATTAATATAGTTAAGTCCTTAAGTTATATTTAATATTACTTTAACTTAGAGATAAAATCGCAAATCGTCTTCTCTTTAAGATTATATAAGAGGTAATTAAATTATTCTCTTATAGTATTATAAAAGAGAGAGTCTTAACTCTTATTAAATACCTTATAGTTCTCTTATACGCTTATAGTATTCTTTACTTTTATATTCTCTTTAATAATTAAATAAAGACTCTAGGAGATCGAGGTATTAAGAATCCGTAACGTAGTTATTAGGCGTTTATTATAATCTTATCGAATTGTAATAAATGCGTTATTAAGTAATACTAGCTTATTACTAGTAATAATACGGAAATAGTATATAGCTAATAATATTATCTTTACGTTAATATATTACTTAGCGTAATTATTACTATTAAGAATAGTAATTATACTATCCTTAGAAGTAATTAATTTAGTAGGAGTATAGAGATAGAAAGGTTATATTAAAGGTTATAAAGATACTATTATTAACGAGAATCGAATTAATTAGTACTTAATTAGTTACGCAAGTAAGTATAATACGAGACTTTTAATCTATTGCAAATTAAGTAATATATTCGATAACTAACTCTTAGTATTATAGAGATTTCTCTAATATATAAGAGTGATTACTAAGTGCTTATTCAGGTATTCTTGACAAGTTCCACCAAAACATGCGCTACCTGTACGAAGCACGACAAGAAGGTTCCATTCCCTGAACATTTGAAAACGCTTTTCTAAGACATCTGTTAGTAAAGATCCTTATCAGCTACTCAATTCATGTGTATCGCGAAGTATCGAAGAGTTTCTGCCGTCTACTGTATTAGTGAAAGATGGGGAAAGGAAACGAGGGGGGATCGACTGGCTGGACCTGCTATTCTCGGCCACTCGTGCCCCAGTATGACGGTTTCTTGCTTGCTACTGTACGAGCATCCAGGGAATTTCTCGGCTAGAATGACAAATATTCTCGTTCGGATACTTCACTTCATTTCCTCTTCATCTGTAAAGGCACATGGGCGCGCTTTAGTTCGGCAAACCCTCACTCCAGATTTTCAAAAGTTGGTCTATGCTGTGTAGAACATTATGCCGCTGTGCCCAGACATACGGAGCTGTTATACAACGAGGATCCTAGGTAAAGCTTGTATCGGTCGACGAAGCTTGAACCGAATAAGCCTCACTGTCAAGCTTTTGGGCTTGGAAGTGTGGCGCTTGGAGCAGTGGGACTTATCACCAACTTTACAGTCGTTATCCCACTCTTGCCGCGTGTGCATGCTGTGTGGAGTTTAGATCGTCTTACAGTAAAGTACGCCACATTAACTTGTGATTATTGTCTTATGTCACTGGCAAACCCCACTCATTCACATCCTGGCAGCATGCTGATAACGCTCCAGGATTTATAGACCAGAATAGGGAGCTGACTTGACCTCGAGAAGTCGTTCTGTCGCAGTCCTGATAAAGGTAAAGAAAGCTATGCGTACTTTCGTTTTGTAATATATTCAATCCACCTCCCAATATATCGTTTGACGTTTAGTATCGTTGTGTTGTTGAACGAGCACAAAGTGGCCTCCCTCACTATGTCAGACGAAGACATCATCCCCGGCACGAAGCGCCTGTACGACGACGATGGAAACGCACTATCTCCACACTCAGAACTGAAGAAGCATGGTGATATTGTCCTTGCACCGCAGCCCACTGATCACCCTGATGATCCTTTGCATTGGGGACTGAAACGAAAATTATGGCACGCCCTTCTGCTTCTCCTTATTACGGCACTTACTGGTGCTACGACAAACGACTCGGGTTCTGCTCAGTTTCAAGAGAATGCAGAACTGGGTATTAGCTACAACTCGTTCAATGTAGGAGCAGGGGTATTATTTATTGGCATTGGGTATTGGACTTTGCTTATCTCGCCAGCTGTGTGGCTGTATGGTCGACGAATTCCGTACTTGATATGTCTCTGTTTGGGTGTTATTGGCGGGATCTGGTTCGCGAAGGGAGAGCATACCGCTGATGCCATCTGGAATCAATTGTTTGTTGGCGCATCTGAATCCTGCTCCGAGGCCAATGTCCAACTCTCTCTCATGGATATCTTCTTCCAACATCAACGTGGTGCGGTCCTTGGTGCGTACATGCTTGCGATCAGCGCGGGAACTTTTCTGGGGCCGTTGATTGCCAATTACATTGGTAGCAGTATGGGCTGGAGGTGGATAGGCTGGTTCGGTGCCATTTTTAACGGACTGCTAGCCATTGTGTGTCTCTTTGGTCTGGAGGAGACAAGCTTTGATCGAAATGCCTACTCAATTGTGGACGGTATCAACAGTGCCGACTTAACGGACGAGACCAAAGGAGACAAGTCACCGGAAGCCAGCAATGAAAAAGCTGACTCACAGTCTAGCAAAGATATAGATGTCGCTCCCATTAACGTCGAGAATGATGGTCCAATGACTCGGAAATCATATCGTCAAAGAATTGCGCTGATCACACTTGCCCCGAACGTTCGTGGAACAGGCTTCAAGCAATACTTTTCCCGACTTTTTCACACATTGCGAGTATTTACATTCCCGGCAGTGTGGTTCGCGGGCCTGCAATGGGGTGCGCAAGATGCATGGTTGACTTTCTACTTGACAACAGAGGATGATAACTGGACGGAGGTGCCTTGGAGTTATGGTTCCTCGGCATTGGGAATCATGAATCTTCCTTGTCTGCTTGGTGCCGTCATAGGATGTGCCTACGGTGGTTGGTTTTCAGATCATTTCATGAGGTGGATGACAAAATGTAACGGTGGCATTCAGGTCAGTTACGCTCTATGAATGTTTTCCTGTCGGGCGTGTCTAGTGAGCAGACTGCTCACGAGATGATATGCCAAACCTCCAACTTACATTGAGAGGCAATGTTGACTCCAAGGTTCTGAAACTAGGAGGCCGAGTTTCGTCTATATCTGCTCCTTCCTGCGACGATTCTTTTCCCTATTGGTATGCTCCTCTTCGGTATTGGCAGTGCTCACGAGTGGGCATGGCCTGGTGTATATGTCGGCCTAGGATTCATTGGATTTGGGTGGGGCAATGCTGGCGATCTGAGCATGGGCTACCTCGAAGATTGCTATCCGAATATGGTCTTAGAAGGGATGGTGGGAGTGGCTGTCATCAATAACACGATAGGGATGATCTTTACTTTTGGAGCTGACCCATGGCTTGAGACCGGACTTCTCAACACATGGATTGCCATTGGGGTCCTATCGTTCGTCTTTATGGCTACAACATTGCCAATGGCACTGTATGGAAAGGCTTGTCGCAGGTGGACATCATCGAGGTATGAGCGATTCCTCATATTGAGAGACGGACTGTGAAAGTGGAAGGCGGTATTTTGTGTTCTATCTCCTTTCAAAAATCGATTCCCACCTTTTCATTCATTTCCTCGTGATCCTATCGCTTTATACTCTCAACATAATATCACCGCCCAAACTTCCCCGCTTTATTTCTTCCCAGCATAACCCAATATCCACACATTCCCACAACCCATGCACCTAACATAAGCGATTGTGCCATACGGCCTCCTTTCCATACTTTCTGCCATCTTCCGGAGCCTCCCTCGTCGAGCAATTTCTCTTGCCCCTCCTGAAACTGAATTGCTTCTTTCTTGTCTTCCGTGCCTCGTCTCCCAAGAATTGCACGATTTGGTACCATACGAGCCATTTTATCGATCATATAACCTGTCGCTGCGACAGCAGCAAGAATGGACGCCAATGCGTTGAGAAACCATTGGATTATCAATCTTGCTTCCTCGGGATGATGGAATGTCTCTCCTTTGATTGGATACATGCACACGTAAACGGGGCGAGCGAGGTTGTACGCCTCGGTGAAGAGGCAGAGCGCCGTAAAACTTGTAAGTAACGGGAGGACGATACGAACTCCACGGCTAAAACCTTTGAGCTTTTGGGAACTGAGGATGAGATAGATTGGTGGGGTGATGGCAAAGAGTATTTGCATCCATGTGTACCAGAGGCTGAGGAGTTCGACTTCCGTTGCGAGTTCCATCGCGATTTTTTGGCCAGAAGATAGGGCTTAGTAGAGGGACGGGTACCGAGACAGGAGTTTCTATCTATGAGCAGGTAGGATGGTTACTTTTTGAGGTTGAGTAATGTCAAGCCGGCAGGGTCTGATGACGAAGGACGTCCTCGATCGCCGACATCACGTGCTCGTTGCTCGCCAGCCTTGTTTGACGAAGCAGAAGGCTTGACGGGTAGTGTGGAAGTATCGTGGCTCCAAATTGCTCATGGATTATCAGTTTTATTACACAATCAAAGATCGATCCAGTTGATATTGTAGGCCGCTGTGCATCACAGCTCGACCGCCGTCTCATCCTCGACAGAGCATCCCAGGGGTCACGACGTCTTTAAAGTCTTCCAAAATATGGTTATCCAGCCACCCCTTCTAGCAATTTGCAGAACTCAGCACTCCTCGTCAACTCATTTACTTTACAAGAGCTAATAATCATGCCGGCTTCTTGACCCTGTGGTGAATGATACACCAGCCCCCCCCAAACTTACCTCTGTATTACTGATCTCTAATATTTCACAGCTTTCTCTCAGGAAACGTTCTCACTGCCTTATGTACTGTACAGACTGGACCAAAAGAATTTCATTCTTAAGAGTGGCCGGTCGTGTTGAACCAGGGTTTACTACACGTAACATCATTTGATGTGAACAGAGGAATGGAGGGTAATGCTAGTCATTGAAATCATCCAGAAACCAATGGTGTTTGGCCAGCTCTGACGGCCCCAATCTCTGCTCTGGCAAGAACATTAGGGCTCTTCTCAACAGATTTTCCAATTCCTCTGCCTCCAACGCTGTGACTCTTGTACCACTCGTCTCCAAGAACTCCATCGTCTCCAGAGTTTCAGGCAATTCCTTGACAGATTCCAGAGGTCTGCGAACCGTAGTCTGATCTCCGATTACGTTTAGATTTTCTGGTTGTTCGGTTTTGCTTGATATGACATTACTTGAAGAACTGCCTTCTTGATGTTCCGAGGATATGCTTTTCTCGCCACTCTTTGCGTTTGAGGAGCTAGATTCGGGCTTTGATCCTGATCTATTCCCGGAGCTATTCCCAGAAGAGGCACCCTCGTTAGTTACGATTTGCTCAGGATCTGTCTTGTTGGTGCGTGCGATAACCTCCTCTGCCTCACTAGTTGTAAGCTCTTCAACAAGCGCGATAAGTCGACTTGTGGTCCCTTTCCCATGTTCCTCTCCTGATTCGTAGCTAGGTGATTCATCTTTGTGGGTAGATGTAGTTCGCGCATGCAGCCCGTCGTTGATACCGACATCGATGATCCGAGTATAGAGCGACCCCTGGATTACATCTGACAACTCCCCCCCAACCTTTGTCTGAAGGGCATACCACTCGCGGCCTTCTTCCCATTCATCCCACCACTTCAGTGGCAATGTACCAAGAACCCTGACCATCTCCATCAATGACTGTGATCGTGTCGGCTTTCCCTTGTATGCAAAGAGTTGGCAACCGGTTCTGATCTCAAAGATCGTACAACCCAGTGCCCAAATATCAGAGCTGACACTCCCTGTTTCCTCGGAATCTCGAAGTCAGTATATGACAGGAACGCAGGATCCCGCGAGAAGCACTTCGAGATAACAGTACTCCGGACATGACAGAGAATTACACACTGTGCGAGCCATTCACGACAAGAGGTTTTCGAGAAGAAGTTCACTTACGAGGACTATGAAACATGAATTCTGGTGCACAGTAGCTCTTCGGTGTCCCAATATAAATAGATGACTGTTCTTGGAGGAAAGCAATGCCAAAGTCGATAATCATGGTCTGATCAGACAACCACTGAGGATCAACCTCCTTCATGCTAATGGCATTGATGGTGTATATAGGTGTACAAGGATTCGGCTCCTTGCTTGGTGATCTGTGCAGGTTCTGAATTTGTGGCTTACCAAGTCTTTCATATATTTCCTCCTCTGACCATTCATCCATGTTGGCGAGCCTCAATAAAATATTGGCCGTTGTAAAATCTAAGTCCCAGTGATGAATTAGCATACGATATTCGGCGTTGAAATACCATGATACGTGCCTCCGTGAACTGTCCCTGTGGAATGAATATAAGACAATCCTTCTGTGACTTGGAGTGCAACTTTCCGGGCAATTACAGCTCGCAGTCTGCGCGATCCGCTCGATTGGCCTGGACAATCATTGAATTGTTTGATACTTGGGCCAGCCACCTCGGATACAACACATAAATGGTGGCCATTGGGGCCATCGATCCAAAAGTGATCAAGCATAGCCATTACGTATGCCTTTCCCTGGACTTCTGGGCCCAATTTCAACCTTCGAAGGATCTCGACTTCAGGACAATCACGTGATACCTTTGCGGCAAGTATTTTGAGAGCCACATAACGATTTCGAGCGGTGTCTCGAGCAAGCCAGACTGTAGCAAAGCCGCCATGGCCAAGCTTATGAAGGACCTGGTATCTATCCTTCTTGAATTTGTCCCGCAGGTGCACAGGATGAAAGCCTCCAGACCTGTAGTTGAGGGTTTCGACTACTCCTTTCCCTTGCTTGACGATGGGAGTTCGAGTGAACATATCCGCGTTGGGTAACTCAAATAGTTGCCGAATTCAGGTTGGATGATCAAGGAGGGAATTGTCGCAGACAGAGACTGTAGAGCATTCATGTCGGGCGTCAATATCATGGGAAGTGCGGGTGTGGGATGATGGGAGAAACGGGTGTCGAAGGATGAAATCGTGCAGTGACGTTTGAAAGGGGTGGGATGTAGTTTTAAAGAAATATCAAGTTTATTGGCGGGATCGACAAGGACCCCTAATGCAACCCCTAGGTAAATCAGTGGAGAAAGGGGTCCCGCTAGGTTCTTAGCGCCCTCGCTTATGGGTCGAGGGGGGGTCGGGTATCAATCCGCTTCCCCGCCCCCTTATTTCTTCATTCCCAGAAGCAAAACGTCAAAAAAGCTTTCTCTTTTCTGGTAAGTCTTTCAACTCACCGTTAGGTTTGCATGTCGGATTGCTTGATTCTCTGCTTGGCTGAAGCCAGCTCCACACTTCTTGCCACTTGGAATTGCTCGCGGGAGACTTCAAGGCAAAGGACGAATGGTCAGCAAGGGCCAACAGTAAAAGAAAATGCCGAAAGCCAATCAAGGGTACCTCTGGCCGCATAGGTAAATTCAATTCCAAACTATGCAAAGCTCGATAGGTTTAATCGAATTTGATTGGAAGCTTGAATAGTCTTATCGCGTTTTCGTAACCCATAGCCCTCCAAGTCTCGTCCGCCACCGGCACAGTCTCGAACCAGTCCCTCAACTCTGCAATCGATTCATACGGATAGTCTACCGAAAACATTATGTGTTTTATAGTTGTCTCTGCCATGAGGTTGAGTAGTGCTGATGTCCGTGGCATGCCACTGGTGCAGATAATGCAATTATCCTGAAAATACTCTAAGAAAGTCCGCTTCATGGGTCCTCGTGCTTCTTTCCTCGCAGTCAGCATTGTATTACACAGCTTAATACTCGAAGGGTGGTCTTGTACCTGCAGTATAAAGCCGAAATGTACTATCAGTTCTCGGAAGCACCCAGGACAGCCCCTCCCCCATATGTCCTAAAACGATCTTTAGCTTCGGGAATCTGTCAAAAACTCCGCTATACATTATCCTAATGACATGCTCCACCGTCTCTCGTCCAAAGCCATACGGTGCACCATGCATGATTGGTATAGCACCAAGCGTGCGAATATTGCTTAGTAGAGGTATCCGGGGATGAACAAAAATTGGCTTTTCAAGTCGCTCGGCGACTTTCCACAGCGCATCAAACTGCGGGTCATCGAGATACAGACCCTCCTCAGGTTTGGAGGTTACAGTGTAGCCGTTGACCATGGCGCCAACCACACCATATTCCTGGACGCAGCGCTCCAGCTCCACGGCTGCAGCCTTGCCATCTTGCGTCGGCAGAGCAGCGAATGCAAAGAAACGCGTCGGATGCTTCTGCACATAGTTCTCATAGATGAATTGGTTCACCTTCTGGCAATATTCCACGCCCTGTGCAGCATCCACGAAAGCCTGTGCCCCTGGCTGGTTGAGGGAGATGATCTGAGCTTCGATGCCGTTGACATCCATGATTTGTAGGCGCTTAGCAACATCCCCGAGACGGGCTTTGACACCAGCAAGGTATCCAGGAAGGAACTGTGACCATGTTGCAGAAGTGGTCGGGACCACGAATGGTGTTGCGCAATGTTCTTCTATTGTGACCAGACGTGCGGTTTTGCGAGCTGACTGGAGGCGTTCTGGAGGGCGGCTCTCAAGGGCCATCAATTCGTCGAGTGTTGGTGCCATGATGAGATTTGCGCAACCGTATGTTAAGTACTTGTCCTATTTTTGTATCTATCACCCACGAATTTTCTGAAACAGAAGATATCATGATTGAGTTGTTGTTGTTTTAGTTTCCCCATATCTCGTGATTTTGCTCGTCCGGCTTTACCCCGCCACCCCCACCCGTACTCGCTTAGCCTCTCGCCTGACTACTCCTCCCGCTCTAACCCCAGAGCATCCGTACGAATCAATCTCGCAGATGTGCAGAGAGGAGTGAGCCCTATAGTATAGCACTTAAGTCACGATGTTTATAACTTCAGAAGTGAAGCATTTTATTTGTGTCACGTCTTCACCGTAACCTCTACTATCTGCTGCATTCACCTACCATGAATATCCAAGACCCTTCTACAGCCTTCGCAGCCACTCTCACAGGCAAATACGGTGAGCCTTACAAGCTTCTTCAGCAACAAGTCCCCTCACCCGCCGATAATGAGGCACTTGTCTCTCTCAGTTTCAGTGGTGTATGTCATGGAGACTTGTATTCGCGAGATGGAGGCGGACCAGCTCCACCTACTCCTCACAGGCCATTGATTGGCGGTCATGAGGGAGTAGGAACCATAGTTGCCCTAGGAGTCAGCGCAGCCAAATCTGCTCAATTCCACGTCGGAGACTTAGTGGGCATTGCCTGGAGGACATCAGTGTGCGGAAAGTGCGAGCCCTGTCTTTCAGGGAGAGAGAACCATTGCGGAGAGCAAGTCATCACAGGCCTACACGTTCCTGGAACGTACCAACGTGAGGTTCATTCCCGTTTAAATCTGAAATAGATTATACTGGCTAACGCAAACACGTGTATAGAGTATATCGCATTCCTAGTAAACCAATTGATACCGATTCCATCCGGTATCAATCTACCGCAAGCTTGCTGTGTGCTCTGCGCCGGAGTGACAGCTTACTCAGCTCTGCGTCTAATGGATCCACAGCCTGGAACCTGGTGCGTGATAGCTGGTGCAGCCGGTGGCTTGGGCCACCTCGCCATCCAGTATGCTAAATGTTTCGGGCTGAGGGTGGTTGCTATTGATGGGGGTGGGGTGGACAAAGAAGCCTTTTGTAAGGAAATAGGTGCAGATACCTACGTAGACTTCATCAAAGAGGGAGATGGGCTGGTGGCAAAGGTCAGGAGTGCTACAGGGGGGGGTGCACACTCAGTATTAGTTTTAAGCCCGAATCAGGGTTCCTATAAGTATGTTTGTTGGTTTTCCTTTCTAGTAGTCGACGAATGTTTACTGATGTTGTTGCAAAGTGATGCTGGTGAGTATGCAAGATTTGGCGGGCAGATAATGGCAATTGGCATTGGAAATTGCTCGTAAGTCTTCCTCGCATTACAGTGATACCGGATGCGAGTGCTGAATCCGGATAGATTTCCACTCCGGCCAGTTCTCAAAAAGGCGCTGCTTGTTCGATCCAACCAAACAGGCACAAAGGATGACATTATAGAAGCGTTGAAACTGACAGCGTCTGGCCAGATCAAATGCAAGGTAGAGGTCATGAGACTGGAAGAACTCAACGAAGCATTAGATAAACTAAAGGCAGGTACAGTGCTAGGAAAGTTGGTGGTCGATCTCAGCCAGAAAGAATAGTCACACCCCAAAGTTTATGCAGCAGTATGAGACATGTCTAAAATTTCCAATTCAAACATTTATCGGCACAAACTCAGTTCTTGAGTTCAAAATGCGTTTTAATTCAGTAGATAACTTATTCGCAATGCCAATTATATGCCAGAGCCTTCGAATCGTCCCCGTATTTCATGAAAATGGTTTTCAACTCTGTAAAATTATTCAACCCATGCATTGCCAATTCCCGGCCAACACCAGATTGTTTCCAGCCTCCGACCGGCATGTCCAACGCCCGTAGGGGTACAGAGCAGTTCACACCCACAGCACCAGACTCGAGCCTTTTAGCCATGGATATAGCGCGCTGGAAGTCACGGGTGTAGATTGACGCTGTTTGGGATCAGTGGGTCGTTTCTTCTTCGTGAACGTAGAGAGGAAGGTAAAACGTACAGAATAAGCCGAAATCGGTGCTATTGGCTTCTGTTAGAGCATCTTCTTCGGAGGTAAAGGTATTGACGATAAGTACAGGGCCAAACACTTCTTCCTGGTAGATTGGCGATGAGGTGGGAACGTTCAAGAAGATTGTGGGTTCGATGAAAGAGCCCTTTCACAATATCAATGTGAGCCATAAAAATGTGGAGTCAGATAATACTTACCTGTGTTCCGTGGCGCTTGCCACCATGAAAGAGAGTGCCGTCTTTTTTTCCTGCTTCTATCAACCGCAGAATATGTTGCAGCTGTACTTGATCGACTTGTGGTCTTCAATGAAGGCTCAGCAACTGTCATCAGGACGATACATGCGCTGGATATTTCATACCCTTGAAATGTGCTCTTTGTAAATGGATCTCCCAACGAGACACGTGATACCAAATCCTTCAGCTCGGTCAGATACTCCTTTGCGATGGATTCATGGACAAGCACCCGGCTATTAGCCTGACAGTGCTGGCCACTATTATGATTAATCGAATAATGTGTCCTAAGATGCCTGGATCAGTAGGTTATCTCTTCTATTCCCAGGTCACTAACGCTCTCGCTGCTTGGCCGATATCCGCATCTTCAAAGATGATCGCTGGACTCTTCCCTCCCAACTCCAATGTCACATTCTTCAGATTTGAATCTGCCGCCATCCTCATAATTTTTCTCCCCGTGCTGACAGATCCCGTAAAAGCAATCTTGCGGACCTTCATATGTTCTGCAATAGCCTGGCCTGTCGGAGCTCCGAATCCATTGACGACATTGATTACGCCTGGAGGAAATCCAGCTTCGCGAATTAGGGAGCCAAGCTTGAGGGAGCTGAGGGGCGCTTTTTCAGATGCCTTGACTACCACTGCATTGCCGCAAATGACTGCTGGGGCTACTTTCATAGCGAACATTATCAAGGGGACCTGCGTCAGAGAGTGTGAGACGAATCTCCAACAGACCAAGAAATGGGAAATAGAAGATAATGCATACGTTCCAGGGGATGATCAACCCCACGACCCCGAATGGCTGGCGAACGCTAATATTGAGGAAATTTGCGTTGTTAAGACTTGACTCGCCGAGAACATGATATGCGGTGCCAGCATAGTAGCTAAATATTGATGCGGCAGCTGGGACGTCCATCTTCTTTAACAGCTCTACAGGTCTGCCTCTCGGTGTCAGTATGTGTTTGGAATTTACTGAAAGCGGGTGATATTAATAAGAGTAGTAATATTACTTTCCCATAGCCAGTGCATCCAGCTCGGCAAGCTCTTGGGCATCCCTCAAAATCAGCTGCGCTAACTTGGCCATTGGAATGGCACGTTGAAATGCGTCGATATTGCTCCATGCAAGAAAGGCATTCTGCGATGCTTGGACGGCAAGATCGACGTCTTCAGCAAGTGCTTCGTGGACTTGACATATCTCTTTGTCTGTTACGGGACTGTACAGAGGGAACGTTTTTCCTGCTCTGCCCGGGACAAACTGATTTGAAGGGGTATTATATCAGCTACAAAGCTCTCAATTGTGATATTTCAGCCCTCACCTCATTATTGATAAATAGTCTGGATTCCAGAGTGTTAATATTCATCGTCAATAGCTATGGGTACGATTTGCGACGGAGCTCTTTAATCTACCGGGACAATTATCTCAATAATTGCAATAATGCTCAATAAGATAACTTCAATATGCGTCCAATCCAATATTATACTGAAGCCTTTCCAAATTACCCCAGATGATGAGTTGCCCCAGAGCGGCAATTTAATCACGCTACACTTGATTTACTTCCGACCCTTCCCCGGCAGACACCGTAAATTTCGCTCATCACCTGATATTTCCGAGGGTATTACGAGAGCTGACCACTAGCAACCTACCTTATGTACGGCCGTTTTCCCGGTTTCTTCTCTAAACCATGCCGTATTCGGACAAAACTTTCATGCGGGAATATCAAACTATGAATGCCCACTTGAATATAGACATAAGTTGCAGTGTATAATAACGATTGGTACCAGGCTTCATCAACACACATCACCTCACTTTTAGATGAAACCTTGAGAACAGACTGGTCTCTTTATGGAACTCTTATATACTTCATATCAACATACAAAGATGTATTCATGACATTATCTGCAACATCTTATTGACGTCTCCTCGTGATCTTACATATCAATCCTGTCTGTTTCACGAACCAGTAGTCGGTCAAAGTCCACTCCGCGTCTGGATTTACCAGCTCTACATTGTAGTGTCTCAGGATTTGAGGGACTAATTTCGACATTTCAAGAAGTGATACGTTCTTTCCTAGACATGTCCTAGCTCCCGATCCGAACTGTTTATACACCAACTGTCAATCATGATTTCTCAATAGTTTACACGATACAACTATCAAATCAGGGGTAGAGCAGAGATTTGAGTGTACTCACAGCCAAGAAATTTCTCTCCATAAGTTTCAGCTGCGCCACATCAGCATCCAGCCAACGTTCCGGCCGGTACACATCAGCGTCTTTCCCATAAACTGATTTATCTCTACTTGGTACCCAAGGATTTATCCCAACAATCGTACCCTGTGGTAACCAGTACCCAGACAGCGTCGTTCCGCCTTCAGGTACAACGCGTTCGAGGAGCTGGCCCACAGCGGGGTGCATGCGCATGGCCTCCTTCATGCATGCTTGGAGATACAGCATTTTATTTGCCTCCGCGAAGGTTATTGGCTCGGATAGATTACCTTCGCGCTCCAGGTCTTGGATTTCGACCATGACACGTGAGTAGCAGGCTGCATGTTTGCAAAGGTAATAGAACATGGAGCGGAGAGAGATGGCGGTGGTGTCACTGCCGGCGAAACTAAGAGAGTCAGCATGACTTTTACTCAGCGAAGTGGAGCCGAGGGAGACCGACATATTGCTTGATGCATGACTGAGTAGTTCTTTGTCAGATATGACCTCCTCACCATCTCGAGAGCGCTTGAAACGAGCGAGCATGTCTCGTAGCTGCTCTGCGGACTTATCAGCCGATTTGTATCTATCGAGCTGCTTCGCTGCAAATGACACAATGTAGTGAGACGAATTGAGGCGAGCAAGTGCTGGTATGTAGTTTGCAATTGACCCAACAAAACGATTCCCCAGGAGTATCTTATTCAGCACTGGCGCCTCGCCAATCACTGAATTATAGGCCAAACGACCTTCGATGGCGTTGATGATTCCCGATACATCTTCTTCTTGCTCCATGAAGCCGAGCCTGTTGGAGAATGTGATAGTAGTGATGACATCGAAGGAAAACCACTGTAACCACTCTCCAAAGTCAAGCTCCTGCCCTTGCTTGCCGTCAAGCTTGCGCTGCATGATTGAGATACATTCATCAGTCATAGGTTCAAGCTCTACTAATGCGCTCATGGAGTACGCATTTGCCACAGGGCGCTTGAGGGCTTTATGCTGTTTTTCGGAACGGATTGAAAAGACCGTTGGAATGGGGCCCTGTGGCGATTTCGCATCAAATAGCGAATAGAAGTTGCTCTGGCAGCTTGTCAATCACAGTTGGAGACGCATTGCTTTTTGTTTCGCATACCTTATAGAACTTGCTTGTTATTCCGTACACAATCGGGATCAAGTCTGCATTCGAAAAGGATACGTGATTGGGTCCTACTCTGACCAAAGCACCATACTTCTCATGGTAGCCAATATGCGCCAAGAACTGCTTCCCAGACGCAGCGGTGACAATTCTGTCGAAATTTGAAAACGTCGCGAGGAATGGTCCCGGGACATCCTTAAGACCTGGACGATACTTGATACGGACAAAGTATATAATGGCAGCTGTTAGGAGCACAACAGGTATCATCATCCTCCAGACATCCAGGAGTTGAAATATTGGAGATGTCATAATTCTAGCTGCTGGTATTGTGACTCTGTTTGTCGAACGTCTTTCTTCAGGTTGACAATAATAGACAACTCCAGAGACGGGTTTTACTCTGAGAATCTCCAAATATCCGGTCATGTAGCATGTGACGAAATACCGAACTCGAGGTGTATTACTTGTTGGGGGAACCACCGGGAAAGGTAAGCAGATAGGGATGATAATCCATTTTTATTTCATTTGGTCGTTAACAAAGAGATCCCCGGGGGAGGAACGGAGCTGATCACTGTGGGCCAGCCTACCCCGCAGTCGCTTGTCAAGCTGTGTGTCACAGACGACGTTTACTCGCTTTCGTCGCACATGAAGACTCGAGCCGAAGACTTGTAAACACTTCACGATTCGGGGGTTTTTTGACTCTATATATAGAGGTCTCCTTGAAGCGTTGAATTTCTTTATGGTCGCTATGGTTTAAGAAGAGGATATGGCAACTGAGAGTGCTTTAGTTGCCCAAGTTCTTCTACTTACGTCCAATAAGCATCCACGATAGATTCATTCTTGTATCATCTCAGGCTTCCATTTTGTAGTTTATACTAAGTCACGGAATCCATTTTCAGAGGTCAATTAACTACATAACCTCTCTGGCTGGTTGACTGTCCATCACGGCCCCATTTGTATCGACCCCGTTGGGGACCGACGGAGGTATTGAGAAGTAATTCAAGAAATCTAAATCGCTTTCCATTATAAACTCGCCTAGTTCCATCCCCAGCGGCGATTGTTCTTGCGTATACATTGGGAGGGGGTTGGTGTGCGAATCACGGTTCTGAGACATGGGTATGTCGAGAGCAAAGGAACCTGGAAGCAAGGACGAATAGCTTAACTGATCCGCATCCGAAGAGCCTGAAGCTGCTATAGTTGTAAGTAATACTGACAATAATGCAATTGGGTGGATACATACTGAGGGAAGACAGCAGTCTGCCTAAGCGATCGAGGAAGGCGGCGCACCTCTCGACCATCCTATTACCATTGTCAAGTAGCAGTAGTGCATCCACAGCTGCTTGCAAGGGTCTGGCGGTTATATCTAGTGAGAACGACAGAGGCATGTTTGAGAATCCCGCATTGTGATTGACCAGCACGCAGGCAAAAACGACCAGGGCTGCATTGAACGCTGCTGTGTATTAGTGACGCAATCAACAATTGATCATGAGAGGACATACTGTAATAAAGGGAGAACCACCACGCGCCTAGAAAGCCACGTCGAACACCAGTAGAATGGACAATAAGATTCACGATCGCGATAATTTCCAGGGAAGACTGTACACAGATCTGCACACTATTCGAGCCAATCTGCTGCAAAAGTGCAACACCCTGCTCGTCACGATCTGTCCTACCACAGATATCAAGGAACTTCACTACAACGAGCCGATGGATGAGAATTCGTAGGTTGTGGTATCGCAACGTTATTATGACTCTGTAGCGCTCGACTTGGCTTGCTTCCTCGCTTTCGAAGGGGATATCTCGGGAATTACGAAGACCTAGATCTCTAGGGAGTGCACGCTCCCATTCCACAAGTTGGTGCTCCATCTGGAACAGTGTCCCGACGATATCAAAGAGGCTGGCTGTACTTTCGTAACCGATATTTCCACCGTAGAGCAGGTCTATAACATTCCACATTATTTTATACAATGTTCTGCGCTGTCATCAGTATGGATTTATAAAGAAGAGACACTCAAACACACATCGTCGCATTGAAGAATTGAACACTGGTACGTTTCCGCGGATCTGCTGGTAAACCAGGAGAGACCAGTGTATCAATTTCAACTGGCAGCTCCAGTTTGATATAACTGTCCGGGATAGCCGCTGGTCGGCCAAACGTCATGCTAAGAGTTCTTCTCGCTATTAGCCAGTTCCTTGGGAGAAGAATGCACGATGACATAGCACTCACCTATCCAAAATGACACAGCCAAACCATACTCGTTTTCGGATCTCACGCTCCAGCGGTGAAAATCGTTTTGATGCCTCCCTTGAATGTAAGCCAAGCTGAAAGGCTGCCTTGACTGCCAGGCCATGAACTGTCCACGTTTGTATTGACTGCTGTGTTCCCTGAAGATATTGTCCCATCAAAAGAAGATACTGTACTATAATCATAAATTCATCAGCGTCGGAAACCATTTACATAAGGGAAGCAAATCATAGTCAGATAAACACTCACCAAGCTCCACACTTGTGCCGCGAAAAATCTGCTTATCACATAGACCCAAGGCCCTTTGATAATAGACATCTGACAACTCAACGCGCTTTTCAGCACTCAGATCATCAGATACAGTCGTGCTCGTTGCAAAGGCAAGCACCATATTTAGAAGGCCAAGCCAAGTCTTACCGATCTTCGTGAAATTGGTCTCTTTCAAGTCTTGGTATGTTTGCATGAATGATTCCTCATGCAGATATGGGAACAGTAGTCCAGTATTGGAGAAATAACGTCTAACCAGGTCAAGAGTTTCCCTTTCGGGCGGGAGAGCGTATATTCTGACCTTTTGCTTTGGTGATGTGCGTTGAGTTTCCGGAATTGATCGTCCAGGTCTTGAAGGTGAAGGAGGTCGTGATACGCTCATCAGTCCGCCGTCTAGTTGCAGACTCTCAACAGTTCTAGGTGTTGCATATTGTTGGTCGATGCGTGATAGTCGACCTACGGCTCGGGATATATGCCGTGTGAAAGCGATATTAGATGAAGGTCCTACCAAAATGTCAACATTGGGCTCCTGCATGAATTGCTCGACATACCAAAGAAGCCACAGTCCTCCTCGTCTGTAAAAACAATCGCTCCCATGCCATCAGTTGAGTCTTCATGCACACCTTCCTCATCGTATCCCTCAGTAATTTCCACTGGGAAAGGACTTGCACCATCCTGGGATGGTCCCTGTGTCCGTTGGTCACCATCAGAAGACTGCTGCTTCAAAGTTGCGAAACCATGCGCAGCGCCATCTTCAGAATCATTTAATCTCTTTTCCACAATTGACAAGCGTTCCTCAAGATTAGTCAAATACCTGAATAATGTTAGATGTAAGTGCAGCAAGGTAGTTCGAGTTGTATATACTCTTTCCCCACAATAATATTTGAAGACGACGCTGATTGTACATAGACACAATCAAAGCTGAACTCGGCACAAGCCGAGCACCGTGGCCTTTGACCATCACACTATAACATTTGACGTTAACTGATACTGTCGTGGATCATGTCACGATATCATCACGAATTGTCTGAAGCTCTTAATTTCTCGCCATAAGCAGTGGACGTACCCGTGACTTCCGTGTCCGGCATGTCCGACAAGCCAGAGCAATACGTCGTCTCTTACTAAAGTGTTCGCCACTTCTCGATTTATCCGGATCCATGTAGTGATGGGGAAAGATGCCGGCCGAATCTTGCAGATTCAATCTTCGACCCACGCGAGCATAAAGCGGTGTTCATGAAGGTGTTTAGATGATGCCCTGGATATTGGGATAGTCTGGGGTTGAAGTGGAGACGGGGAGAGAGCGGAAGAATAAATATCATGAGACCCCCGCTTCTGGACGGTGGGGTAATGCCCTTTCCCCTCAATTATCCCAAAGAGGCATAGATCTTACCACCCGCAAGTAGTATCTACTTGTCAACCGACTAACTTTCAATAAATTTCATACTCAGTCATGGAATATGTTTCCATTTATGAATGAGCAGATTACTAGGTTCCAAGTGCCAAATAGAGTCTACACATCACTGCGGGTAATCCTGTCCCCCAAGCCTGAATCTGATATGGTAACACCTATGGAAGGTGAAATAACACATGAAACACCCCAGATAACTTATGAATCTTACATAGAAATACCAGAACTCGCCCAGGTAATAGTGTAGGAAACAGATTGAATAGGTAGCATAGTGGTATCAAGGTCCTCGTGCCCAAATCGTCATTAATATTGTAATGCTATAGAATAATGAGTCCACAGTCCTAAAAGCTTACCGAATCTTCCCATTGACATAAGAGCCCTTCACCTGGACACTACTATGACCATTCTTGGAGAGTAAGGCCATTCCCATGGTTCTTTCATTCCACGCCTTCGCCACCTCCTCCTCAGCATCATAACCATAAGCCCACCACTGCGTGACTGGATCACTCCACTGATTTGCGCTCGAAAAGAAATGCCGGCCTTCAACCTCTGCTCTCGTTGCCTTGTCCCTAGCTCTCTGTTCTGGTCCGTCTGCGAAATGCCACAATCTGCCATTGAGCAGGCTAGCCTCTTGCATTTGATAGCTCCGCTTCATCCGTACTTGCTCAAAGACCTCCAGAGCAAGAGGAAGCTGGTCGCGGCTTTGGATGAAATTCAGCACCTCTCCTATTGCAGCACCGTCCTCGACGGCCATGGCGGCGCCTTGCGACATATACGGGACCATGGCATGGGCTGCATCACCTAGCATAATGACTCTGCCGGATGGGGCTGTCCAGGTGGTAAGCGGGGTGCCGCTAATCAGTGGCCACTTGAGAGCTTTATCGATCATATGAATAACTTTCACTAATCTGCATACCCATCAGTCGTTATTGACAAACCCGGGACAGAAGGTTACTGACTGCGGATCCCAGTCCTCGAAAGAATTCCGCATATCTTGAATGGTCGTTTCCGGCCGCCACGTTGCCGGATCCGAATTATCCACATGCGAAAGTACCATGTTGAATGACTTTCCTGCAGCAATTGTGTAGGTCATCACATGTCTGCCCTCACCAATCCTGAAGTCTCTGTTAAATTGCAATCCACTAATTGAACTAAAATCATAATCAGACATACCAGATGTTCAAAGAAGGCTTCTCAATAAGCCAAGCGAGCTCAGGAGCGGCCTTCATCTTTTTTATATCGACCGTTGCACGATATGCAGCAAATCCTGTCTTTGTGGGAGGCTGATCATTCTCTTTCAGGATTGCTTGCCGACCGAGAGACTTGACGCCTGTAAGTTGTCAGTTATGTGGATTTTTGTTATTCTGTACAAGCATCTTACCATCAGCTGCAATCACTAAATCACCTGTATATGATTTTCCGTCCATGACCAGCACCGTCGCCCTCTCCGCATCATAAGCATCCACTTTGCTATTCACAATTACAGCCACACCCAGCTCAAGTGCCCGTTGGTACAGTGCCTCGTGGAAATGTGCACGGTGAACAACATAATACGGCGCATCGAAATTTTCGCGGAACTCAGGCACGAGTTTTGTATATGCAATCTTCGTCCCATCTTGCCAACGGCGGAAACTCATACCTTCTGGCTCTACAACTTTGTTACCCAAGAGGGGACCCAAGCCCCACTTGAGCAGAAGACGACTCGAATTGGAGGGTATCTGTATTCCTGCTCCAACCTGAGGCCAGTAGATTCAGTTTCGTGCCTTTTAGATGATGAAGGGCATTGTTACCTCTCCCATTTCAGGAGCTTGTTCTAATACTGTGACAGAATGGCCTCGTCTTGCCAGGGCAATCGCAGCTGCAAGTCCACCCAGCCCAGCTCCTACAATTATGATGCTCAAAGGTATGGCAGCTTGCTGTACACCATTTGAACCTGCAGCCGCCCCATGGTCGTTAGGGCTATGCCCGTTCATACTGTGCCCGTTGATCTCGTTTTTTCCATGAATCCCATTTACCCCATTCACTGAGCTATCATTCTGTAAATGTTTGAGAAATTGGAGGCATCGAGTCGGATAAGAAGGTGTTGGTATTGACCGTCGGAGTGCCATTTCATTCAATGCTGGACGAATTGGATACTCGTAAAACCGGAATAATCGCAAGAATATCAATGGATATATCAGTCGCCAAATTTAACCGTTGATCAACCATAGTTTGGAATGATTCATTACACCAAGTATTGTATGTGAGGCTTGGAAGCCTGGGGCAGAATCCTTTTTAACGTCAATCCCGCTCGTTCCCCGGCCCGAATATTGCTCATCAGCATTCTCTGTCCACTTGATCCCCGACCAATCAAAAGATTTAGTACCACAACGGCACCCATAACTCTGAAAGTGCTATATCATGAGTGTCAAAAACCGGTAACTTAGTCGGCTAGAACTACAATTCTAATTCTTGTCTCCCGATTTCCTCAAACTTCAGCGGCTCCCTAACGAATATTAGCAGTCTCTTGTCAAACATTTGACTATTTTCTTGTTCTTAGTTCAGGAATATCTCGAAAGATTGTAGATAGGTGGTTGAAGATGGGATCATTGGAACAAGCTGAGGCTGATGGCCTTCCACTATCCACTAAAGATGACGAAACCAAGAACCTCCTCTCCAGTCTCGCAGAACTACACACAAAGCCCCTTTGGGCCCAAATGGCCAAGCTGAATCCGCCTCTTCCAAACCCCAAGACCATTCCCCATATTTGGAGATACGATCAAATCCGCCCCCACCTTCTCAAAGCTGGAGAATTGATCACAGAGAAGCAAGCCGAGCGGCGAGTAGCAATGCTCATCAACCCGGCTCGAGGTATGTCTTTTTGACAACTTCAAATAGCCTATCCTTAACTTGAAACTAGATGCACCCTATACTACCGACACTATCTACGCTGGTTTGCAACTTGTGATGCCTAAGGAAGTCGCGCCCGCTCACCGTCACACTGCCTTCGCTATGCGCTTTATCATCGAAGGCCAAGGTGGTTTTACCGCCGTACACGGGACACGCATTAAAATGGCCCGTGGCGATGTTATACTGACACCTGCGTGGAACTGGCATGATCACGGTAATGACGCTTCAGGGCCGATGATCTGGCTTGATGGACTGGACCTGCCAAATTTCGTCCACTTTCCTGTACACTTCGTGGAACATTACAATAAAGCCAGATACCCCGCCGTGGAAGGTGATAAAGAGGTATCGCCCATCATATTTTCGTGGGAAAAGATGAAGAGGAGGTTGGATGCCGATGAAGGAATTTGGGCTGCGAAGCGGTATTTGAAGGCAAGCGGGAGTGAAGGTACGATTGACGGTCTTTTCTTGCGGCAACTACTAATATAATACCTCCTAGTGAGCAAGATTCTTGGTGGAGCGGCTGAGCGATTAGATGCAGACATGTCATCACCAGCAGTCCAAGAAACTTCATCTTCCGTCTACCACGTTGTTGAAGGAAGTGGCCATTCCACCATTGGGGACGTGACTTTGGCATGGAAAAAGGGGGACACATTCTGCATACCAGCATGGTACAAGTATCAGCACTTTGCAGATAAGGGCGAGACTGTATATCTTTTCCGATTTGATGATCAGCCAATGCTGAAGGCTTTGGGCTTCTTCCGTGTTGATGGTGTAGACGTAGAATCTCTTGTATCTAACTAATAAAACGGTATACTCTCAATATTTCCAATTTCGCTATTCGAATTTTGCATGTACTAAATTCCGTGCATGAACACGGCATAATCGTCTTGCGACAGCGTAAGTTTTTCCCGCAAAGAATCCAACATCCAAACTCACACATCATATTATAAGAATCTAGGCACAATATCATCTTGGGAAGCTAAGATTTATAGTGATAGATGCTTGCAAGACTTTGAAGGGCATAACAAGTCCCGGGAGTACTTTAATCTTGTCTGGTTTGATACGACTTGGTTCGCGACTAGTTCTTCCGCGTAGTATTATGCAAACTTTACGCCATTTCGCAGCGTCCCAATTTTGCTGATGACTACTTCCATCTGATCCCCAGGCACCAAGTATCTTGGCGGTTTTAAGCCCGCGCCAACACCACCTGGTGTCCCTGTCATAATCACTGACCCTTTCCTCAGAGTGGATCCCGACGAGAGATACGAGATGATATATGCACAATCAAAAAGTAGATCATCGGTCATCTCCTGTTGCCTTAACTCGCCGTTGACTATCGTCTTCAACAGCAACTTTGATGGGTCACCGATCACTTCTGAACTTACTAGCACAGGTCCAAGGGGTGCGAATGTGTCGAAACCCTTGGAGAAGCCCCACTGAGGGACTCGTCCAGCGTAGGCAGCATCACGCTGGAGCTTACGGGATGAGATATCATTTCCACACGTGTAGGCAGCGACATATGAGAGAGCATCTTCGACTGAGACATTTTTGGCGTCCTTGCCAATGATTATTGTCTGTGAATTCAACGTAGTCAGAATCATGCTAAATCATTGAAGTCAAGGTAAGCTCAAAGACTTACCAGTTCTCCCTCATAGTCTGCTTGATCGTCCTGTGCTATTTTTGGAACCTCAACGTCTGCACCATGGTCCAAAATACATGTGGTCGGCTTGAAAAAAATGAATGGGAATGGTGGCGGTGTTCGTCCAGCTTCCTTGACTGTTATACTCGCATGTCAGTATGTATTTCAAGCTCCTTAAATAATGTCGCGTGGGGGATACATACTATGCTTCGCATAATTCAGTCCAACACAGCGTAAGATATCTACATCTTCCTGCGCCAAAGGGCCAAGCAGCGTCTTCACAGTAACCACCTCATCCGAAACTTTTGTTTTCCCAGTCGTGTCATAGAGATCGCTACCTGTAATGACTTTGGCTCGAAGCTTTGTTTCTTCGGTTGTGGTACCGAGGTCAAAATCTGGAGCTGGTAGAATGGGTTCACCGCGAAGGATGCGTCCGTCGGTTGCGACGAACCGAACTAGTCGATCCCATACCACACGCATCGTTTTGGGCTTGGGGGATTGGTTTGAAATGGTTTTGAGTGGGATCTTTGAAGCAGAGGTATCTGAATCAACATGTGGAACACTCAATAGCTCTTTTCTAGTTATTTGCATAGCCGTAATGCGTATGGAATTGGTCGGGAAAGGAGCGGCAGCCCGGGGATGGAACGGGATCTCATATGATTGCTGCATTGATCTTCCAGACTCGCTCTCTCTAAATAGGTAGTTTCCGAAAATTGAGACAATCACTAACCGACTATGGACCTTTGAAGGATGAAATTGACGTGGCAGGGAGCATTTATTCTCAATTGGAGAAAGTAGCTGGACCGTCACTTGACTGCAAATGCCCAGTTTTGATGAGTTTCGGAGCGGAGGCCGTGATCAAGAAATACCCATACAGAGTTTGGGGGTCTCACGCATGGAGGTTGGGGGGAAGAAGACAGTTCTGTGCCTGACGGCGATAAGATGACTTTAATAGGATCCTACATCAATTTTGTTTACTTTATATTTTTGTATATTTTCCGTCTTAAATGTATCCCGCTCACCACGCCCCGCAGGACTTGCCTGCAGATACTCGTTGCCTTAGGCATGAATAGTACTGAATACAAGCGAGGAGCTAGTAGGTAGAGCAGACGAAGTAACCGTTCGGAGTTAGTAAGTTGCGGAGATTCGTAGTGTAGGCGGGGTAAGCTGCAGGGAGTAAGCTCGTGAATGCTACCAAGAGCCCTAGGGGGTGACCTTACATATACATGTATCTCGAATAAAGTGATAGTCATCATGGCCTCCCAGAATCATGATCAACTTGAGGAACAAGGGCCTGTGAACCTTGGCCGATTGAGGGGACACCTGGAGCGGGAACGACGTCCGTCAAATAGGGCAGATGACTCCGGCTGGCAAGCTTCGGGGCAAGATAGAGATCAAACATCCGAGATTGCTGATCCTCCCAGCAAAAGAAAGAGAGTAGCACTAGCCTGCAGCGTCTGCCGCGCGCGTAAATCAAAGGTGAGTGAGCTTACTCATGTACACTGTATCAGCCAGCTAGGCGATACACTTCAACCGTCGTGAATGCTTGCTGACCAGGCCGGCAGTGCGATGGTACAAGACCGAAGTGCTCCCTATGTGAGGAGCTTGGGTTTGAATGCCAGTATTTGCAGTCTCCGGCATATTCCAATGTCATTATTGGGAAGGAGTAAGTCATGGTGTAGCCACGCATCGCTGGGACTTCTCTGGATGAATGCTTATGGATCCGTAGGTACTTGTCATCACTTGAGGATCGACTGAAGCTGGTCGAAAAACGGGTGACTACTCTGGAATATGTCTCACCAAAGGACCTTAGTGAGGTTTCGATGCCCGTGAATATGTCAGACGTCGATTCTACAGATACTGTACAACAAGAAACTGCTTCATTGCGGGACGACAGCCTGGAGAATGAAGAAGTAACGGAAGATTCCATCGATGGCATGGGGGCTGTCACATTTGCGCGTGAAGAAGATTGTGCTTCTTTCGGTGCTTACCTTTCTTTGATTTTTTATTTCCAAATAGCAGCTGATAATCGAGCCCGTAGGTCCCTCATCAAACATCGCCTTCCTCGGACACGTTTCTCGAGCTGTATCACGGCTCAGTCATGCTTCTCAACCCTGGCGGCCTTCGCCAGTAGAAATTACTTCTGTAGGCTACAGTGGTGCATTCTTCAACTTTTCAGGGGCCTCGTGGCCAATTCCACCAACCTCAGCTACAACCCAGGATAAAGTCAACATCTACGCACTTCCCTCAGATCTCATGGCCCGTGAGCTCCTTGCACTCTATTTTTCCAATACAGGCTTATTGTTTCCGTACATTCACGAGCAATCGTTCATGGAGACGTTCAATCAGGCCAGTGAAAACAGTTTCAAAGGGGTGAGAAGGTCATGGCTTGCCTTGCTAAACATCATCTTTGCACATGCGGTAGTACACCCCTCTGGTATGAGAGATACATCAAGGAATGATGGTACCAGTGCGGTTAGACGTACTACACAGTCAGAAATCTACTACAAACGAGCTTCTGGGCTTTGCAGCCAGCAGATTGCGAACGGAAGAGGGATCAGTATTGAAGTTGGTAAGCAGCTGGGCTTGTGTGCTATTAGAGTTAGACTGATGAAGAAGTTCAACACCTCTTGCTCTCAGCCCAGTATTTACAAGGCACTCAGAGGTCAGTACAGACGTGGGCCACGCATGGACTCGCTGTCCGAGCAGCTTTCCAACTCGGGCTTCACTCCAGTGATCTGGCCAAAGCATTCTCGCCGTTGGATCAGGAAATATGGAAAAAGACTTGGTTTGGTTGTGTCATATTAGACCGCACACTAAGTATGACGTTCGGTCGTCCTCCTTCCATTCCCGAGAGTTACGTCCAGCTTGACCTGCCGGTTCCATATGTTATACTCCAGCATCGATTGACTACAGCAGAGAAGAGTGATGCTCTAAGAGTCTCATTTTTCAATAGTACAATGTAATAATCCCGAGCTCAAAAATAACTTTCTCGTAACTTACTGACTTCATTACATGTAGCACACTCTACCGGATCTTGTACATGATCGTGGACCAACTTTATGGCAACAACATCGCTTGTTCGTTCAAGTCTAGTGCTGTCGAGACAGTTGCCACCGTGTATAAGATTGAAAGCCAGCTTTCAGAGTGGCAGCTACGATTGCCGCTTGAGCTGAAATTGATCACCGCAGAGTATTTAGTAACGGAGAGCTTGCCCCCAGAAGACGACGAAGAAGCGGAAGCAGCAGAGGTATGGCAAAGTCTTCGTCTTCGCTTTATTCTTACATTACGCTACAAAAATATCCGGATCTTGCTTCACCGACCGTTGCTTGTAAAGTTCCTCGATGGCTCGAATACTTCTCCCGAAAACCACGATATGGTATTACTGCGACAGGTTGGTACAAATAGCATTCAGATAGCTCTACAGTCAGCGAAGGAGATTATCAGCCTTGTGCACTCGGCGGTTCGATCACCTTCGCTGTCGAAGAAGAGGGGCTTATTAGGCGCGTGGTGGTTTTCGCTTTACTACAGTATGAGTACCTTTCTCACTGGTTAGAGGTACTAATATAGGCTCTTAGCATTCAATGCCGCTCTGGTAATAGTTAGCTGCGTTCTAATAGATATTGATCAGAATACTTCTGACAATCGGTGGAATGCAATGTTGCCCGACACGACACAAGACATGTTCATACATTTAGGATTGGCTGTGGAGACATTGCGAGAGCTGGATAGTGACTACCGCGTTGTTGCGCGATGCCGAGACTATTTGGAACAGCTGCTGCAGGTCGTTCAGGCTTTAGGTACTTGATCCCCTCTTAGCATCCATTAATCTAGATTTACATGCTGAAATTTGCAGCTGTTGGACAAGGTCTTCTTATAGAGTCAATGGAATGGCGGACGGGTTACGTACCCAATCATTCCTTTGATAACATGAATGGTAGTAGGGCTTTCGGGCTTGTGCCACCTGGAACAGTAACAACGGGCAACGGCCTGTTGAACAGCAAGCATTCTCCATTGGGAATGGAATTAGGTGAGTTTATACTAGATGGCGATCTGAACTTTTTGAGCAGTCACTTGTTCGAGTGTAACAATCCCGGTGGAGGTATGGTGTGAGGGTCATTATATGGTCTAAAATCAATTTAGAAGCTATGAAAGTATGGTCATCTATGGAAAGTGTGCTCTTTATGCTATATCGTCATTTTATGCATTTATGATTTTTAAACATCATATTTCAACGTGGACTATCGTCCATTCTAACTTACGTCGTCTTTCGGTATCTCGGTTTGATGCGAACCAAAAACTCGTACGGTTCTGGATCACCCAGATTGAAAACCTTCCAAGACTTCTGCGGATCCGCGAGTTCAAACTACATGATCATAAGTACCCAGACCAGAATGTTGCTCAGGAAAGAGCCACTTACCTCATAGACCCTCAGCATGGAAGGGACAGCCTTGTAAAGTTCTAAAAATGCAATGTTCTTCCCAATACACGTATTCGGCCCCGCCCCAAATACTAATAGCGTCTTGTTCATGAGTGCGTTCTGGTCATGACTCGCCTCCAGCCATCTCTCTGGGCGGAAAGCTTCCACATCTTCACCGTACGTAGGTTTATGTCGATGCATGATCCACGCATTGCAGCTGACGATGATATTTCCAGGAATGAAGTCTCCCAATATGTGAGCACCTTCTGGTGGTGTTACTCGTTCTATCAACTGAGCTCCTAAGCCGGGCCAGAGGCGGAAGATTTCCTTGATTACTGCATCGAGATACGGGAGTTCCTGCGATTGGGAATAGAGAATAACTTGTTCTGTGAAGTTCAGAGGAGAAGATTTGTCCGTGGGTGGAGGGAAATGAGCGTCGATTTCAGTGACGAGCTTTGACATGACAGTGGGATGTTTGAGGAGGAAGTAGAATATTGCTGCCATTGTCGTTGAGATGGTTCCACTACCCGCGTTGACCATGGAGAGAGTCAATCCAAGAACGGCGCGATCATCCACTATCTCAGGGTTGTCGACTTTGGCTTGCAGGAATTTGGTGATAAGATCTACACCGCTTTTGCTGGAATTATTGGATTCGCCAGCCGCTTTAAGATCCCGGGCCTTGTCGGCAATCTGTTTTTGTGCAAACGGAACTGTTGCGGTGACGCTGTTGTAATACCCATGTCGGCTTAGCCACATGATGATGGGGTTTTTCTTTAGCACTTTATCTAACCAGGTAACATTGTTGACCTAGGGATTAATGAGAAGAGTTCTCAACAGTATCAGATGTGGGCATGCTACTTACGATAGTGAAATAGCGCAAGAAATCCGTTCGTGCTTTGACGATTCCGATGTGATCATATCCAGCCTCCAAAAGACCATAAGGTACCCCCATTGTCAACGCACTCACGACGTCCAAAGCAAAATACTTGCACCAATCAGACATGTCACAAATTCCATCGGCACCGGGCTTTCCAGCAAACCTCTCCTCCATGGCACGGAGAAACGTGACAACGGTGTTTGTGACAAAGGGCTCATACTGGACGAGCGTGCTCATTGCGAACGCATTTGCGACGGAACGGCGAAGTTTCCCATGGTAGAATTTGTCGGTTGTAGAGAAGATGTTTGGAACGGCGACACCTTTTGAAACTCCTTGCCCGACTTTGTAGAAATCCGACTAATGCATAAATATTAGCACTGGCCCTTGCCCAGTAAGCTGTGACTCTTACCTTCGAAAAGTGAGACATGTAAATATCCTTCACAGCCTCTGGCTCATTGAACAGTAGCGTGTTGGGTCCAACTCGAATGATTTTGCCATACTTAACGACATCTGGAAAGTAAGGCTTGTCCCAGTGCCAAAGCCATTGCCACAGACGCCAGAAGTTTGTAAATGACGCTACAAACGGCCCATCATACTTGTTCAGCCCCTTTTGATATCGGAAACTCGCGGCCCGCAAGACGACCGCAACGACTACGAAGAGTATCCATGCTACTGGAGGTACATTAGAGACCAAGTCGGTGAGCAACATTGTGTATTCGGATGTTTGGGGCTAGAACAAAGTAACGAAACTGGGGCTATGTGTGACGTGAGATATGACCTTGAAGCCTCAATAAGCCACGGATAACCAATCTTGGCGAACTTGATCAATAATCTTCGCTATTACAAAGTTTTTGTTTGAATTGGATTTATCACCCTTGAGTTTCCAAGAGGGGTACCGCGGGAAGGTCGGGTGGATATTTGGGGCACGTTGGACACCAAACCGGGCCTTCCGGTAATCTAATTTCTCGAATTTGAAGGAAAGAGGGAAGAACGAGGTGGCATTATAGTGGCTTAGATGCTATGTTGTGGTCTAATGTATATTTGCTGGCACACGGCGCCTAGTCAGTCCAGCTTTTCGTTATACCCGCGAGATGGTTATCAGGGGGCCCGATCCATCCCCGTACCCCGCACATCCACGTTTACGTCCCCACGGGGAAGCAGGGGCTCGCATGCGCTCCACACCCAGCCATTCAATGGTTATATTGATGCTATTAGGATGCATGTTGTTGATCCTTCCGGTACCTAATAACAACGTGACATCTGCCTTTATTTATATTGCAAGTCCGTTGGTCGTACGACAACTATCTCACACCACCCCATCGATTTTCACGGTAGCCAAATCATCGGGCAAGTCAAGTAGTCTTCAATCTTTTTAGGTTATGGCGGAAGAAAATATTCAGATGAAGCACACTAGTGCGGAGGAAACTGAAGAGGTTGAACATGCGAAAGCTCCCTCGGCCTCAGAACCACCGCTTTCCAAAGCCCAAACCTATCTCGAGGATGATCCACATCGGGCTGCTTTGGAGGACAATCCGGAAAAGCCGGAACCTTTGACTATGATGAAGGTCCTAGCTATTGCTGTAAGTTCTGGTCTACTCGAATACCATCAAAAGTCTAGAGTGAACAGCAGAAACTAAGAAGTATAGTTCCTTGGTGCGAGTTTGGTTGGGCCGGTTTCAATTGCTCTGTTGCTTGTGAGCCCAATGTAGGGTCGTTGATCTAGCCTCCCTTGTCATCGTGCTGATGTTCGTCAGCCTACGAACCATCGGCACAGACCTCAAAGGCGTTCCAGATACCGATTGGATTCCAACTTCGTGGTCGATTGCTTCTGCTGTGTCTTTCTCGCTGGCTGGAGAGTTTAGTGATATATGGGGGCGTAAGGTAGTCATCTTAGGTGGACAGGTTGTCACACTCGTTGGCGCAGTAAGTACAATCATGTATCAATCTACACTGAAGAGCACAATCTGACTTGTTAAATGTAGATCGTCGCGGCTACTGCGCACCATGTTACAACAGTGATCGTTGGCGAAACACTCATAGGCTTTGGCGCTGGCATGATATTCATCAGCTACGCGGCAATTCCAGAGATTCTACCCAACAAGTATCGGTAAGTGTTCTTGACTATAAATTTGTGGTTTTCTTCCTAGCACTTGACTAACGAGCTTGAAAAGAGGTGCTGGTCTAGCATACGCAGAACTAGCTATTAACCTTCCATGGGGGATCGTAGCGACACTTGTAGCAAGTCAAGTAGCAGCAAACGCTACTTGGGTAAGTTTGTACCAATGCAATCTTCAGACGTATGCTTATCATGGCCTTAGAGATGGCTTTTCTGGATAATTGTCATATACGCCGGTTTCACAGGCGTTGGAGTTGCTTGCTTTTACTTCCCGCCTACACGTCCCCGTCGTGACTTTGATACGACGAGGTGGCAAGAATTTGCCCAACTGGATTGGATCGGCATGTTTCTTTACACCACTGGTCTCACCGTCTTTCTCGTTGGACTAGGCTGGGCGGGCACTGATGGTCATCCTTGGAAGAGCGTATCCGTTATCGCACCCATTATTCTAGGAGCGCTTACCTTCTTCCTCTGCTTCGCTTACGACTGGACTTTAGCCAAGAGACCCTTCTTTCCCAAGTCGTTGTTCTTCAAACTCAGAGACTATTCGCTGATCCTTATCGTACTTTTCGTTGCGGGCATGGTGTTCTTCAGCATGGCGAGCATTTTACCACAGTGCTCGGTATATGTGTTTAACGCCGACCCTACTCAGGTTGGACTTATCCAGCTACCAAACGGCTTTGGTCAGCTGGTTGGTGGAGCAATCATCCCAGCCTTCATCCACAAGATCAAACATATTCGCGTACAGATCATTGTTGCTGTCGCCATTCAAACCATCTTCACAGCCTGCTACGCCTTGACCATACCAGGACACAAGAGTGCATGGATGGCACTACAGTTCTTCGGTAACTCTACTTTTGCTTGGTCAACGCTATGTGGCTATGTTACAGCAGGAGTCAACGTGCCCTTGCGTGAATTGGGTATAGGTAAGAGGAAATTGATCTCATCCTATTACGCTCAACTGCTAAGCCATTCAGCAACTGGAATTATCGGCACTTTCCGCAACAGTGGTGGTGCTGTCGGAATTGCTATATTCAATACCATTCACAATGGCGTGCTGAACTCTCAACTCGTGCCCAGAGTATCGAAAGCCGCCCTTGCCCACGGCTTCCCTAACGACCCCAAGCTCCTCGCAGCGGTGTTGGGAGCCGCCGAGGGTGTTGTGCTCGGAGCACCGGCCGAGGTAGCATTCAAAGGGCTGCCAAATGTGACACCTGCTTTAATCTCCTCTACGGTAACCGCATTCCGAGCAGCCTATGCTTATTCTTTCCAGAGAGTCTTTCTCAGTACCATTCCTTTCGGAGTTATCGCGCTTGTCGCTGCGTGGTTTATCAGGGATGCGAGTCAGTATCTTACAAACCATACTGCTGTGCACTTGAACAAGGACCATTTGAGGGAGAGACACCCAGAAGAACAGTAAGAGTGTAGGGCGGCGTGTAGTGACGATTAATAAGGACTAGCTCTAGTTCCATCAATGTTAAACTATTGTATCAATCTTGTTACAAATTTACTATTAGCCATTCCGGTCTTGTACGATAAGTCAACTTGGATTGGCTAGAAATCCTATCAGAATGGGCACAAAATATTATTACTAACTATTCATCACTTGCCTTGTGTACAGTTCTCCAATTTGGGGAAGTCGAAAGCCGAAGCCCACCCGCCCCTAACCCGGCTGTTCGGATACCTTCTATATTCTCTTACTGTATAACTTATATTCCTGAATGAAATGATTCACCGCAAGACTGTGTCTATTCATGAGCTTGTGCTTCGGTATACAAGTCTATTATTTAAGGTAGGCAGGCTCTTGCCTTCGCAGCCGCATAGTCAGCCTCCAAGCTAGAATTCCATACCCACGCCATGCGGTTTACGACCTTGTCTCTCACAACCGGAAGCGACTCTTCAAATGTCAGCCCTTCAAAGCCTGGGCCCTTTAAGTCATAGACTTCGGCGGCTTGGCGGGACGTAATCTGTGCCTTCTGAGCTCGGGGTAACCGTGTGTCTTGGTATAGGGAAGTATAGGCAGCCAATCCAGCATCTGTATTTGCAAGATAATCGCGTACTGCCAAACCGATTACATGCGCGTCTTCAATGGCGAGGCCAGCACCGGAGCCTGGATCTGAATTAGAGAATGAAACTATCATTTGGAAATTATACGGACCTTGCTGTGGTAACATAGCATGTGCCGCATCACCACCTAGAACAACTTTACCACCCATATAGCACCATTCAGACAACAACTCCCGGTCATTAATCTTCCACTGGCTGACAATCGGCGGAAGAGCACTAATGATCTTCTGGACCATCGGATTCCACCCCTCATACTCCTTTTCTAACATCGTCCTTAGACACTCGCTCTTCCAGCTCTCTTTGAGTCCATCGAGCTCGCTTTCTGGCTTTGTTACAAATCCGACTACGTTAAGGAGCTTGTCTTTTGATATGGGAAAAACAAGGAAGTGCTTGTTGGGTGCGAGCCACGATAATGTCCCTGATGAGTAGGGCCAGTAAGAGGAGACAGCAGACATTGGGAGGAGGCCGCGATATGCAATTCGCCCAGAGTAGGTGGGTTTGTCGACGGCGAACTGGGAACGGATCACGCTGTGGATACCGTCGAAGGCGATGACAAGGTTGGCCGAGGCGGTAGTTCCGTCTGCAAAGTTGAGAGAGACTGTGGAACCGTGGTCCTTTGAGCAAATTTTTAGCCTGGTAAAGCGCAATTTATTGGATGGAGTCATATACCTCGACTTCTGTAACCCTCTTCTCAGTATTAAGGGTCGCGCATCTCCTCTTTGAAATCTCATTATACAACACCTCTAATAGCTCCGCCCGATGCAACCACAATTGCCTAACCTTATCATCACTACTCGCTGCGGGCGCATCCACAATCAGCTCATCATTGTCCCATCTTCGATTACTCCGATGCACGCTAGTTCTACGGCCTGATATAGAGTCCGCTGCCTCCCACACTCCAAGCTTCTGAAATACGCGAGCTGCTTGAATTCCCAGTGATACGCCCGCTCCAATCTCGCTATACTTGGGCGCTTGCTCATACACGATGATGTTGCTGGCAGGTAGGGACGGATTGAAGGTAGCAAGTGAAAGTGCGGTGGTAAGCCCACCAATGCCACCGCCAATAATGGCGATGGTGAAGTTAGAAGGCTTCGGGAGACTATGATTTAGATGTTCGGAGTTCGAAGAAGGCATGATGGAAAGAGACTTGCTGAGGTTTCCTTGCGCTGATCAAGACGGGAGCTGCTCATGTTTATTTTGTAACAACATGCTATTGCTATCCGAAGATATCACATGTTCTAGCTTTAGAGTAGCTGAAAGCCACTGTGGGGTTTTATCTCGCGGGTAGATCGGAACGGGGATTGTTTTCCAATACTGAATAATCATCAGATCATATGCTCGGGCGGGGTAAGGTCGGGCCCCATACAGATCCCAGAAGAAGTGTCTCCCCGCAGATCTGAACTTCTGGGTTTCCGGATTGCTGATTTTGATGTTGGTTCAGATACTAATACGTGGAAACATAATTTACCCTTGATTAGTATTAGATCCACTAATTCGTGGACATGTAGGTTGTGGTCACATGACTGGATGTGACTGTTCTATATATCAACTGTGGAAACGCTGTCATGCAAGGCTTTCAACCTCAAATACACTTTAAATCAATCGAAAGTCGATGGAAATCTTCTTAGACAAGTGAAAGAGGAGTGGCATGAAATTTACACGCACCAACGACCAATAAAAGCCCCTAAAGGTTCTCGGGCTTGACAAGAAGTCGCGAAAGTACAAAATGAAGAATTCGGAGCAAGACCTGCAGAATTCTTTGGGAAGTTCTTAAAAGTATCGCTCTTTGTGTTCTGCGAGCCACTGTCCCCTCTTGACTCTTTCATGGGCGGAATGTGTTATTTTTGACTCTGTCTTATAACAATTCTTTGCAAGGCCTTTATTGTCCTTTGATGCATCGAAACACACGAGGCACTTCTGGCACGCACTCAATACTTGCATGCACTACTTGTCTCTTTCTACCTCTGCAGTCCCTGTAGCGTCGTCCATCTTGACGGTTAATCTTGCTGTCAATCAAGTATGCGACATGGAGCTGGTCATAATCTCGTTGTCGAAAATCTTAAATGACTCTGGCGACGATGATGGTAACCAAATGCCATTTTTATTATCGAAAGCTTAGGCTTTCATCAAAACTGCTTGAAATAAAATACCAGATATAGTTCTCAGTTGGACATAAGAAGTCTTTGCTCTGTGGCGGCAGTGCACAAAAACTTCTCAACTTTGCTGAAGTCAGTGAGCCTGGAGGTACAGAGGGCTGGGACATAGAGTTCTGACTTGAAATGAAGACTTTCTCCTCACCAAGGAAGAACCAGCCAACGGCCTTTGATATTGGATATGTTCTGGGTCTTGAAATGAGCTATCACAGTTGGTCCGTACGCGACGCGACCACGCTCCTTCCCACTTTGGCTGATGAAGTGCATAAGCCTTCCCGAATTCAACCATAAACTCTTAAAGTTTATTCGACAACCATCAACAAAGGTCAACCCCAAACTCACACACTTGGTACATGCTCCTTTTTGATACCTGCGACTGCATTGTTAGAGCGTTCCATCGATCACCAGGAATTCGAAGCTCAAGGCCAGAGTCTTTGACGTAATCGAGGTTTGACGACCTTCTGGTGACCTACGATTACCAACAATCCATAGCACGAAATTCCCAATTTTGAGTCGTGTTATTGAAATAAGTTGAATCTGCGAGGAGCTCGTGTCACCCAGACCTCGATCGAGGTGAGATTCACTTCCACACGGAGCCATATTTGCTGGCACGATCAATATTCCTGACTTGAGTAGATGCCTACGATCCCACTGCCTTGCACAAATTGTCCGAGATTCCACTATGGAGTCTGTCGTGAAGAGGTCAAGCAATGCTTCAAGTGGGGGGGATTAATCACATAGAACGGTACTGTCCACATGGTAGACGCATTCCCACGGATCATCATCAAGGTCCTTTGCCGGGAACCAATGCTTGGTGCGAGATGGTCGGTCTGGACGAGAATCCCCACTTGAAGAAAAAAGTTCTTGACGCACTCAAGACATCGCCCGGTTGTTCCATCTGGATTGACGAACGATGCATCTACAAAGGAAATGAACGTCACTTCACGCAGGATTATTCCGTCGAGCGAGGTCGCGATAGTCGTCTGGCAGACAGAGTAGCAAGGAATCGATCTAGATCTCCCCCTCGGGAACGAATATTCAAAAGATCACGGTCTCCATCCCAGTAACACCTGCCAGACCGATACGGTCGACAACGTTCCCCCTACCGCGATGAACCCCCACCTCGAGCACACTTCAGCCATTATGACGAGTACTTAGAGTATGAAGAACGTCGAAGATCATCCCCACGACGAAACCCACGATATAGATCCCGAACCCCGATCCGTCGACGCTCACCTTCGCCAGACCGATATCCAGTACCGCAGCGACGTCGACGTTCATATGCCAGGGGAAGCAACGCCATCGTTTTTGAGCCAAGACACACCTCTAATAGCGTATAGCGCAAGAATAAGTCCGATAACCAGCCCACAAACATAATCCACCCTCTACCACGAAAACCCACGTCAGACCCAGCCTCAAGCTTAGCTCCGCTAGGTGAGGTATCCACGAACATCGCAAGACCAACAGAATCAGCAGGCTCAAAGCCAATGGTGCAGAACACCCGGTTCATAGCCAATACTGCTGTTCAGCGTTCCCATGTTGCAAACCAGGATCAGCTGCTCGTCGATGATCCGTACTTTGTGCTTGGAGTGACCGAAGGAGCTACCGAGACCGAGTAAGTCACCGTGTCCATCATCTTCGAAAACGGTGCATTGCTAACTCGACATTGCAGAATCGCCGACGCATACGAGCAATCGATCTATGAAATTGACTTGGAGAGGATGTCTGATGTATTGGTGACAGGTGCCGACGCTCCTCGAGGCATTTATGACGAAAGCGTCAAGCTCTTGAATGCAGCGAAACGGCAGTTACTCGGATATTGAGGATGCTATTATGAGGGCATAACATGGGTTAGGAATGGCATAGGATTGCCTGAATGGAGGGCATACTCCGTAGCTATGAAAATGTCGTCCGATGGAAAAGATGGTGCTAGCAGTCGTATGGCTTTCGGATGTTGATTTGGCGAACATGGAAGAGATGAGTTTATGAGGGCAAATGCCTTGCTTGGATGGGCTCAGAACGCATGTTTAGCTTCAAAGGGTTTGAAAAACGTACCCCAAACTTATTTTGCAGTACTCAAGGAGTGTAACATTGTCACGAGTTTTAGTCGCATTCGTCCACGAGTCGTGTAACCCTATTCGTTGAAGGCCGGGATTTTCTACCTTTCAAATATCCCCTGAAGCAAAACGCCGGGGTATCCAATTACTCATAAGTAGTCCAAACACCAGCCGGCACACCCACCGGCCGTTCCATCTCACCCTCCTCCAGTATCTCCACCAAGTCCTCCACATCTCTTGTCAACCTCTCCGTAGCCGTCCAGGCCAGTCTCGCACTAACCCTCACACTTCTCAGATCTGGTAGTCTGCCATCCTCCACAGCATCATACACGGCCCCAGGTGCGATCTCCACATCTGCCGTCGCCGTGCCCGAGCAATCGAGATCGAGGATCCGCAGTGGATGGCCGGCCTCTATAGATTGGAAGAGGGAGCTGGAGATATAGTCCGCGGATATGCGGAGCGCGAGCAAATTCGGGCAGAGGAGAAGGACGTGGCCCAGGACACCAACCTGTAGTTGCGGCATTGGATGGCGGATCGTCAGGTGTCGGAGGCGGTGGCCTAACACGGAGAGAGTCTCTAGAAGTGGCTCGGCATAGACTTGTGGGCAGTGCTGGATACTCAGTCGCTCGAGGGACTTCGGGGCATGCGTGATATGCGTGCGTAGAAAGTTTGAGTCAATCCATCCTGCTAGATGCAGCGCCTTCAGTTTCGGCGGCCACGCGTACGATGTCGTAGAACCATCTGTTTGAGGGCCCGAAGAGCGGGGGAAGAACAGAGTCTCTAAGTTCTCGAGAGCGAGGAGAGTTTGGAAGAGGAGTTTTGGGGGTATCGAGGCGGATATTAGGGATAGGTCCAGGTGCCGCAGCCGGGTACATTTGCTGAGTGCCGCAAAGCTGTTTATGGCGAAGGAAGCCTGGGGCGCCACGAAGGCTTCGATGTTGTGCTTCAGCCGTCCTAGTAGCCTCGCGGTCAGGCTCCGGCTCGAGTTGTGTACCAATTCCCCCATATCGAGCCGTCGGACGAGGACTGCGAGCGAGGATTGGCGGATGTGTGCATTCTTGGAGGGGCAGACTGTCGTAACGAATTCGGAGAAGTTACCGCCGTGAAGATGCGGCTCTGCGTAGAGTAGCTTAATCGAGGCAGAGTACCATGCTCGTGAGACGAGACTGCAGGCCCAGAACGTGCCCTGAGAGGTGTTGCGTTGGGGGATGTAGGAAAGGATGTGGGATATGATTTCCGTTGGGAGAAGGATTTCGCTGGAGGGTGGTTTGAGGTATGGACCCGGTGCTGGTGATGAAGAAGATGACTCTTGCTTGGTCGACTGAATTGGTACTCGAAATGGCTGCGACATCGAAACATCCCAGTTGCTCTGTAAGTCGAGGGCCATGATCAGGGGAATTCAATATTCGTTGGTATGAAAGTCTTGGTGTCTGCCAGTTACGGGGATAGGCAGACGTTGCAAATCTTCAAGGATAGAACTCCATCTTGAAGATCGTACCGGACTTGGCAGCTCGAGTGTGAATGGGCCGTGACCTGAGAATGTTGATGTTGGTTCATAAGGTTGGAATCTTCACCATGACGCAGTGCAGTGGTGGTGGTGGGGAAGTTGACGATTAGTCATTGAGGCACTCCATCTTCCGAAGATTATGCGAACTGGTCACGTGTCGATGTGAAGCATCAAGAATCAATATTGGAATACGAGATGGGATCAATTGAGCAAGCTTTGGTGGACGAAGTCATCGACGACCAGTACTTACTCAAAAGTAAGACCGAGCATTAGTTGTAGCTACTTCCATTGTCCCGTCTGTGTTGCCAAGCATACGTCTCATATCGAATTCGACTGCGTCCAGGGCCCTAATTATCGACAATTAAAACCGTTCGGAATAAGACTGCAGGTGACACAATGACTGGCTAGATAGTAGAATATGCAACTTCAAATATTAATTATCAAGTCTAAGTGGTTTGAAGTGAAGCAGTTCGGGTCGAACTCTTTGTTGACTACCTATGTGTAGAGCACGAAAGCAGACCCCCAGCCCGTCTATCTCACACCAACGCAGGTATTTACATCCCAATCATGGATTGCAGTGATACAAAAAGCTATATCGTCTCTATGATGCGCTTGAGTTCAGATGCTTTTCTATTACAGTATAGCCAGAGCTCCAATGCACGCAAGTACTGGTAGCCACATACCTCCCGACATGGACTTGACTGCAGCAGACTTCTTAGTCTGGGTACTACTGGCACCTGAGCTAGTCGGAGTAGCTGGGCCATTCAAATACGTCGTCTTATATCCAGACAGCACCGACGCTCCCTTTCCTCCTCCAACAGCGGTATTTACAACGCTTGGCGCGGTTCCGGTGATGAAACTCTCCGCAGCACCATCGACCCCCTGAGTCTTTGTCTGCACGATCGTAGTCACCACGCTAGCGATGTTTCCCGGGAGGTTCTGCCCGGTGGCGCTTGCGCTGATGGGCTCAATCTTGGAGTCGGTTACGTTGAAGAGCGTCTGCGCGATTCCGATCTGCAGGTTGTCGAGGTCGTAGACGACGTATGCTGAGCGTAGGAAGGTATCTCCGAAGAGCAGGGGCTCGGAGTCCGAGGACGGCGCTGAAATGCCCAAACGACATACTGGATTCTTGTTCGAATCAGTGAGAGCTTTTCCGGACTCGAGGTTCACGATGGGGATTGCGAGCTCCTCAAAAGGAACCGAGACAACCGGTCCAGTGGGGCCGGCGAATTGGTAGTCGAGCGTCCCGGTCAATCCACCGAGGTCGCATCGCACAACGTAACCATAGGTCTGATCATTCTCGGCGCCGAAGTATGCTATGAGCTCAGTGACGAGATCGGATGGGAGGATGGTAAACGCAGTTCCAGTATCCAGGATCACCACATTTGGCATATTGCTAGTCGTCAAGACAGTCGACCCGGAACTATCAGTGACTCCGACAGAATTCAAAATGACTCCAAAAGAGGAGTATGTCCCGGACTGGGAATCTGGTTGGATCTCAAGGATGCTAAGATCGCCATCAAATTTCGCTGTATCGATCCCGCCAAAGATGATTGAACCAGTGTCGGCCTCCAAATCATCCAGATACAAGCTGTACCCCTTCACTCCAATTAAGCCCTGCTGCTGCATGGAATCAATGAGGTTCGCATAGGGCTGAGCATCCTCACCCTCCGATTCCTCCTGCGAGATGATTGCCTCATTGCTATCGAAGCCAATCCCCATGATCCCCGTACTGACCGACGTGGCCTGCGAAGCCACTCCCATGGTCAGATTGTTGATCGTCTGCCCTCCAATGGTGAAAAAATCCCCCACATAATCCCCAACCACTCCACTTCCAGCCGTGAAGTACTGGATCTGAAATGCGCCCTCAGCAATGAGAACTAGCGATGTTGATGCTGTCTCGTCGAAAGCGCCTCCTGCGCAGACTGACGTGGACGAATCGCAGCTGTGGGCTCCGAACATCCAAACATCGGAAGACCCAGTATCGATATCGAGCCTTTCGCAGAGTTAGCACTACTTCTCGAGTATGTGGAAATATATATGGCTGGCTCCGGAGAAGAGAGTGTGGGGAAAACTTCCTCCTCGCTGCTCGAGTACCGGGGACTGAGCTGAAATGACTTACTGGACCACTTGAGAGGGAGTCCCAACGGTGGCATTGACGAAATAAAAACCTCCACCGATGAAAGGGTAGTTTTGAAGAGTGACTGAGAAAGCATCACGTTTGGACGAACGAATTAAATCTCGTTTTCGTAGAGCTTCAGCATGCTTCTCGTGGTTCTTGTATGTTCTGAGAGAGACAACGCCGGGTTCGGCCAGGGATAGACTGGCGAGGCCGAGGCAAGCCCAAACAAAACTTGTACGCATTATGTAGGGTGGTATGAAAGACGATCAGGAGTGGGTAAGTCGAGCGTACGAGTGCCAATCACTTGCGCGAGAATAACACTTCCCTATTGTTCAAGAACGAGCAGATTGAGGGGGCCATTTCTTATTTCAATTTGTTGTTGTCGTGAGTCGCTAGCTCGGTGAGCTGAATCTCAAGCTGCGGCGCATGAGCTTGGCAGTGTTGGCGCCAGTGCTCTTTGCCTTAAGCTTTGGCGGCATGCTGCCCAGAATGCGCCGTTTTGGGAATAGAGCCAATTTGACAGGTGCCGCCGTGCCTGGAGGATCAATCGCTTAAATTCCAAAGGATGCTGCAATGGGCCTGTAGGCTGTGCTGCGCATCTCATTCTTCCAATCGCCAACGTGCCCGTTCAGCCTCACGCGGCTGGCCATCGGCTTGCTACAGGGCTCACAGAGGCTTGTCCACTTTACCCTCGTATGATTTGACGCCATCGCCCAGGCTGCAAGGCTTAACATTTGGCATTGCAGGACGTCGAGCTTCACTTCAGCTTGGCCGAGTAGGCAGAATATGAGACCTGCGTTACCAGAAAAAGACTCACACCTCGGCTCGAAGCTCACCCAAAGACTTCGGAGTAAGGAGCTTGGCATCCCACTCTAAGGAACTCTTCGAAGATAGCTCGAATACTACTGTAATGAAAACAGCCCCCAACTCAAGCCAGGGTGTGTCGCTTTGCGCTTGTGGCTAAGGGGATGGGCCTGATGAAAGATATTGACAAAGAAAATCGCACGGACATCGATGTGCTGTGCCAGGCTCAGTATGATGTGCTTGACGAGCAGGAAAAATTCTGCTGGGTATCTTACAATCTGCAAACTTACATACGCTTAACAGGCATTGTCCAATTAGGATCTTTGTGGTCCAAGTACTGTGCCCTCATACCTCCTCTACATCTCCCCAGCTCTGTCGGAATTCTAACAGATCTCGTTGTCCGTACATCTCGCCAGCCACTGTTATGATCATGTCCACGGTAGCTTTGGTGTTCCATCTCGCTGCGCTTTTCTTCGATCTTATTACATCGTCGTCCTCAAGACGTACGACTTCTTGCAGAGCTTCCTCCGCGCTGCTATGATCAAGCGCTGCTAGAATCCGAGCTTTGGCTGCAGCTAAATCTTCGCTTGGCGATTCATTTTCCTCTTCCTCTTTACCTCTGGTAATGGATGAAGGATCCTCATCATCAGGTTTGCTCACAACTATCGGATCACGTGTTGCGTTGTCCGTCGGTAACTGAGGCCCTATCTTTTGCCGCTTGTTTGACCGATTGTCGAGTGTATCAGCTTCGGATCCTATTGGTTCCAGCTCACTCTCTTCGAGTCCAACATCGATATCCAAGTCAATTTCATCGTCATTGACGACCGAATCCCCCTCTTCGTAATCGTCTTCATTGAACCCGGCCTCCACCGCATTCATACTCTCTTCCCATGCCTGCTCCTCTTTCAGTCCCATACCAACCAGTACAGCTTTCTTACCCAACTCCCTCACAACCCCGATCTCTTCACTTGTTAATTCGCCTCTGTCCGGTAGTCTTGCGAGCAGGCCCCAAGCCCATCGACTAATGCCAACCTGAACCTCAGCACCCCTCTTTAACAAGTTTCCATTCTTCATCAGCTGAAGTAGCTTCAGCACGGTTTCCTTATCCATACTAGCAACCTGTGCCGGGACCGGATCAACTTCTTGCATCTTCCATTTCCACCATCTTATTTTGGCGGTGGTCGACTTTCCCAGATGAGTAGGGCGGTCCTTGTCAAGTCTTGCTACCGCCTCTGGTGGAGGCGTCTGGTGCAGCTGTGCGCGCAAAGTCTCGTATCGCAGGAGTATCGAGTCGAAATATGCCAACTGCGGATCCTTTCCAACATCCTCCTCCGCTTCTGCAGCTCCGTACGAGGTCGGTGAACTCTCCTGCGGAGCTGCGCAATACGCCCCATCCTCATACCAGCCCCGGAAATCACCAATTCCGTTCTCATATATATCTCTACCATCACCGCTACTAGGGAGTTTCGGCGCGACAAGGAGGTTCGGTATACTAGTTGCTTCCTTTCTAAGTGCCCCTTAAGTCAGCAGTGCTCTGCAAAACTCATTTCAGTACTATCCCGTCGAGAACATAGGAGAAGTACTAACCTGACAGCTCTGAGGTAGCTCAGAGCATCTTTATCATCGTAATTGAGCTCTTCTTCGTCACCATCAACATCGGCGTCGTCGAGGCCTGGGATCGCACTTCTCTGGCCGTAGGTAGGGTCGACGCGTGCTTCCATGGTGGGTTTTGCGCGGGACTTGTTGGTGTAGATTTCATTGGAGGAGTCCTGGCCATACTTTCGTTTGTTGCCCGCCATAACGATAAAGTGATAGAAACTACGTTTGCTCGATGTTGGGAGTTTGAAGATGCGGAATAGAAAGGTCGGAGCTTCAGCCTACCTAGTCACGTCGGATTTTGTTTTAACGAGCTAGCAGCGTCTGTACGCTTAAGTTTCAGGGGTCAAAGCCCCACTAAGCCTCCTCTTCCTGAAGCTCCTGCCTCCTAGTACAAGCTAACACTACATGTTCAGCATCAAAGTATGACGTTTACACCTACCTATGTGCAGAGATCTAGCAGATTTTCGTACTTGACTTGCCTCAAATCGCTGTGTGGCTGTTTTGGTCTCTTTCTTCCAAGGCGGTTTTGGTCCGAGTTCCATCAGATTAACAGGGCCAGCAGACTGTGATAGGTAGATAACTCTTCGGATCGAGACACAAATGAATGAGCACGGAGCGAACCAGAAAGTAAGTGTCTCGTTTTAGAAACAGACAGAATGCTCTACAAACCGTTTCAGCACTACCAATCTCTCACTCGCAGCAGATAGATCGCCGTAGACAATAGTTCGCCGTGTATTGAAACGTCGTGTATTGAAACGCCGTGTATTGAAACAGCTTTAAATTCTCATTTCGAATCCAGTTAGCAAACATTTAAGACAGCAATTCTTTGTCGCCAGGACGACACAAGAGCCTCCCAAGCTACATCTATGGACGCACTGAAGCAACTTTTGACTGATCATCGAAATCATGTACATGCAATTAATATCCAGATCACTTGACGACTTAGTCTTTCCGCTCCTGAGTTTAGCTATAAGAGATTCGGTATATTTCTATATGTAACAAACAAGTTCTTGATTTCCAAGAATTTATGACTATTAACAATATCTTTCGACTAGTTTTAATTGATTTGTAAGATCTATTAAAAGTATTAGAAGTTTGAAAAAGACAATCCGAGATCCTTCTCGCCTACAAAGCGAATGACAAAGGGGCAGTGTACCCATTTAGACTTAGCTCTCACGTGGTGATACGGCTACTCAGCCTATTGATTGTGTACAATATGGGTAGTCGATTGGTCTTTTAAGTTGAGTAGATTTAGGCCACTACTAGAGTCTACTTTACCTATTTCTAGATGTGGAAGCTTCATAGCGGAACGGTCTTTCATGACCTTCCTGGTCATTACTTGGCTATACAGACTTCCCAGTAATGTTCATACTCGTCACCAAACTCATTTAATCCGAGCCTGCCTCGTCGAAGCTCAGAATGCTTCCCTTATTATTGCATGCATTGATTTGAAACTCAAGGCTGCAAGCTACAAGTCGAAAGGATGCCTACATAAAGACCGCTGCCTGCTGTGCCACACTTCGCTTACTGTACGTCATAGTCTACAAAATACCTTAAGATCGAAGTCTGAATGAGATGTATACTCATAATTCTTCGAATTGATATAAATTAGTTCTCTTTCCTCTATTGTCCAGCTTAATCCACTGTACCTGTCTAAAATGGCTATCGACTCGCTTGAGGTACCATCCCTCGACGTCAACACCATCCCTGTCATCTTCTTACTACAAGTTCCAGACGACCTCACCGAGCAACTCAAAACAGCTCTTTCGACGCCAGATCTTGCATGGAAAGACCGTCCATCATTTAATCCCCCAATTCTTCATTTTCTGCCCTGGACTGGATCTTCAGAGGGTACAAATGCAGATATCTACCGAATCGCCGCCCAAGCCAAGAAGAATAACCATTCAAGTCTGATATTCCTGGATGGTAAATCTACGAAAGATAAATCGGCTCTCATGACTCGAATGTTAGATGGTGGGAAATTAACTTTCAGAAGAGCTCCAGCTGGACGGGTGACTCTTGCATTAAAGTACTGCGAAGAGAAGGGAGTGGGAGTCAAGGAAGCGCCTGTTGGGAGATTCGACAGCGGCCTCTTTCCCGGAAATTTTGTTGATCCGTTCCAGGTGCCTTTCAGTGTTCGTGGGAGCGCTGTAAGTGGGGAAAAGGATAATACTGATCCGAGGAGTCTCATGAGCATTCCGGCAGAGGTAATAGTCAGCCTAGACCGGCCTGTATTGATATCACTCACTCCAAAAGCTACTGCTGAAGCTTTATTCTCAGATGATGGTAAAAGTGAAGAAGGAGCGTTGTCTGCAGCCGAAGTTCAGTTCTATCCCTGGTCCAAATCCTCAAAGGGGACGCGCGCCGATTTACTACGTATCTTCCACGCCACGAAATTCATCCATTCAATACCTAGCGGATCCAGCCACTTGGCGTCGCTGATATCCCCAAAGTTATTTCTAATAGAAGATCCATCGGCAGCAGAACACTACAGCCTTCTGTACGCCCAGCCCAATTTTGAAGTGAAAAGCATCAAGCTACTTCGGCTTCCTCTAGAGAAGCTTAGAGGTGCGTGGTTCAATATCTGCGGACCCTACCAGTCACCACGCCAATTCGACCACAACATACTCAAAGATAGAGATGAAGAGCATGTTGTTGACCAAGATGGATACATGTACGGGAAGAATAAGCCTCCGTGGACTTCAGATGACTTGAGTTATGGGAGTAGAGTACCGCCCACGTTCTACCTCGCCAAGCTCTCACCAGACGAGAACAGGCATGTAATGGAAGAGCTAGAAGCCTTCACGGACATCGACAACGACCTTCTCGAATCCGGAGACATGGACGAGATTAAGACCTACTGCTTTGTGCCGTGGGAGAAAGAAGAGGATGGAAGCGAGCTCGACATGTTGAGGATTGCCAAAGAGACGGGGTTGAGCAAGATGATTTTCATCGACAGAAAGTCTGCGGACGATGGGTCGGTGATCTTGACGGATAGTCACATTATATATGATGAGGACGAGTCGGGCGGGAATATGTATGATGATCAACACGCGCATGACCTTGGACTGGACTGGGAAAGATCATCGGGGAAGGAGGCGAGACTGTCTTGGATAAACCTGGATATCGCTAATATGAACCTCGACGAGGTTATCGATGACGAGCCGACTTTCTCGTCATTTGAGCTGTTGAAGGAGGGCACAACTGGCAATGACAGCGGGAAGGGGTCCAATTTGAGGGGCTCTAAAAGGGAACCTGAAGATGAAGATCATGAAGAAGGCGTCGAACAAAAACGTCGCCACCTTTGATATACTGGTGGTGTCCAAGATGAAACATGTCACCATCACCTGTTCTTTTTCTCTCTTTGTCTTTTTTTACTAGGATTGTGGGAGAGATTGGAAAGAATGCCTTGGTTTGCACACTTGCTTGCTTGGTGATCTTGAAAATGCATCATTTAGTATCAATGACAACATACGTTGGCGGGAAATTTACACATCTGAACCTACAACCATGGGCAACTGCCTTACACAAATGTAGCTGCAGCATAAGACTCTGTCTTCATACCTTGACCACCATCACTTTCGAGATATGATTACAATGTGTTGATAACATAACTGCTACTGGGTATATACGCGAACAAACCATTGGTGACAGATAATGATGAAAAATGATCGATTACTTATTAGCCATATCATCTGGCCTCAGATTATCGACCAATGCCTTAGTCAAGCGATCAAGAACCCACTCAGGCTCGGATTTCTTGCCAAATAACGGGCCATCATCTCTCAACCAACCCCATTCAGACCTAACCTCCTGATCTCGCTGCTCAGAATGTGCATCAATAACGCTAGCAACATCACTTGCACGATGTCGAACACCGAGGAGTTTCAGATATCGCGCCCATTCTTCATATGAATACTTCTTTTGAGAATCAGGCATATCCTCAAAAAGAGCCCTGATCTCTTTCGCAAGCAGAAAGTTCCTCATCTGGACTGCTTCGTCGTGACTGTAGTCGATACGCGGGACATCTTCAGTGTGCCTTTCAAGATTCAGGATCTTCCCGCTATTGGGATCTCTGATGCCTCCGCTATGGATCTCATGTCCGTAAAGGTGTCCATCATGACCAGGTCCACTCTTTCCAGCGCCATTGTGTCCAACCCTCACTTTGTGTTTTAATTTGGCATGGTGAAATGCCTTTCTGGAAAATGAAGTCTTCTCTCCGCCACCCTCATGTGGCAGAACAACGAAAGCATCGATCCTCTGAATAATGCCTTTTATGAGAACCAAAACCGTGGCTCCCATGCTCGCGATCAGAATAGTCATGGTGGGAATAGCTAACAAACCCCAAAATACAAAAACTGGTCTGCCGACATTGCTGCGAACTGCGAAGTCACCGTACCCAATCGTGAGGAGGGAAATGAAGACGAAGTAAACTGCATCAAAGTAGCTCCATCGTGATGTCTGGAACGAGTGGATAGTGTTTTCGGTACGCCAGAATACCGCAGCGCCAAAGAGCCAGAGCATGAAAAGCGCGAATATTGATATGGCCAAAATTGTCCACCGATGTCGATTCTGGGCGCGCGATTGAATTCGGCGCATGTCGTTGAACTCTCGTCGCTCCTTTCCTATGTCGGTAGCGCCCTCGGGGCGAGGTGCTGCAGTGCGACGTTCAAGTCGGCTTCGCTCCCTGATTGTCCACCTTGCACTCATTTTCCGCTGTGCTCGATCCAGTACCAATGAGCCGACTGAGCCAGCGACAAGACCAAGCATGATGATTCCGGCTATCGCGTATGGAATGATGAGACTTCGCCCGAGGTGCGTCACAGGTACGATGTCGCCGTATCCAATAGTCAGAAGTGTGATTGTAGCCCAGTACAGGCCATCTACAAGCCGCCAATGTTCAATGTGACTGAAGACTGCAGCTCCACACATGAGATATACAATGAAAGATGTGGATTGTGCCATGAGGGTGCGTTGAGGAAGAGTCAAAGTTTCGCTGAAGTCGGGAGAGTAGTGGCCCTTCTTAGCATAAAGGGTAGTGAAGACCAGCAGCGAAGCCAAGAAGAAATATATGGATGCGGCCAAGCAAGCATATACGAAAGGCTGGGCAAAGGCATATTCGGTGTAGATGTCAAGGTGACTGGGGGTGAGGCCAATAATAACGAGTAAGAGGATTGATGAGATGTACCATCCCGCAATTGTGATGGGCTGGGATATCGTAAAGGACAGTCGGTGTGCCATGCCCAAGAGCAAGGCTAGGTTCGCGAGGACCCCAATTGCAAGCGATACTGCATTGATAATTACTACCCTAGAAATTATGAGTGATATACACATGACAGTGGACGGAAAACCTATACCAAGTAGGATCAGCAATGGCTACCTCCTGTGCCTCGGTTCCGCCTGGTGGAATGAACACTCTCCAGTCTTCCGCCAAAGCGCAGATATTGAACGCCGATGCCATGGGCCCAAAGCATGCGGAAGCCAAGGGAAATACCGTTTCGGTATACCAAATATATGTGCGCTCATAGAATTGCTTGTCGTCTTCAGTACTGTCACTTCCCATCTCGACTTCCTCACTGGCTTTGTCTGCGGTGTAAGTGTCTTCAGCACCTTCATCAGGGGCCGAGTGAGATGCGGTCGAGGCCGTCATATTGGCACTTGACCCGGTGTATATCGTCGGAATAGAGCTCTGTTGCGTGACATAAGAATCAAAACAAAGGGAGAGGAGAAGTACTTTGCTCGCTGGAGCTCTTGTTACGCGCAATCCTGCTTTTGGAACGCGGGATAGCTCTTAGAAATGACATCATGGGGTTGACTTCTCCGCATCTTCATTGAAATTATTGTGTAGGGTCCGTTATGGTGCATATAAATGTAAAGTGTTATTCGGAACTATCCCAACGCATCTGAGGACGTTTTCAGATCAAAAAGCGACGCTGCAAAAGAAAGACTGATGCCAAGAGCCAAGACGGAGCTTAGGGAGCTTCGCAGCCAAATTGACGAGCGATATGATCACACTAATGTGAGGATAACGCCACCCCCCCAGCCAAGATTACGGGGATTATCCGGATGTATCCACCTCGGATATTCTAATTTTTAGTCCTCTCGTCCGTGCTACTGCAAACAGCAAAACAAACACCGAGGTTGACTCACAAGACTAGACATAGTATGCGTGTTGAATTACTATTTCAACCATTCGTGAACCCATTTGAAGTAAACTCATTACTGAGGGTGGGAACCAAAACATTGGACGATGTTCCTAATTCCCCAAACGGAGGACGATGAAATCACATGTTTAATTTCGAATCAGGTAAATTTGGGTGCTTTGGCTTTCCTTACTTCCGAGATCCTAAAATACCGTACCAGACAGAGCTGTCTATAGCAAGGGTGGAGAAGGTAGGATAAGGCTCTACAAAAGGTGTGTTCGGAGAAGGAAGAGCGGGTGCACAGCTCTATGCGCTAACGATGCGGGGTCATTTCACTGATTGTTCTCGGAGTTCTTCCGACAGTGATAACAAAACCTTGCCTTCTTTTTCGTGTTTTTGTTTGAGTCTATTTGCAATCTCACTGAGACGGCCTTAGTCCGTTCTATATTTCTACACCCGATAACAGAGCCAGATAGTATTCTCGGCTGTCCTGGTAGCCTCTCTCTTGACATATCATACCCCGCAATGCCTTTACCTACCCCACCTTTCGATGCTCTTCCTCTCCAAAAAGATGGCCCGCGAGGGAATGCCTGGGGACTTTTCGGCGCAAAAGATGAACTGGGAATGCTCAATCGTCTGACGCCGGAGAATACTCTGACTGCCACGAAAGAAGTCGTTCATGGAATTCGAGTCTGCACCGACTGGACTCTGAACTTACCAAAGGCTCCATGTTTCAATCGAAGGCAGTTTGAGCATAAAATCACTCATAAATATCCAAGAACTGTCAATGATGATAATGTGCATCTGAACACGCAGTCGAGCACTCAGTGGGATGGATTTAGACATTTTGGTATGGTCAACTATGTCAAGCACATAGCGTTAAATACTAACGGCGGATTGCAGGTTATCAAGACCACGAAGTGTACTTCAATGGTTGCAAGCAAGAAGACATCCATAATTCCCTCAGAAACGGGACCCACGGTTAGCACAACTCTATCCAGTCCCCCGTGAAACTAACCAATGCCCTCAGTCTGGGTCGAAAATGGCGGCATCGTAGGCCGTGGAGTCTTGCTTGACTATGCTAGCTGGGCTGCATCACAAGGCATCAAGACCGAAGCCCTTTCTACATGGAGTATTCCTGTTTCAGACCTCAAGAAAGTTGCAGAGTCCCAAAACGTAACATTTCATCCGAATGATATCCTCTTCGTACGCAGCGGCTACATCAACGCTCTCTCATCCCTACCCGACAACGAAGCTGCCGTATACGCATCGGAACCATCCGGGATGCCAGCTATTGGCGTCGAATCTTGCGAGGAAACTTTAAAGTGGATCTGGGAGAATCAATTCACGGCCGTTGCTGGTGATATGATTGCGTTTGAAGCAATTCCGTTTCAGAGTGAGAAATTCTCGCTTCATGAATGGCTGCTCGCTGGCTGGGGGCTACCCATTGGAGAGCTGTTCCACTTAGAAGCATTAGCGGCCGAGTGTAGAAAGTTGGGGAAGTGGAGTTTCCTCTTTAGTAGTGTTCCCTTGAATGTGAGTGCCTACTAATAGCTACGGAAAATTCTGGAGTTAACAATCGCAGGTCCCCGGAGGAGTTGCCAGTCCACCCAATGGTGTTGCAATTTTGTAGTAAAGTCCGTGGGTGTATCGAGAAGCTGTAACTTCTAGCGAGATTTCCTCTTCTGTTGTTGCTTTTATGTTGGGAGATTGTGATGCGGGTTTGTTCACTTCAACGCCTTTAATCATGCGCACCGAAGCCCTTGCTTTATTCTAGTCACATAATTGCTGGTCATTCAAACCTCGGGACTGCGTTTATTGCAGACAATGATTACCAAGTACGCACATGTGGATCGCTCGAAGAGTGTGCAGGTCTGTGTATTCAAAGTACAAAGTCATAAAGTCGAGCCAGATTAGTCACACGAACAGAAACACAAACATGGATTTGCCATCACACCGGAACTTGTCCCAAATTACCACATCAAGATTCTGCTCTTCAGTCGCTCTTTGGTTGAATACCCTTTTCAGAATCCAAGGATGATGGAAGTACGGGATCAACACGAAGGCCTGGAATCCTCGCCGTAGTTTGAGTGCTTGGATCCTAGTAGTCTAGCATTTAGATTGAAGCTAGCAAAATGATTGAACTGTTTGTGATTCTGAAATATAATTGGGAGAAGCAATCGCCTCTCTATGTTATGCAAGAATCAGTACGGATAAAAGGTTGAGGATTTTGGAACCTTGCGGATCCGCTACGAGATTTGGATCACGTGGCCAGGAATAAGACAACTGAAACATGACGTTTTATTGAATCGTTTGATTCAATAGTATACGGGGAGGCCTTTCCAGGTAGCCAGACTAATACTAAGATCAGTAATATTTCCCTAACTGTGAGCATTATTCTATAGATCTGTGTCACGTGCTATTTATCATCTTCTACCCAGAGAAGCGAAGTACCCCTAGAGCAGGCACTCAGTAGAGTACAGCAGCAACTCACCTCCAAATCCAATACCTCCCTCCCAGCAAGTTCTTTTCCCCCAAGAGTGATTTCTCAATTGTGAGTCTCATCTTCTAGGTTTTACGAACGATTCAAGTACTTGAAGACTCTTCCCACTAGCGACACTACTGATTTACCCGCTCATTTCAACACCAAGGTCGTTCTCGACATCAGAATCCTGGCTACTTGAACTGCACACATTACGCAGGGGACGTATCATGGCTACATGGCATTTCCCCGGAAAAAGATCCGAAATAGCATTGTGCAAATTGAGAAATTAACGGTTAGCAGATTGCGACCTTCCTTTTCCAGGGAAGCCGGCCACCAACAGAACCTCGCATACATTGGTCGACTTTTGCCGCTACCCCTGACTTAGGCGATTCTAGCTTACTCTCGCTTACTTTCTCATTTCCACCCAACAGCACCCTGCTCTACTAGTCAGGAGAACCTCAATTTCTATTGGTGATATCGCGCCAAAAAGCCCCAAGCAGATACAACGGCCGAAATAGAAATTCTACCGCGGAAAACTTCGTCCACATCTGATCCAAGCGTCACGCCGTGGCTTGGATTAGACATCATCAGCTCGTATTCTCCGCAAGAACGATACTTGGGTGCAACGGTACGATCGGATAAATTATCCGTACAAGCAGTGTGGACTCTGTGGAGGGATATATTCTCTGCAGCGCCCCACCAGCCATGAAGGTTATCGTCGTTCTCTCTTGTGTCTACACCTCACTGTCGTTTTCTGGTCGAGTCATTCGCTATTCCGTCCCTCTCTAGTCTCTCTTTTAATCCATACACTCGTTTACCTACGCTGAAGTCACTCGTTCAATAAAGTATTTACCTTTCTATCATCATGCGTGGTGCCTACCTGAGCTTGGGTGCGCTTGTACTTGGTGCTGTCAGTGCTTGGGACTACCCCAACTGCGTAAGTTGCCATTCACACCTTCTCCGAGCTCAGTGAAGCTAATCCGATTTCTTCAGGAACAAGACAATTGCTACAGAGAGCTGATCGATGCACGGTTCTACGCTGAAGCCGAAGTCTTCTGCCCTGAATTCTTGTCGGGAACCACCACAGCTCCATCTGCTATTCCCACCGACTTTTCAAACTGCGGTGGGGTTATCTCTGCGGTCAGCTCTGCCTGTTCATGCATCACGTATACCATGACGGCGACTGCGTCAAGCTCTGTCCCAACAAGCCCCCCCGCAAGCAGCTCTTCTCCACCAAGCTCCTTAAGTAGCTCTGTCCCAACAACAACCTCGTCAAGCAGCTCTTCTCCACCAAGCTCCTCATCAAGCAGCTCCTCAAGTAGCTCTGTCCCAACAACGTCCTCGTCAAGCAGCTCTTCTCCAACAACGTCCTCCTCAAGCAGCTCTTCTCCAACAAGCTCCCTAAGCAGCTCCTCCCCACCAAGCTCCTCGTCAAGCAGCTCTGTCCCAACAAGCTCCTCGTCAAGCAGTTCATCCCCACCAAGCTCTTCGTCAAGCAGTTCATCCCCACCAAGCTCTTCGTCAAGCAGCTCTGTCCCAACAAGCTCATCGTCAAGCAGCTCCTGCCCACCACTCTCGGCAAGCAGCTCTTTCCCAACAAGTTCCTACCCAGCCAGCTCTTCTCCAAGCTCCTCAGGCACTACACCGCCATATACTTTCCCGGCGAACTCCTCGACCACAGCTCAATCCACTGCATCGGCTTCAGGAGGAACGACGAGCGTCACACTGACCACTTCAACAGTGTACACGACTTCAGTCTACACGAAGACACAGTGCGCTTCAACTGTGACCAACTGCCCCGGAAAAGGACAATTGACAACAGAAACTATCAGTCTGTACACAACTATTTGCCCTGTCACAGCGACCGAAAAAACGTAAGCAAAGATTCCTTGATTGCAACTAAACTCGGTTCATCTTCCTGATGTACTTTTAAAATACTTCCTTTTCCAACTTTCTCCTGCGCAGTAAAGACTGCCTGCCCTCTTTGCTCCCGAAACACTCTCGCGAGGAGATGACTAACCTCCGTTTCTTAGGCTCACGACCTCAATCACTGTCTCTCCAATCGGTCCTCCATCGAGCTCGTCTACATCTGTAGTCCCGCCCGCGATGGGAGGCGGAAGTGGTACATCTCCATCTGCTCTGTCTAGCTCTGTAGTCCCGCCCGCGATGGGAGGCGGAAGTGGTACATCTCCATCTGCTCCATCTACCTCTGTAGTCCCACCCGCGATGGGAGGCGGAAGTAGTGCAGGTGAATCTGCTCCCTCTACCTCTCCAGCCCCGCCTGCGGTTGGTAGCGCAAGTGGTACGCCTCCATCGAGCCCATCCAGCTCTCCAGCCCCGCCAGCAATTGGAACTGGGAGTGGCACACCTTCATCTGCTCCTGTGATTTACAGCAACTCGACCTCCTCCGGAATCTTGACGTCTACCTACCTGATTTCTCCTGTAAGTGGAACCGGAAGTATCGCGACACCCACCACCTCCGCCGGAGGTCTACAAGTGACCGCAGCGGCTGGACGAGTCGTCGCTGGCTTCGAGATGGCCGCGGCTGCTGCTGCTGGGTTGGTTGTTGTCATGCTTTAAGCGGGGAGGTGCGATGTGATACGGATATGTACTATGTACTATGTTAATATATCGATCTGCGGCTAAGCAAGAAAAGTAACAGTATATTTTAATTATGTTTTGCAGATCTGAATACTATGACAGTGAAAGTGAGAGTTATCATACCTGACAGTCAATCGAATCGATCAATCCAAGACATGCTTGATGGGTGACTCTTCTGCAAGGGGCCTGACAACGCTCTGCCCAGAGAACAGGGTGAAGCCACTGAGCTATGGGATTATACTATGATGACTGCCCGAGCACTCGCTTCAATTGTTCGAGGATATCCTGATTGATTTACGGGCGAAGACAGAAAAGGTCAACAAACAAAAGATTGCCATCAAGAATGAGACGAATGACAGCTCGGCAGCCAATCATACGACTATGACCAACCAGCTATTCCAACTATTGAGCTCCTTTCCTATCTCTAAGCGCAGTTCGTATATGAAAACATTGAAGGAACCACGAATTCTTCCATCCCTCGGAAGGAGCGGGTACAAGAACAGGGACTGCAGTAGTCTCGTGGACATCGTGGACAGCAAATCTGGAGGGACGAGGGTCGAGCTTGGGATACAGTTTTCGAAACTCGGAATCGTCTTTCTGATTCCAGTCAAATCTCGGCTCGAGGTCTCGACGGCGCTCTCCTCGTCGTCCGTGTAAGACTACCTTACTATTCGCGCTACTTAGACGATCAAGCGCCGCTGGGCTTATGGCGTGAAGAAGATTCAGGTCGCAAGAGGCTTCAAGGACTGCAGTGCTTGACCCTTCTTTGGCACACTCTGGAGTTCGGGACTTCGCTCTTTATCACCGAGCGAGATGAGAAAAATAGCTCGTTATTTCACATATATGCCTTGTACTTGAATTGATACACAGCAGTCCTGCGGTGGCCAGGATGTAATCTCTGTGGCTCGAAATTTACACAACGCTCCCATCTCCATCCAATAACGCCTAAGATCATCAATACATCAACACGTCAAACGTCCACAGCCCTTATGGTTAGGATCTAGCCACAAACAACCTGTTCATATACCACCCATCTCCTCATCCCCACCAATCAACCCATAATCCAGAAAATCCGCATCCTCAAAATCCACATCCCCCAGATTCTCCTGCCCCATAACCCGGACGCTTTTCTCCCCACCCTTCCTCAGGCGTCTGGGAACTGCAATCGCTCTTCCACCCATACCCAATCCCAGGACCTTCGTATCTTCCTCGTCGTCATCATCATCATCGACCTCAAATCTTCTTTTATTCACTCCCGCACTCGCCGTGCTAGCATTCGACACCGTAGAGCCCTGACTCAGGACAGGCATATCATCATCCTCATCCGCATACTCCTCGTAGCCCACACCCCTCCCCTCATACTCATCAGCGCCCCGCTGCTGCTCCGCCAAGCCACCAACCTTCAACAACCCACAGAAGGGCGTGAGTTCCCTCGCTCTCGGCCTCATTCCCCCTGCCGATCTCTTCGCCTCCTCTCGCGCAACTGCAGGCGAGACGTCCTGGAAGAGCGTGAATGCGGAATATGTACCGGTCTTGTAGCCTTCAGGGACGGATTTGCGTACGCGCATGCCGACAGATAGGAGGTTCGACTGGACACTCGCTGGGAGGGAGGGGGAGCGGGTGTCGAGCGGTTGGGGGGATATCGCGTAGGTGGGTTGTGATGTCGGTGAGGTGCTGGGGAAGTAGGAGGTTATTGAGGGTTGCGATCCGGCGTAGGGACGTTTAACTTGATGCCGAGACATCTTGAGTATGCGGCGTTGGATCGTGGAGAGTTTGAGATTATCGCAATTCGTGAGAGATAAGTGCGTTCGGAACGGGATGGAAGGCGCAGTATTTTCCGATCGAGGTCTAAGTTTTGAGGTTCGTGATGGAAGAGCAAGTGAATTGATGCTGCTGGGTGAACGAGTGTCGTTGGGATTTAGTTGTGCGATGAGGTCCGTCCGATGATGATGATGCTGTATCGAGGTGGCTGGGGGGTTTCTTTCTCCATGAAGCACCAAATCGCGTCAAGTTGCACGGCTAAGAATAGACCGCGTTTAGTGCTTTTCAATAGCGCCTCGTATATTCATGTCTGACAATAGGAAGAGCATTTGATTGTTTCGTGACTTCGACGATTGAGTCTACCTATATTGCTGCAAATATACATCTGATTTATTCTTCATGATCTGTTCATCTTCCTACTTTTCCTTGTACTTCCAGGTTTGTTTTGAAGCATTATGCCTAAGGCCAAGCCAGCTCTCTCCTTTCCCCCTCGGTAGTGCCCGCTGTGATCTCCAAATCACCCCCGCACGGTGCGGGTCATTCTTTTTGGATCCGTATCATCTCTCCAACTCCAATATCACACAGCCTTTGATTTCCTCTGCTCTTGCTTAATTCCTACAAATCTATTGATAATGTCTCTCATAACCCAATCAAGTGAGAGCCTCACTCTCGAGGGTGCGAAGATCGCCATAGCCGCAGCAGAGGCAAAGGCACGTGATATGGGTCTTGGAATGAACATCGCTGTGGTCGATGCATCGGTATGTCGCTTTATTTACTGTCGTTGATCATCAAGTCAGATCTCAATCGATCAATGTCACCTCGGTCACCTTTTTCATCAAGAACTTGCCTTGACTCTAACTGATGGCAGACCCACCTCCTCCATTTCTCCCGCATGCCCGGAGCGAAGATCACCAGCATCAGCATCGCACTGGATAAAGCCTTCACGGCCGCTGGCCATGGTCAAGGTACTCATCTATACAAAGATGTAGTGTGGCCTGGTGGAGCTGCATTTGGGTCTGTCGTCTCACCCCACTTTCAGCCCATCCCATCAACATCTGAACTCGAGAACGCTGACGAACATCAAGATTGGGGAATACCAATGGAGGCAGGTTTATTACCTTCGGAGGCGGCTTGCCAATCTTCAACGCCAAGGGAGCGCTGGTTGGAGGTATTGGGGCGAGCACTGGGACGCCAGCGGAGGATCAGCAAGTCGTGCAGGCGGGGGTCGATGCTTTGAATAAAGTATTTAAAGAGGGAGGGGCTTTGAAAGCCAAGCTGTAGGCTGTATGTATAATATTGCCATGTTGAGAGAATGAAAAGGTCAGATGAACATGCGAAGTGTGGGTCTTGATGGTTAAGAAATTCCTAAAGTGAGAGGACCCAGTTGAGAAGTAAGGTATGGTCCTTCGATATCTGACTACGAAGCTCACCTATCTTGAAGGGGTCCTCCCTTATAACGACCAGCAACAAGCTGATTCCCAGAACCAACCCAGCTCCCAACCCAAGACCCTCAATCCTTCTTCGCAACGCCAACGACCCCAACACATCTCACCCGATTCATGATCGACGTCTGCCTGCCCTGCGCAAAGCCATAAAGCCACGCCTTCGCCATAACACCCTCCTCATCCACACAAGCGCTTTCCATCCAAGAGCTCAATATTCTGCTCCTCGATCGCCATGTTGATGTCTTCCTTCTTTAAAGCCTCCTGTGCTCTCTCGCCCGCTCCGCTTCCTGTACCTTCATTCTCTCATGCTTGATTTCTGTTTTCGGAATCCTATTTGATAGTTCAGCGGGTGTGTGTTTGAATTTCGCTTCTCGTTTGGCGGTCTTTGGACGTTCGGAGTTGAATATAGATGTGCATCCGCCCAGCAGTCGAATCCTCCAGTACCCTTTGAACTAGGCGCAATAGTTTGCAGCTCAAGAAAAAACGAAAGGGCCTCATGTAATGAGTTTCATGATCTCAACTTCGATGTCAAAACCGTTGAGAGTAACATTGTATTTACTCAGAGGTAAAATATCAAAGAAATGCAAGACCATGGTCAAAAATACTTGTGTTAAACGCAGTGAACTCCTTGTAAAAGGGAGATTGAGTAAAGGGACGTTCAATATTGGCCGAACATGTTTCCACCGAAAAGTCAATTGACTTCGGTAGAATGCATAGTACACAACTTCATGACCATTCTGTCCCCTCCACCCATCCGCTCAACAGTCCAAATAATCAAACACTCTCCTCTACAAACACGCCGCATGTTTAAATTGCAGTCTTCACACAATATCTCAAAATGTTCACCCCCTCCTGATTCCCTGTCACAAACCCGAACAAGAACGCATAATCTAACAAAACCTCCTCATTCCCTAATTTCACACCATCCAATAACTCGAGTTAAGACGCCTCACAAGTCAGGACGCCAGTTCTCTACCCCTTCGTGCATCATGCCTCGTGCAGCTACAATCACCGACCTGTTCTAATAAGAAGTCTAAGACTTGGAACAAATACCTTAGACTTAGGCGAATGTCGTGATCGTGACAGAGACCACGTGCAGTTGACAGCCGCGAGTCACGAGACAGCAACATGTCAGGAGACATTCACGTGTGTTGCTAGACAGTCACGTGTGTTGAGACAGCGCTCCTGTTGACAGCAGAAAACTCCCCATAGTCGATAGATTATCACTTATCTTATGATCGGTTCGATATCCTAATCGCGGGTCACCCATGATGTGGTTTTTGATGTCGAGGACAGTAGTGTTAGAATCGATGCGTAGTGTAAGAATGAACGTCTCTTCACCCAGTGATTGGTCTTGTGAGAAAGTACGTGTGCCGTTCCATGTTGTCGGACGATTTGGGACTACTGAAGGGTAAATCTTGATCGTTAGGGGTGTCTTGCCATCCTCCAGGCTGGTGTTGGGTTGAGCTTATTGCGGTAATGAAGTGTTCTGCGACATCTTTCGTCGTTCCTCTTGTCTTTTTCTACTTTTTATTGAACAGTCTTTGACTCCGATATGAACCAAAGTCGAGGTGGTATACCCACAGAACATATACAATGCCATCACCTCGTGGATAGAAGCCTTCCACCAGTTGAGCTTTCGTGAACATTCTTACGAAACAACGAGAACTCGGTGGCTAGAGCGCTACTTTTTCGAAAGAAAACTCGCAACCCTCTTCTGTAGAGCCAGCAGCTTCGGACAAACTTCAGTCGAACTCCCTCGCCCATCCGAGTCAGTCATTGTCTTTGAAGAAGTAACGGCGTCATTGCCGTCGGTTGAGTCTGGACCCATTTCTCCGGCACACCATTCCACCCAACATAAATAGCTAAATGTACGGGCATGGTCCCAGCCCTTAAGCTGCCATGCCCTATATCCCAGATGACTATCTTGTCCGTTAAGGGCTCAGTGCCGTCGATTCGTCGCCTGATTGTTAGGTCTTCAGCCGGAAAGATCTTGTTTCTTTTTCTGTACACTTTCTCAATACGTTTCTTGAGAGCTCGGATAGTGGTTTTGGAACTGATTGTTATGGGAAAACATTCTCCTGTGCTGAAAGGATCTGGGAATAAGCGGTACGTTATTATTGTGTATTCAGGTTCGGCTTCATTTCTTAACTCCATGGTCAGTAATTCGATCGAGGTCGATCTATTTTGTCGAGGTCGTCCACGTTCTTATTACTTCTGGATGGAAAAAAAGCAAAGATATATGATTAAATGCACAAAGAATTGGCCTCGACTTCGAGAACTGGGTGTAGGCTTCCCGCTTGGATACGACAAAGAAAAGGGGGGTACGACTTATTTTAAAAAGACAAAGCAATCTCGCTGGCCAGGGCTTCGAAATCATGAAGCTTTGTCCAGTCAGAGTATTCCCATGATCTTTGACTCCCAGTGAGAATTGACTAATAATTCTCGAAATAGTATCAATCGTATCCTACGAAGTCTCGAAGTATATGAGAAGGCGAAAGTTCGATTAGTGTCTTGGATCTCGTAGAGCTTTGCCCATCTTTGTTCCCCGGTAGGTCAAGCGATTCAGACGCAAAGAAAATTAGACCACCGGAATAGATTTGTACGGCATGTAAACGTCTCAGCTTGGTCTCAACTTGGAAGAATGTTGAGATCCCTCACTGCAATCAAGCTGGGGGATATTTATCACTCTTTTTGATCTTTAACGTAAAAGTCCTGGACTTTCGCTTTCACCGGTCTTCGCTGAGGTCTTGGCTGTCCTATATGATATGGGCTCACCTACGTGCAGCGTGAGAACTGATATCACATACGTTTTCAATACCGAACCTGCAAAAGCAACTGGCCCCGCAGGATGAGGACCTTTCTCTTGATTGTATATGTTTCAGGATTCAGGTGCCGCCCACAGGATACGCTAACGCCGCAGGCGCTTGGCGTCGTTGGCAGAACACCCCGATACGAAGGAGAACAGGGAGCGGAATGAATCAATATATCATAGTTGGAATGTATTGAAGACATTAGAGAAGTCGACTGTACAGAGTTCTGGTGCTTGGTAGGATTCAATCCGTAAGGTATGATGGCATCCGCAAGTAGCAGATGTCGTCGCAACACCATGAACTCTTCGAGCTCTCGAGGAACAGTCGAGGTCACTTTGCCAAGCAATAAGGGTCTTAGCTCTATGCATGGCAGAGCCCTTTTGACTTCAGCTCGGCGCACGGCACATCCTCTCCTCCAACACATCGTCCATATGGGGGAGGATGTGAGGTCAAATGATTCCTATCGCATACAATTGCTGCTGCGAAGATGCTCTGCTCACATAAGGCGTCCATCTCAATTCGAGAGACAGCAAATACGAGGCTGATGCGATCATGCGAGTCAGAAGATATGGGGCCGGTACTTGGAATTCGATAAACCTTTGATCTGGGGACATGGGATATAAGTACCGCATCACAACCCAATGATGCTGGGATTTGCTGTAAGATTTTCTAATTTGAGCTCTTGAAGTTTCAATTGTCGAGATGCAATACTCTTTGATTTCAGCCTTGTTGGCAGCAACTGCTACAACGGCATGCACGATTCCTGGTGGGACTCTTTCCAATACGATCACCAAGCCCTTCGGTGTTCTGATCCAGAACCCTAAGTATCCAGCCATTCATAACAAGTACATGAACTTGAACGCTGCTGGAGGTGGTGACAGGCATCTTTTCTTGGAGCCAGTTCCCGATCCAGTCCGGAACTTGACTCTGGCTGCGGGCGTCTTGACATGGCCTGATGGAGGTATACATGCAGTTATTGATGGCGAGGTGAGTGTTAATCCTCAGTGAATCAAAGAGACTAAGAAGGTCTTCAGTACTCAGCAGTCGACAACACAACAAAGATGTTCATGACCGAGCGTGGTGATCCCAGAGCTATCTTCCAGCCTGTCTATGGTTGCAATCCAGACAATAATGACCTGCAAACCCAACTGAAGTTTGTGACTCGCGAGACCTCTCCTACAGGCGGAGGGGTCTGTCTGCGAATAGCTTCGGGCAACAGGGGATATGAGTTCAGATACACTCCTCCGAATAATCCCGGTAAGTCTGCTCAGGCTAGTACGCAGGTAAAAGGGTTGCGAGAGCTCATATCGCTGATTCAATCAAAATAGCATCTGACCCGACAAACTTCTGCATGCCAGCAACGTTGATCGTGATCCCAGAAGGCACAACCATCAGCACCGGAACAGTGCGACCGACCACGACAGCCAAACCTGCGACCCCATCAAAAACCACCTCTAAAACCACCTCATCCACAAAAGCACCCACCGCATCAGCCCTCCCATTCACAGACATGACATCCAGCGGCTTCAGCTTCGTCGGCTGTGCACCCGAAGAGCGGACCGCCCCGAACTCTCCCACCGGCCGCACACTAGTTGGAAGCATGAGCGCAGACGACGCGATGACGGAGGAGAAATGCATTGCCTTCTGCAAATCCGGCGGATACAAATATGCAGGTACGGAGTACACGAGGGAGTGCTGGTGCGGCAATGCCGTCGCTGCCGGAAGGACGCCGCCGTCGACGGCTGCTAGTCTGGCGAATTGCAACTTCAAGTGCGGGGGAAGTGCGTCTGAGTATTGTGGGGGAAATGCGTATTTGAGTCTCTATAAGTCGTGTGCTGCCGGGGCTGCGTGTGTTAATGCTAAGTTCACATGAGTGTCGCTGAAGGGCCGAGGGGTGGCCGTCGTGTAGATCGATGGCCAGTAATGGAACGAACTGAATAATGTGCACAGGACCAAAAGTTGATGCCGGAGAATTTAATTTGCGTATGATACTGCAATACTGTCGCGCGATGCCAACTGCTGCAGTGCAAACTAGGATCGTATCAAACTTGCGTTGTAACAAACTGGGAATATCTCAATACTGTCCAACTTCAAGCACAAGAAGTATGTGGCGCTGTGGTAGGCTATGTTTGGACAATCCGACCTCGGAAGAATCATTCACACAAAAAGCAGAATAAACCTCGAAGACTTCCGTGTGAATGGAGTCCGTGTCAGTACCATCATCTAGGTAGGAGATTACATGTAGCGGAAGCGCAACAAGATGGATGAGAATGTGTGTAGTCTTTCTTGAACTGTACCGTTGCAAGGAACAAGGAAGTGGGGATTCGGTCAGGAATCAAAAGCTTTTTATTGTCTTTTATCATCAGTGGTATCTCAACGCCCGTGTATCCATCTATCGATCTATTAGTCTCGCCCCAAGGAAATGCCAGATGATAATAACGCTCCCGCTCACACGCCTAGAAATGCAAAGATCTCGGGATCACTTTGGAGACCAAGATCTGAATCGACCAGAATCATACCAGGTGCAGGTAATCGGATCGACCTTTAGCTGTCAATATGCCAACCCTCTTCTTTCAATGCCCACTTGACAGCAGCCAGAACATCATCGACAATGACCTTCGGCTTGTACGCAGGTACAGAGCCAGAGCGGAAGACACCAGTCTTGACAAGAACACTGGTCCAATCCGTTCCATGATGACTGTCATACTCATTCGCACCACGAATATCGGATTCGGGATTGTCGCCAACCATGAAGACTCTCTTCAACTGGCTGACAGGCTTCTTGACCTCGCCCGTTCCACCTAGCATTTGCTGCCGATGCTCGTTCAGAACACGTTCAGCATATTTATAGGTATCTGGAAATGGCTTGCCGATGACGGTGCGTTCGAGCTTTGAGCCTCCAGTCGTAGCATCCCAAACTCCTTGAAGAGAGGCTTGGAAACCACCTTGACCCAGTCGTGGCATGTGGTAGCTCGTAGCCCAGAAGAGATCGGGGTTGGAGAAGAATAGCTTTGGTTGTCCATCTTGCTGCCAGCCATTGTTCGGGAGGGAAGTATCGCCGTTCTTTTCAGAATATGTGCCGAGAATTCCTTCCTTTGAAAGGAGCAAGTCAAGGATGATCTGTGAATCAAGTGCCCAGTCACGGGGATCATTGAAGACAAATACGGCATCAAATCGGAGGGACTCGGAGGGATTTGCAAGGTCGACGGGACGTGGGAGAGGACGAGTGGTCTCTCGGTAGTAGTCAGAGAAGATTTGGTTGAATGGCCAGATCGTGGGATACTCCATGAGAATGTCGCCTGGAGTTACGACAGTTTCAAAGCCGTACCTGGAAGAACGTCAGCAATAAGGTAAGGATTTGTGCATGCATCCTTACATCTCAGCAACTTTGCGACATTTGTCTCCATCTCCACCAGTGACCAGTATAGTCTTGTGCTTCAAACTCTCAATGGTGTCAGAACCCTCGACCAACTGTTTAAATGGTGTGTGCGATTGAACGAAGTTGTCTTCTGTGAGAGGAACTCCGAGCTTCTTGCTCAGCTCCAAGACACGTGCCGACTCATGTTTGCCTCCTCCGTTGGTCAACAGAATAAAGGGAATGTTGTTATCGTGCAGAAGGGCAAGAGCTTCGGCTGCTCCAGGGATGGGAACTGATGATCGCAGTAGTACTCCGTCGATACTATCATGGCGCGGTTAGCTTTCATTCACTCGCAAGGCAACAGGCAGAGAGACAGCATACTCGAAAGCAAAAGCAAAGCTGGGCATCCCTTCGGAGCTCGCAGCAGTGCTGTAGTGGTGATGGCCTAGTTGTTCCGCGCATGTATCGATTGACGGGGTCATTGCAGGTGATAACGTAGAATTGGGTGGTGAGCGCCTTCTTAAATATCGGGGAGATTGTTGTTGGACGGGGGTGGGCATGGTATGGAGGGGTCGAGACTGAGGAGGGGTAGAAAGCTTGCGAGGCGTTGAGCGGCGGTGAATGGAGGTTGGAGTAAACTGGGGTAAGATGGTTCTCGGCCGTACAATTGGCCGAGACAAGGCCAGCCGGATGGGTGACTGCATCGTGCTCTATCGTCTGGATAGGAAGAGAGGACGGCGCTGAAGTGAGCGTAGGTAGGCGAGGCAGAGAGAGAAAGTGTGTCACCAAAGGGCCCGGATGTTGATAAACTTTAGCGCGTTGTTGTTTATCTTGTTGGCCCGTGCTTTCTCAGGGGCTCGTTCTCCTATTTTGGAAGCCTTCCTGCCCTGCTCTACACATGTTCTTTGCATATTGCGACCTCAACCCCAGTCTTCTCTCTTCTCCTGATTCTTCTTGTCATATTTTGGTTCCAGAGTATTTCTTGGGCTCAGATTCACCTTATCGAAGAGCCATGGACTTTGCGGTTTTATCATCTTCCGGGACATCTCGGGACAAGCCATGACGGCAGGAAGGAGGGTATGCTCGTTGATGCAGCCAGCAGCCAGGGCAGTCCAACCTATCCAATGGGCGCAGTTGATAGGGTATGATAGTATGACCACGGTTTGATTTGAGGCGAGGTCTTGCAAGGTGTCTCTTTCGCAGCAGACCCCTTCTTTCCTTCACCATGTTTCCTGCTAATTGGAGCGAAACTCCTATCAATCCGCACTCCTATTATTGCTATGCTCTATCATGGAGATATGCACACGGCTGTATGCTGAGGTTGTGTAATTTCAAATGAGGCGTCTGTAGGTCGTGTATCCACGGAGGTACTCAGGCGTGCATCCTCGCATTATTCCGGGAACGATTCTCAAAGTCGAAATCATATTGCCATTCCAGTGGATTTGAGGGAATGTAAGGTGGTACAACAATAGGGTAATTAGCCTTGAGTTACAATTGAATCCTTGCGACGACCACGTTAATGAGGTGTAGTTCGATGCGAGGAGTCAATATAGTTGCATAAGGAGGGACTGCAGTTCTGTGCCAGCGGTCATAACCTATGGGTATTATGGAATCGTGACTATATTCACCAGAGAAGAGAAGACTCCACATAAGGTCGAGTCAGTACACATATAGAAGGGGCCCTGCGTCACGCTATACGCGACCGGGCATGACACCTTAATGTCTGGTTAAGAAGTCGTTTTGGGGGGTTAGATGGTGCTGCAAGGCTTTGATATGGCTGGACAATATCTACCCATATCAAATTACCATCCTATGACAACAATGGAATTCCGAATCTGGCATGCTTTTTTGTACGAAAAGGCTCTCTTTCTACCTGCCCTGCGACGTTTGAGTTGATCTTGATCATTCAAACGGAACTACATAGGTATTATCAACCCATTGGCTGTCTATATCACGTGGTATGTACATTTTGCTTCTCGCATTTAGTTCAAAAGACTGCACAGCATAATGGGTAAAGTCCTTGCAGGATAGTAGAGCCTCTTCTATAGTAATGCAGATACCTGAAGTATCTTTTCTGTCTTTATTCGAGTAAAGCTACTATATCGTTGGACACAGCTCACGTGAATAAGGTACATTGGACAATTAGACAGACACAATATGCGTCACTAGGAACGCACCAACGTGGACATCTTACATCCTTTACCTTCCCCTACCTTGTGTCTCTAACCCTCAAAATCAATTGACATGGAAAGCTGTATCACCAGTACATCTGTTGCGACTTGCGAGCTACCGAAGCTCAGTAGGTCCATAACCCTTCAGGTCATACGTGTTTTACAGTAAAAGTCTAGGATTTGACAGCATTGCGAGTGTTCCGATTTGCTTTAGCACCATTTCATATGTCCATAAGAGCCTCAATACAGCAAACCCGGTCTAAAGCCTGCTCTTGTGAAGGGTACAGAAGATACTGGGAAAAGTCGATACGATTTACTTGAACGTCCGCTTTGGGGTTAGTAGCCACTCACAGAGCATACCAAGTAGTTTCAAGAGTACGTAGAATGAGGATAGCGGAAAATCATTGAGATATACATAGATGTCCGTATCGCTCGGAAGGGGATTTTGTGTACACCAGAAACTGTCGTCGTACGCATCGTCGTATATCGCCTCGCAAGTGGTCCAGAGCGGGGTCGAAGGACTTTCACGATCCATTCAGACCCCGCCTTTGATGCAGGGGACTGGCAAATTGGTGCAGAAGTGGGCTACTTCTTCATGTCGTACGATGATTGAGAAGAGGGTTGGCAAGGTCTGGGATGAAGATGAGCGTATAACGAGTATGGTCAGAATGGAACGTATGTTGGTCGGCCAATACTCGAATGGGGTTTTTTGTTTCTGAAACTCTCCTTAAATTAGAAGGATTACCATCGGCGATACAAGCATTGTGCAAGTTTTCTCTCACACCCACTCAGCCTTGTCATCAGCCTCGTAGATCCGCAGCCCCTGTCGCTTGTTGGATCCGCCAATTGCAACGTTGTGACGTCGGACCGCAGGAGCAGGTAAAAGACCCTAGCAAAGAAAGTAAACATTAATGCAAAAGCAAGAGGACATGACACGACTGCGACTTGACTTCTCGTATTACAACCATCTTATGGCATCAGGAATCGGTTGAAACAGCTTCAACTCTCAATCATCAATAGTGAGACTGTTCACCAACGCACTTCCCGATTCGCAGGCGTCTTTTGCAGCCCATCCCTACCAACGATGGCGGACAAGCCAAGCTTCGACGAAGAAGCATCTCATAGAAACTACCAAGCGCCCTACTCGCACAACCACCCCATACCTACTATCCAGCGATATAGAGAACATCGCGGGCAACTCGACGACCAACAGAAGCAAGCTGAAGATGCGCAACACTCAGACGAAGACGACTCGCGGGGAAAGAAGGCATTCCACGCTGTGAAGACGATTTTCAAGGATGATGATAAAAAGAATGCCTCTGGGGACCCGTATCCTACTGCGAATCGAAATACAGACGAGGTTGATAAGGTGCCAGGAGAGCATGACTCTGGTATACCTGGCGACCCATCTGCGAATGATGGTCAGGTCCAGGAGAGGCAGGAAAATGGTGGTGAAAAGGACAAGAAGGACCACAATCGAAACAAGGGCAAAGATCAATCAGCAACGGAGAAGGCTGCAGGGCTCACGGATCCCAGGGAGAAACGGAAGCAGATGAAGAAAAACAAACGAGATGATGGCGGACGGGTCGTGACAGATCCTGTTACGCATCTGCCGTTGGTTATTCGAGATTCAACAGAAAAGGATATGAGACGGGCGCCTCAAAATGAGCCTGCGCCTGGTATGGAGAAGAAAAAGACGGGTACTGGACTGAGTGGAGCTTCTGGGTCATCAACACAACTCCAAGAAGAGAAGGGAGAGCTACAGGATGATTACGATGGGATGAGAAGGGTCTTTCCACCTCCATCTTATGATGATCTTAAAGCGGAGCTTCAGCGGACATACCAACTGGCGCTCACAATCGGCATTGGTATTGTGGTCGTGCTTGCAACCCTGGTAGTACTTCTAGTGCTTGTTCTAGATTCGAAATCCTTCAGTCTTTTCGACTCTCCTAAATGGGATAAACTGTCTGGTAGAATGTCGTGGCTCAATGCCCGTGATGACCATCAACCAAATTGGATTTTCATACCTCTGGCAATCACCATCACAGTCGCTGCCATCACTGGCTTTGGGTTGATCTTTGGAATTCGAGGCTGGCTAGGCAAGAGAGTCCATGATATTTGGGAGGATGAGGTATGGGATGCTGCAAGGTCAGAGGAGCAAGACGTGAGCAGCACAGAGGGGCAACTACCGGAGTCTACAGCATGGGTGAATGGCCTACTCGCATCAGTCTGGCCACTCATAAATCCCGATCTTTTCGCATCTGTGACTGACATGTTGGAAGATGTCATGCAAGCCAGTCTGCCCAAGGTCATTCGAATGGTGAGCGTCGATGATCTCGGGCAGGGTAGCGAAGCGATCCGAATTCTTGGAATACGATCACTGCCTACTGGAGCCGCGAGTCAATCTGTGGATGAGACAGGCAATTTGAGGAAGACTAGTAATAAGGATGCGAACGATCGAACAGCACCTGGGGAAGGCGAAGAGGAGGACAACGAGGACAAAGTAAAAAACGATGACCAAACAATAGACTCGAAGAAGGAAGAGCAGCAGGACAAGCAAAAGGAACAAGAACAACAAGCCGTTCGTGAGGGGATGGAGGCAGAGCAAGGCGATTTTATCAATATGGAACTCGCTTTCGCATATCGAGCCCGATCGTCGGGAAAGTCGTTGAGGTCGAAAGCGAAAAATGCTCATCTCTACCTAAAGTTCTACCTTCCAGGTGGAATATTCATACCAGTATGGGTTGAACTACGCGGACTGATTGGGACTATGCGCTTGCGACTCCAGCTTACACCAGATCCTCCGTTCTTCAGTCTTTGCACGTTGACCTTCCTTGGCCAACCACGAGCTGATCTATCATGCGTTCCTCTCTCGAAACACCTTCCAAACTTGATGGATGTGCCTCTGATCTCATCTGTTCAATCATCAATTGACGCAGCTCTGGCTGAATACGTTGCACCCAAGAGTTTGACTCTTGACTTGAAAGATATGCTTGTTGGAGACGACTTCAAGAAAGATACTAACACTCGAGGCTTAATCGTAGTCTTCATCAAAGAGGCCAGGGGTTTCAAAGAAGGTGACGGCGGCATTGGACCAATGAAAGGTACCAGCGATGCGTACGTTACATGTTCCTGGGGCAAATTTGGCAAAACAATCTCGTCAACTCGAATCATCGAGAAGGATCAAGAGCCCAGCTGGCACGAATGGGCCTATCTTCTGGTTACGCCCGAGGAATTGAACGCAGATGAAAAGCTTCGCCTTCAATTGTGGGACTCTGACAAGCGTACCGCAGATGACGATCTTGGTCGTGTGGAGGTCGACTTGAAGGAGCTTATGCACAGTGAGAAGACGAAGAATAAGATATACGATCGGGAAGACCGGTTCATGGGCGAAGATGCGGACGAGAGATTGCCTGGCACTCTGACTTGGTCTGTGGGATATTACTCAAAAGCCCCAGTCACCGACGAACAACTGAAGAACCAAAAGGTTGATGGCGATATTAATAATAGAGAGGATCTGAAGAAGAAAGTCTCCGAGATGGTGGACAGAAAGATGCGCGAAGCAACGGAGCACGACGAGTCGAAGGAGACGAATCAACAAAAGGTGCAAGATTACAGAGAGCAAGAGGATGCTCTCATATGTGCATCTTCTCCCGATCCACATTATCCCAATGGCATCCTGTCTGTCCAAATTCACAATATTACGGGTCTCGAAGTTGAGTCTTCGCAGAAGCAAACAAAGGAAGGTGGCGATGGTGAAGACGAAGCTGAGCAGTCAGAGGAGTTACCAAGCAGCTACTGCACCATTATACTCAACCACAAGAAAGTATTCCGTACAAGAACAAAACCAAAGAACTCAAAGCCGTTCTTCAATGCGGGAACCGAAAGGTTCATACGCGATTGGCAGAACGCTGAAGTCATGGTTAGCGTACGCGACAGGCGTGAAGGCGAGAATGACGCCCTCCTTGGAATTGTCTATCTTCCATTGGGCAAAGTATTTCAAGAGCGCTCGCAAGTGATGGATGTATACCCATTGGTAGGAGGTATTGGCTTTGGACGGCTGAGAATCTCGATGGTTTTCCGCAGCGTTGAGCTGCAACTGCCCAGGGAACTTCTTGGTTGGGACTATGGCACACTTGAGATCAAGTCGGCGATCAAACCCAAAGGCAGCTTCCCTGAAGACTTGCAGACTGATAGGATCAAAGTTCGATCCGACCTTGCGAGGGGAAAGCTGGCGGCTGAAGACGGTATATGGATCCCAAAACATGGGAAGAAATCGATTTTCTTGGCCTGTCACAATCGATACTCGATGCCCTTGGTCATTGAGTTTCGGAAATCGAGCATGGTAAAGGACTCAACGCCGGCTTTTGGCGTATTCTGGCTGAAGGGCATTGTTGATGACGAAGAGAAGAAAGTATCAATCAAGATCTGGAAGGGGTCGAAGGAGAATATGAAGAAAGCGACAACCTGCGCAGATTACGCAGATCTTGCTGATCACGAGGGACCGCTGGGGGAGATCGAGCTCACGATATGTTTTTGGAGAGGTCTTAGCGGTTACCACAAAAGCTATGCCCGTAAGGAGAAGAACGGCGACATGAGAAACGTAATGGAGGTATTGGATACCGTGAATGATGAGATAGAAGACGATGGCGACGAAAGTTCTGAAAGTGACGACTCCGACGCTTCCGAAGAGGAAGAGTCGAACAATAACCACGCCGCGAATGGGGTCGGAACACAAAAGAAACCGAAGAACCTGAAATCACACACCAATGATTCCGACACCCCTTCGGAATCGGAGGCCTCTCCAGAAGATGCCGGGTCCTCGACCAAGAACCCACTCAAGGCAGTAAAGAACAAGAGCAAGGAGCTGCTGGATAGCCACAACAAATCCGACGATGGCTCGAGAGGCGTGATGGGTCAGGTGAAGGATTACAAGGACCATAGGAAGCAGCTGCATCGGAAACACAAGGGGCTGATGCAGTGGAAGGGTATGAGGAGTGCGGACTGGGCATTGGACAAGGTCATGCATGGGAAAAGTAAGATGGGTGAGATTTTCGAGCATAAGGAAAAGGGCCAGGGCGTTGAGACTGAGGTTTAGGTATCCCTCTTGGAGTTCATGCTGGGTCGGGGAATTATAACTGGGAGGAGCATGTGAATACCACGTGAGCTGGTCTCACGATCATCGATTGGTATTGATTCTTCTTTTGGTGTCTAAGGTAATATGGAAACCTGGGGCGGAGCACGCTAAAACTAGCGCTCATCAATTGACAAAGTTCATTCAATTGGGTGCTTTTCGTGGCGAGTGTTCTTGTATCATTCATTCATTCCTCTCAGGGGTTATCGTAACCGCTTTCTTGAGCGCAATTTTCCAAGTAGAAATCACCTTATATACATCGACGAACTACTGATGTAGGAGCTCTCAATGCGGAGTATACATATGGAAACCGATTCAGAGGTGTTCTATGGCTATCGACGACATCTTCCTGGCTGTTCGCAAGGGACCTGGGAAGATGAAATTGGCCTTGGGAATGTTGTAAAACGAGTATTTTCCTTCTCACAAAGATATCTTGTGTTTCGATCTTATTGAACTTCTCGACCCAGAGATCTTCGACCACCGAAAGCGAATTGGCAGGCAATTAAGTGCCATGAAGACTCGAGCTTTTTGGGGGCATTAAGCCGTCCTTTCACCAGAAGAGAAATAGTAAATGAATTAATTGGGAGCAAATCCTTTGTAAGTCTCCATTGCCCAAAACAATAAGCCCAGATCTGGAAACGATCGAAAGCTCTGAAATATTGGGACTATTTGAGCAACCAGGCTGGCAGCATGGCCCCTTTATGCCGAGACGATGTTCAGCCTTGTCAGCGGGGCTTCTCAGCCTCGCCCGCGATAATTAATAATCTTTATTGACGACGACCAGATATGGAAAGTTTCTTCTCTACAAACCTTCTTAATACTACCAACGCCTTCGAGACCCTCCAAAATGGCCATTTTCATGTCTCGTACAGCTCCTCGAGCTTTCCACGGCCTCCGCGCAGCCCAGCTCAGCAGCTACAAGAAACCTGCTGCGCCTTTGATGCGACGTTTCCTAGCGACTTCAACAGAACAACCTAGACTCCGTCTGGGCTCGATAGGTAATGATAGTTCTCACAACGTCCAAATCTTAACAGTAGATTAACGATTGCATCTAGCACCCAATTTCAAAGCCAAAACAACTCATGGCGACATCGATTTCCATCAATTCCTCCGCGACAAGTGGGGTATTCTATTCTCCCACCCTGCGGACTTCACGCCCGTCTGCACAACGGAACTCGGCGCATTCGCAAAGCTAAAGGATGAGTTTGAATCTCGGGGAGTTAAGATGATCGGCTTGGTACGTTTCCTCCTCAGTTCTCTCCTCATGGCCTTCAATTCCAATCGTTGACACAGGCGGGAACAGAGTGCGAACGATCTGACATCCCACGGAAAGTGGATCGAAGACATAAACGAAATCTCGGGCACGAACCTCCAGTTCCCCATAATCGCAGACGCGGACCGGAAGATCGCCTTCCTGTACGACATGTTGGACGCGCAAGACCTCGAGAATATCGATGAGAAGGGAATTGCTTTCACGATACGCTCGGTGTTCATCATTGATCCCGCCAAGAAGATTCGCCTGACGATGATGTATCCCGCGAGTACCGGCAGAAACACTACTGAGGTCCTGAGGGTTATTGATTCCTTGCAGACAGGAGATAAGAAGGGTGTCACTACGCCGATTGATTGGCGGGTTGGGGATGATGTTATTGTGCCGCCGACTGTGAGCACGGCGGATGCGAAGAAGAAGTTTGGCAGTGTACGGGAGGTAAAGCCTTATTTGAGGTATACTCAAATCTAGATGCGTTCTGCCAGGAGGCAATGCAGTGCAGACTCATATTAGACGCTTTCTTTATCAATGCTTCTTTGCTTCGTCGGAAATGTGGCCCCTTCTGAACTCGGTAGTAGCTCTCCCGCCAGCTTCCCTCTCCTAGAATTGCCGGCTGTCTGTATGCTTGTCTATTACGATCACGACGGGGTTTACTAAAATGTTCTTGGACTCGGATGGAGAAAGACATAACAAATATGCAGGTCACGCAAGTGAACATTGGGTAGTCATGACTATTCTTAATGTATATCTGAACCACTGGTTCTACCTCAATACACGTATCTCCTGATCGTTCCCATATTCCTTCCAAACCAGAGGCGTCTCAAACGCACAACTGCACCAAAGTTTGACGCATTCAGGTATCTGTCATTTGAAAGTACTTGAAATGTATTTCAAGTCAGTCGGTTCAGAGGATAGAATATCCGAAAAGCTTACTCATATTGTTCAGCAAAGAAACCTTCCATGACCTTCAGTCTTCCTACACTCCGAGCTTCTCATTCGATGCTCTCTCGGACGCGCTGCAAGTGCTTCAATTCAAAATCGCCACGGTTTCGAATCGCAACACAGTTGGATTGTGCATCTCTGAGTAAGTCCTCCAACGTTTTCGTGCTCAGGATAAGCTTGTCCCACCGATCCTTAATGGGAATTTCGGCCTCCATGTATGCTGCACGGTTGGCCACATCCCAGGGACAGCTAAAACTCCATATATGATCTTTTGTCTTGACAACATCTATTGGGAGGGCTCGGAGAACTGAGGCAAAGCCCAGGCCCTGACTAAAGCGCTGCCAATGTTGAAAGTCGAAACTGTCTGGTGCAAGTCTCCATACGGGGTTGTTGAAAGCAAAACAGCGAACAGCGAAATTTCTCACTCGAGAATCTACAGAGGTATATCTATAAATGTTGATAATCTCTTTGAGACTCGGGCGTCGGGGTGTGTTGAATATCTCGCGGAGGCCATCGATAGCAACGTTGCAGAATCCAGGACTCTCGAGTTGTTCGCCGAGCTTCCATATCTGGTGGTATCCGGACCGTGGAGGTCCAGCAAGAGCTCCACTATACAGATAGATCACAAAGTCTCTGAAGACCTCTTCTTTGACATGTTGAAGGATGATTGATTCATCCTGCTTCACTTTGAAGTGATTCTCGAAGAAGCCGGAATGAAGCATCAAAAGGTCTTTATGTACCGCGATGGGAGTGTCTTCGAGGCCGACACTCACGGTGACTGTTGGACTGAATTGAGTAATCCTTGGAATGTCAGATTCACTTCCGTTTCAATAGAGAGCTACAAGTGGACTTACTTCGCGGTGATCGACCGATGAAGTTCCAGCTCAGCCAACTTCTGAGCTTCAGCTTCAACCTCAAGCTCCCGCTGGCGCTGCAGCTGTGTTGCAGTCTCTGACATACCTACATACCGCTCTTTCTCTTCTTCCCTTTGCCTGAGTGCTGCGTCATGAGTTTCCTGCTCCAGCCGTCTCGCTCTCTTTCGCTGCTTTTTTGAAAGGCTTGGATATCGCCGTTTCTCTTCCTCCCTCTGTCTGCGTGCTATGGCGTGGGCCTTCACTAATGCAGCGCTATGTTTTTCCATCGCTACTTTCTTTTTCCGAGCCATGATGGCGCGTTAAATCTTTTTTAAATCTTTGCAGCAATTGTAGATGACATAAACTAGACACGAGCTGTTCCTGTTGGACCAAAGAGCTAGAACTGCGAATCGGTGACATCTGAGTGAGCTTGTGTGAATGTACATGTGAAAAATTCGAAACGTGAGAGAATGCAAGATCTGGTGCTTCACGAAGTGACGCGACTTTCAAGATCAAGAAGACTTTACCTAGCCACAACGTTTGGGTAGAAGTGAAGTGAAGACGAGGTTGTCTGTAATAGCTTACAAGTAGCTGGATGTCAACGATTTCGAGCCGGCATGGAGGATCAGAAGCTAGTGATAGTTAACAATATCCAAAATCTGCGAACCCGATCAAAAGTCATCCATCTATCTCGGAGCTTTCCTCCCCAGCCCTCACTCTCTGTTCCCTCCTTCGAGTCGAGTCCCCAAGGTTTCCAAACTACTAACATGGAACAAAATACCCAGGTACGCAGAGGAAGCTACAATGGCACGCATACTTGGGATTGCGATTGGTTTCACTAAGAGATTCGCCAGCTTTGTCGACGTGCCGCATCTTCCTCAGTCGTAGATACATGCTTGCTGTCATTGTACCAATGTCCTTTCTGGACCAAATGATTAGATTCATTCAGCCTTTGAAAATCCATCCGCTGGCAGAATTACCCGTCACGGCGACGAAATTGCTGTTGTATTCTAGGTAGAGCTACACGTCGAGCAGAAGCTCGCAAATGGCTGGAAGCGTTCGACTCAAAGGCGACGACTTACCAGAAAGGAAGGTCAAAACTAGCAACCAGAAGCAGATTTCAGCCATTGCCATTACCATGAAATGCGACTGATGATATCACAAAAGTGGCTTTTGCACTTGCAATGATCATTATTGTCGATGGACTTTCATGGGAGATTGGAGCGAGGTATAGACTAGTGGCAGTTCGGGATATAGACGGGATGGCCAGGAAGGGGTATGTACATTTCATGAGGGACTTATGGTGGATGAAGACTGCAAGGATAATGATCTGACCAGAATGCTGGGCAAGCCGGTATCGAAGTTGCTAAGCACGTCTTTCATGCTGCTGATGACATCGACGTAATCACGCGAGCGCTCGCGATGCTCTATTTTGTACTCAATTATTGACAGTCCTAAGCAACGGAAAGCTCCATGTACAGTACATAACCAATATTGTTCCCAAGAACAGAAGAAGTACCAAAAACTCCAAGCACGAAGCAGATGTCCGAATCCCTACTTTTTCTCCATAAACACCTTGGTATCCGGTCCACCCCATGTGCGTGCTCATTCCATCATAAACAACTCCCCTCATCGTCTAGAGTAACTCATCGTTCCCACTCGCGACACTGTTCTCAATGGCATCGATGATCGCCCTTTCCTCAAATACAGGGCCTTGACCATCACACTTCGCAACCGTCTTGAGCCTGTCACTTACATTTCCTACATCGACTAATCCTCGAGCGTAAAGTGGGTGATTGATGATATAATCCCACGCCGCTCCAGCGGCAAGGAGTCTCTCCCCGCTCTCACTTGTGACGATCCTATGACTCGGTCTCTTGTCTTTATGTGCTTCTAGGACCTCCGTGTAGAAATCGATGGGAGAGTAGTGCATGGGCCCAGCGTTGCGCACAGACTCGGAGCTCCCACGACTGGAGTGACTGGATGTGGCTTTGAGGATTTCGTTTTCGGTGGCCGCTTTTTGTAGTTGAAGCTTCAGGCGTTCGTTTTCTTCCGCAACACTTGCGGAATTCTTTTCCATTGCGGCAAGCTTGGCCTCGAGGTCTTTGACGTGGCGTTCTTTGCGTTCGCGGAAGGCTCGTTGTCTGTGAGGAGTGTTAGTCTGGTTGAACTGAGGGGAGAAGCCGGACAGAGGGAGGGGTCTTACGCTGCACGGTTCTGAGCTTTGCGCCGGGATTGCGCGGGTGTCATATTATCATCATCATCGCTGTTGCTTCCGCGTCTTGTGCCTTCGTCGTTCATCTCCATGTTCATATCATAGCCATGGTTTCCATTGCCATTTCCATTGCTGCTGACTGATGATTGGTGTTGAGGCTGCGGAGTCGGCGGTTTAGCCTGTGGGGGAATGCCATTCGCGTTGGGGTCTTGAAATTGAGAGTAGTCGAAGTTCTGCTGGAATTGGTCGAACGCATCCTGTTTCTGGGTTAGGAAGTGATGGGAATGGTAACGCTGAGGCTGGTAGACAGGCGCTTGAGGGGACGAAGGAGAAGAACGGCGGTGAGTGGAGAAATGAGAATGATAAGAAGACATAGGAGATGCTAGATGCAAGGGAACACCACGAACAGGAGAGTTGCTGAAGTCATCCGAGTGGGTAGATCCAGAATGCGCTGGTGTTGGTGGATAGAAGGGGTATTGTTGTGGGGCAGTTGCGGTGAAGTATGGGTAATCCATTATGGGTGATGCGCCAAGGGTTTGGGTGAGTACTCGTGAGCGGATATGGTAAGCAGTCTCTTTCCTGGATATCGAGGAGTGTATCTCCTGGTGGTAGATTAACACAAATATGAGGATTGTGGTTGAATGTTTATACTATGGAGCTTATGGTGGTTTGATGGACGTTGTTGAAGTTCACGGGCCCTCACTCACACTAGTCCTTGTCGATAAGCCTTACTTTGACAGCCATGGACCAGCCGTGAGCGGGCCGGAGGATCTTACGCATGCAAACGATAGGCATCTGTTGCATGGAGTTTTCGGCATTGGCCATAATATTTACTTCTCACCGCGTGGCACTTGACAGAATAGTACATAGCTCCCTTGTAAGAGGCTTGTGAGGGGCTTGTCTGGAAGTCAAAAGTCTATCTAGTCAAGTGGATGCAAGCCAAGCAGACGGCGGCCCCGTAGCCAGGAGAAGGTTGGGACGTGAGAAGAACCGAGGTCAACTCTATGTTGTCTCAGGGAGCCAATGAGAAGGACAATCACTACTGGTAGCTGACTGCATATTAAAAGCATTCCAAGGCATGGATGGGTTTCTATGCCCGTCAGGAGAGGCTCACAGCCATGTCTAGCGACGACTCAGCCTATTATCCGGACTGGCATGCCGTCGCGAGGAGTCAACGACGAGGCGCGAAGCCGGGAGAGGATGGTCCCGAGAGATCGAATCGTTCTTTTCGGGTTCTGGAAGGGCAGGGCAGAATTGTATGCCAGATTGATTCTACATGAGAAAGCTGTTCAAAGTGCAGCAGGTGGCTTTCCGGTACAATGTTTCCGAAAATTGGGCTATTAATAGACTTAGACGCCGAGGCGCGTAAGCATCACCTCAGGCATGTACAAGAGCTCTGTCTACAATTAGAAGTGGCTTGAAGCTCTCCTCTATTTGTAGATTGGTTTTTTATTCCTGGCCTTCTAGTTAGTTGATGCGCATTACATTTATTGATGATTGGATAGGAGTAGACGTTATTTCTCTGCGCGAGATCTCGACATTTCAAAATCTTGACGTTGAGACTTAGAGATGGAGCAATTTACATGCTGGAAATAGAGATACAACATATGGTTTCAATTTAATTTATAGATATGGAGATGAGTGACGGCTACCCATTCCATTCTGATTGAGTGTGAAGGTTTTAACGGGAGGCATGCTGACTTGAGCGACGGCTATAGCTACTTTAGTAACGACAAATTTCTGACTTGGTTTTGATCTTCTGATGGGTGAGCTTTAAGTATTCAGAGGCTGTAGCGGGTACATTGGTCTCATTGAGAGAAGATTCAACTAAGACTTTCACTGGGTGGCTGGACGAAAACATGCTCGGCTACTCTCGGCTCGGTGGTCACCGCCAGTAAGTAACGAAATAAGAGCATTCCACTTAAGCACATCTCCGATATAGTGTAGGGGTTAACATAGCCCGCTTTCATAGCAGCAATGCTTAAGCGCCGGGCAGCCCCGGGTTCGATTCCCGGTATCGGAAAACTGATAACTATCTGCCATCCTATTTTTTTTGCATTTTTTTTTGGTTGAATTCTCATTGAACTAGCGTATTTTGTCTGTACTGCGTTATCTTCGCATGCTCTGACGACTTCTATTGGCCCAAATAGGCGAGGAGAGTAGTCGGGCAACCAGCCTCAGTTGTGTTCACTACTTTTGCTAGGTAAGTACCACTTTTTAGTGAAAGAAGAGGGCCAAATTGACTTTATAAATCTATCATAGCAGTACCTCAACCATCTGCTCTTCTACCACCACACATTTGCACTCGTGAAAATTATAATAGTTCGACTCGTAGGGAAGGTATCCCTTGTGTACTCGTTTGTTTGTCTCCCATTGTTCACGGTACTTTGATACTTACCAAGGAAGGAACCTGGAGTCTTACCTACACGTATCAGGAATGAGCAGAGACTCCGCAGAGATAGATAGAAAGAAATCGAAGCTGAGCTCTGTAAACATGAATGCCTAGACTCATTTTTTTTACGGTGTCTTGTACTTCGACGCCTACCTATGCGGATTTTACAGATAGAATACATGGCCTGTAGCAGCATCCTTTCCGTCATATATAAATTTAAACCAAGAGATCTTGACCTTTGTGAGGAATTTTCCATAAGAATGACATTCGCATGGGGATAATAAATATGTCATGCTCACTGTACCTAATTGCAGTGGAATAACATTATCTGGAAACCCGCTAATGATAGAAGCCCCCTAGAATTTGATCAGTCTGAAAATTGTAATAATGAACCACTAGATCAATTCGTTAGCCGACTCTCTAGCATACGGATGAATACCTAACAAAGAGTAAGTAGCCTTGTGGAAGACCGTAGATGTCGAGACTCGAGACACAGGGGAGGTCTGCCAAGACATTCCGCTCGCTTAGTTGGACCTAACAACTGGCTACGTCGCGGGTTCCAAAAGACAGCAGCACATGCGACTCCGAATTTCCCAATCATCTTGACCTGCGATTCATGAAGCTGGGGAGCTCACCTCGAATATCATGAGCTATAGCAAGAAAGATGAGGATGCCGACACGGCGATCATGAGGGTTGACAGAACCTTGGTCTTTCAAGAAGGTCGGTGAGCCCCTCGATTCCTCGAGCCAGCTAACAATTCGCAGCACGATTGTTCAATTCCTCCCCAATACAACCACGAAGATGTCGAGTCCTCCTGACAAAGATTGCTCTCCTTCTTTACACCGGGGAAAAGTTCCCTACCAACGAAGCCACCACTCTCTTCTTCGGAATTTCGAAACTTTTCCAGAACAAGGATGCCAGCTTACGGCAAATGGTACATCTCATCATCAAGGAGCTGGCGCATTCTGCGGAGGATATAATTATGGTTACGAGCACAATTATGAAGGATACTGGTGGTGGAACAGATGCGATCTTCAGACCTAATGCCATTCGAGCCCTCTGCCGCATTATTGACGTGAGTGGTTCTGGAATAATTGGAACTCGTGTAATTGACAACTCTAGGCTTCTACGGTCCAAAGTATCGAGCGTGTAATGAAGACAGCGATAGTTGATAAGAATCCTTCCGTTTCCTCGGCAGCCCTGGTTTCGTCGTACCACCTGCTTCCAATCGCGCGAGATGTTGTTCGAAGATGGCAGAGCGAAACACAAGAGGCAGCAACATCGACGAAGTCATCTGGCGGGTTCTCCCTTGGATTCTCGACATCAGGCAGCGCTATTCCAGTAAACAACTCCACCATGACGCAATACCACGCAATTGGACTTCTCTACCAAATGAGAATGCACGACAGGATGGCACTCGTAAAGATGGTGCAGCAGTTTGGAACTGCAGGTGCTGTGAAAAGTCCAGCTGCTACAGTCATGCTCGTTCGTTTGGCTGCACAACTGGCAGAAGAGGATCCACAGCTGCGGAAACCCATGATTCAACTTCTGGACGGCTGGCTCCGGCACAAGAGCGAGATGGTCAATTTTGAGGCAGCAAAGGCAATCTGCGATATGCGAGACATTACAGACGCCGAAGTCACCCAAGCTATCCACGTCCTCCAATTGTTCCTTACTTCACCTCGAGCCGTCACGAAATTCGCAGCCATCCGAATCCTCCACAACTTTGCCTCCTTCAAACCTCAAGCTGTTCACCCCTGCAACCCCGACATCGAACTCCTCATCTCTAATTCAAATCGCTCAATTGCCACATTCGCTATCACAACTCTCCTCAAGACTGGCAATGAAGCTAGTGTGGATCGCCTCATGAAGCAAATCTCTGGATTTATGGCTGACATTACGGATGAGTTCAAGATCACAATCGTGGAGGCTATCCGCACGCTATGTCTGAAGTTTCCAAACAAGCAAGCTGGCATGCTGGCGTTCCTCAGTGGAATACTGCGCGACGAAGGAGGATACGATTTCAAGCGCGCAGTTGTGGAGAGCATGTTCGACTTGATCAAATTCGTCCCGGATTCGAAGGAGGATGCCTTGGCACATCTCTGCGAGTTTATTGAAGATTGTGAGTTCACCAAACTTGCCGTTCGAATTCTCCACCTGCTCGGCCTCGAAGGTCCCAAAACCTCTCAACCTACGAAATACATTCGATATATCTACAATCGGGTTGTTCTCGAAAACGCTATAGTTCGGGCGGCGGCAGTCACTGCTCTGGCGAAGTTTGGTGTTGGACAAAAGGATCCAGAAGTCAAGCGAAGTGTCACAGTTCTTCTTACCCGATGCTTGGATGATGTTGACGATGAGGTCCGCGATCGTGCTGCTTTGAATCTGAGACTCATGACAGAGTCAGATGAAATGGCAGATCGATTCATCAAGAATGGTGAGTGCTGGGGTGGATATTTCTGGTGCAAGTACTAATGTTAACAGAAAACTCTTTCGCTCTACCATATTTCGAGCACCAGTTGGTCATGTATGTTACTGCGGATGACAAGTCCACCTTTGACAATCCCTTCGATATGGCAGCGATCCCAGTTGTCACCAAAGAGCAAGCAGATGCCGAAGACAGGACGAAGAAACTCACCACCGTCACACCAACCATCAAGGCACCAAAAGCTGGGCCAACAAAGACGCCACAAACCGGTGCCGAGGCTTCGGCATCTGCAACTGCAGCCGCCCAGAAATATCAACAAGAGCTGCTCAAGATTCCAGAAATGAAAGCGTACGGCAGTGTATTGAAATCCTCGCCTGTAGTTGAGTTGACCGAGACCGAAACCGAGTATGTTGTCTCTGTGGTCAAGCACATCTTCAAGGAGCATATTGTATTGCAATATGAAGTCAAAAACACCTTGCCAGACACAGTTTTGGAAGATGTGTCAGTCGTAGCAACTCCAGCTGAAGAGGAAGAGCTCGAGGAGGACTTCATCATCCCCGCGGCCAAACTTGCAACAGATGAGCCAGGCACTATCTATGTATCCTTCAAGAAGTCCGCGGGTGAAGGATCGTTCCCTGCTAGCAGCTTTACCAACGTCCTGAAATTTACGACCAAGGAGATTGACCCAACTACTGGCGAGCCCGAAGAGACCGGATACGACGATGAGTATCAAGTTGAAGATCTTGACCTCACTGGAAGCGATTATGTCGTGCCCGCATTCGCTGGCAACTTCAATCACATTTGGGAGCAAGTTGGTGCAGCTGGGGAGGAAGCGGAGGAGACGTTGCAGCTCAGTGGGGTCAAAAGTATCGCGGGTAAGTTGCTAGCAGGCTCAGACATTCTGAATAATTACGCTAACATCCTTCAGATGCAACCGAACAACTCGCCAAGACCCTTTCGTTACAGCCCCTCGAGGGAACGGATGTGCCGATTAACACGACCACCCACACCGTTAAATTGTTCGGCAAGACAGTTACTGGTGGTAGAGTGGTAGCGAATGTTCGGATGGCATACTCCACAAAATCGGGTGTTACGAGTAAGATCACAGTTCGCAGTGAGGAAGATGGCGTTGCGGCTTTAGTCATTGGATCTGTTGCTTAGGCTTTCGTGAAGGAGTTCTCTGCTGCATTTTTGTTGTCTAGATAATTATTTGGGACCCGAAAAGAGGAGCGCTGAAGGGAGTCAAGAAGATCTCAAAAATCATACAATCCATGAACAGAATCTCGCCTGCACTCGTGACATAATTTATCCCAGCAATTCCACGGTATCAGTTTCGGGCTTGCGCGGAAGACAATAATGGTTCTCGCAACCATTTCCAATCCACGAGTATTTTGCGAATCGGTCGTGCCTCATCCTCGAGGAAGGCGGAGACTCAAGGCGAATGTAGCCTTTAAACCTGGTATCCAAGCAAGAAGACTTTAGAATCCGGTAACGCTCATATCATCCGACTCTGCTTCGTTTGAGAGGAGATCCTGACTTCCTTTATCAATCATGCATTCCATAAGTCCATTCGCATCCAGGAGCAAACCAGTATCAGTACTGGATCGTCCCCCAAGCCGCTTGGATCCGATTCTTGTTTGCATGTGCTGATCATACTCGGTACTTATACTTGGACTGTACAAGCGCGAAGTGAGATCGCATTGAAGTATCAAGCCTACGATCCGCTAGATACATGCTGGCATTGCTGGGGTCGCTGGATTGAGAGCGGACTGATACACGTCTCATGTCTGTATCAGGCTTCACGATTCAGCTTCTTTACTCTACTCGCATGATGATGGGCGACTTGATTTGTCATGCCTCAAGCAGTGACAATGTACTCGAGTACGAGTATCCAGTGGAAGCGAGAAGATGTCTCTGCGGGTCCCGTAGCTTGTAGAGATGCTCGTCGACATTGCCCAAGACACAGATAAGTCTACAACTGCGCCTCTTAATAGGACACTAGCGATCCTTTGCTCAATGGTCCAATAGTATCAAAACTTACGATGACTTTATCGCGAGGTACCTCCGTATGCATGGGGGTGGCGTCAGCCTTCCTTTGCCCTGCCCCAAACTTTATTATTGAGTCCTCCAATCACTTTCCCCAGGAAACCAGAGGGCGACTACAACTTACCGATGATAACGGTTTCACGTCGAGGCCTTACAAAAGTCAAAGCTCGTAATAATGCGAATACCTGGGCATTATGAGCCATTTCGTCAGCTTCTTTAATTTTGGATTGGCGGCAATGAAGATGGTATTCTAAGAGGTAGAAGCTGTTCAAACCAACCCCACCAGTCGGGGGTTTTGCAGGTTCTTGGCGGCTCGGTCTTGCGCCCCCGTTGTGGCTTCAGGGCCCAAGGGGCCGTAACTCTAAACACGGATACGGATCCATGTCAGACGCCATCTTCAAGAGGGCAGAGGTGACCACGGCAGAATTAACGCACGATCGTGGGAATCAGCCTCGAAGGATGATCTGAATTGGGGGCCCTGAGCCTGGGACAGGGCTTGGCTCGTCCATTAACGATGCGGACCCCAGCCCCAGCTTTCTCTCCTTCGAGAGAGGCTTCGCTGGCCGTACATATTTCGAGCGTTTCCGGGAATCCTCTCCCTGTTCTTCTTCGTTTTCGAACGTTTCATTCAATCCGGGAGATTGGAAGAAAAGGATTGATTGAATTACCTCGTATGGCGCCGGCGACAGGAACTCCTTCGCTCGAGGCGACGGCGACGTCTGTTGCCCCCTTCGCGATCACCACGACTTGGACGGCGCCCAGTCAATGCGCCCAGAGCGTGGGAGGCCTCACGATGTTGGAGGTCGACCAGTACCGGGTCTGGTTGAATGCGATTCTACCGGTCCCAGGCGTTACCTCCACTTCTTGCTATCCTTCCCAGTTCATTTCGTCGTTCCTGCTTCAGACTGGAGGAGTCTCACAACCGGCCATGAGTCCACTGGTGTGTCCAGCTGGTTATACAACACAGGGTCCATTCACATCAAATTATATTGCATGCTGTCCAAGGTAAGCATAGGGTTTCCTCTGCTCGACCAAGTCGGATATTGACATATTGTAGTGGTTGGGACGGCCTCGCACTGGCATCAGACGCGCCCTCCGATCGACCTGCTTTTGGAGGAACTTGCTACTCAAACATATATAACGTACCCATCTCGGTATCTTTCTACGACAACTCTGCCTTGAAAGCAACATCCATCTTTACTGCGACCGATTCCGCTGCACAAGCTTTCGCCTCTCCTTACGAAGGCTTCGCACTCGGCGTCGTAGTTGTCCAATCGACCACAGGAGCAGGAAGCTCCACACCAGCTTCTACAGGCTCCTTGCTTTCTTCTTCCTCGGTAACAGCAGCACCAAATTCAGGAGCATTGCGAAAGCATTCCTCTACGCTGTCCAGCGGCGCCATCGCAGGCATTGTGATCGGCGCCCTCGCGGGCCTTGCACTTCTCGCTCTAGCATCTTTCTTCATCCTCAGACACCGGCGCAGGAATTATCATGTGACGGAAATGGGGGAGCGAGAATTCCAATATGGTGGTAGCACAGACGACCAACTGAAGGTTCACAGCGATGCGCATGAGCTGGGGACGCAGAATTATGTCTATGAGATGGGTGACGGGCAGACCGAAGAAGAAATGCAAATTCGAGACGAAGCGGGATGGACTTTGATTGAGAGGGACAAGAAATTACCGGAGATTCCCAGTCCAGCGAGTCCAACAAGCTCAACGAAGTCAGCAAGTTCAGCAGGTTCGGCGAGTCCTAGTCCCATCAGCCCACAAATATATCGGTAAGGTTTTGTACAGACAGAATGTTTATATCTTTTGAGGTAAAATGGAACATGGGGTTAGAGATGATATGGGAACGGAACAATGATACCAATAAACGATTAAACGATCATTTGAGAAATCTGGTAGACTTCCTTAACCTGGGCTTTTTTTACTAGCCTTTTGTTTAGTTTTCCATGAATATATACACATATACATAGGTGTCTCAAAGTCTAGAGATGAATGGAAACGATACTTGCAACTTCACAACTCAAGTCTGACGAGTGTTTTTCGGCAACTTTACACATAGACACGGATATGGTGGAAAGGAAATTTTGCTGCAAGTATTCAGAGGATCTCCATATCTGAAGCTTCAGCTTTCCCTGCGGCATTCCTCATGACTCATAGTCCCGAATCCACACTGACCGTGGGTGTGAATAGACTTTAGGAGTAGGACGATGCGATTGCTCACGTGATCTAGGTCAGTTTAATCTTGAACTTGCTTCTAGCTCTATCCATATCAATGTGATACTTTGAGCGAGCGCCATGCAGAAATGACATCCCGTCCAGGCTGTGGGTATGTCAAGGAAATGGAATCCTGAGTGGGCCAGAAACAGGTGACCGATATGAGAAGCGTGCTGGGAGAAAGTGTTCAAAATCATGGCCGTGGATGTGGACACTTGGCCAGTGGAGAAATCTTACTGTTGTCTTCTATTAAGAGGAAGCAGTTCGGCCTAGACTCTTCACCGACAGATATCTGAAGGGTGGATCTCCTGCGCACTTCGCACAAGGTCATGAGCCTTTACATGATCCTTCGATATCGTGATTGGCATCTTGAAGTCCTCGATAGATGCTCTTGAGTATGCGAAGATCTCATTCAAGGGGGCGAGAGTGTTGGAATGGAGTAACCATCTCTTTCTGTGCTTGGAATGTTCTCGTGCGTGTTTGGCTGTTGGCTTGGACAGCACATAATGAAGGAGCAGAGTGACATGACCTTTGAAACAGTATTCACTTATGGCACAGGAGGTACTGAAAGTACTCAAGGTGCAAACGTAAAGCGATATGAGAATGATATCAAACTGTACAGGAATAAAAAAGGGGGAACTCTCTGAAGTTCCGCCACTGTTAATTAATTTACAGAGCACGTGTTTAATGCCGACCTCTGTCGCATATTATCGGCATCTTTCCCAACACGTGCTCTCCCATCTCCATAATTATCTCTAGCTTTTCGCTCACCCATATTTTCATTCTAAATATGGGATCCCATTATTCAAGATGATCGCATTGTCGTGAACCTTCTCCAGTGTTCTGTCATTACACGGAGTTGAAATTTTCCCTAGCTAAGCGAAAACTTTTCCCCTGGCATGTGGCTGAGAGCTGGCCCCAGCCAATGAGATGCGGGCTTGGGGTTCCCATTACCCCCAGGATATGATTTGGGGAGCAGCCTATTACGAAATCCAGCCACAATTCTACGCAGGAGATGTCGAGAAGTTTCTCAAACTTCTCGCTTCCTCGCTCGCCGCAAATAACCTTGCGCGGTTATGCGCGTGTAGGAAAAACTAGCCAGGCACAAGGCGTGATGAGAGGATGCCGTGAGACGAAAGGCTGAGAAGAGTGGAGTGGCTGTGACTAATTGAACTCCGTTGGCAACTCCGCATGTACGAGGATGAAGCATGACATCGTGAAAACAATTCCTGCCAGATGGCGTTGTGGAAAAGGGATATATAGGTCTGAGTGGTCGCTCGAGAAGAGAAATATCATCACAACATCAAGTCTTCAAAGCATACAAACATCAGAGCAACACAAATCACATCTTCATCAAACACTTTAACTCGCTTAAATATTACTCCCTTAATCAAAGTCAACATCAAAACAAAACAACAACAACAACAACAACACAACATGGTTTCCGTCGCCGCAATTCAAATCGCCCGGGCATCCGCCGACACCATGAGCTCCTCTGCACGCCCCTCAACCCAGGAGCCTCGCTCTTCTGTTGCTCCTGAGCCTCGAGTCCAGAAGACCAATGTCTTCAAGGCCGCAGCAAAGAGAGCCATGCAGGCTGTGAAGGAACACCACGACAGCGTCAACGCTTCATTCGATGCCGTCTACGGAACCCACTTCTACACCAAGCAGGAAGCTCTCCGGGCAGCAGGTGTGCTATGAGGGATTCTGAGTTCGGGAAACTCCAATAATCGAGACAGGGCTGGTGAGAAGACAGGGAGAGAAAGGAAGGATAGGGGTGGAGGAGGTTCAGGTGGAGGAGGCTTCCATGGATAGGAGTCTAAAAGTGTGGGCATATTCTGTGGAGTTCTGGAGGTCATTGCATTGGGATGGAGTTTGAATTGCATTTCAAGGGGGGAAGAAAAAAGCAAGATACAATGATACCTTGGAGGATTTAGACTTTAATGAGAATTATTTAATATCATAATAACAAAACCTGATCATCAATAAAGAAAACTTCCATTCATGTGATTTAACGTGTCCTGGAACTGACTGAAGTTGCTGGAAAGAAACAACAATGAAAGTATTTTGAAAGAGATTGACCCCTTTCCAGAAACGAGTTGGTCTGTGCTTCTGGAAGAATGACGTTGGTCTTGGCGTCGCGTCTTTCAAGTATTTTCGCGACAGCAAAGAAGCAACTCCGACAAAGACCTCATGATTGAAGTCTCATCAACTTATCTTCCCACCCTCATCGTCGCCGAACATATACTGCCGAAGCCGCCAACATGGTCTACGTTCGGCAAGATAAGCTCCCCAACCTGAAGCTGTACAAGTACAGTTCAGTGGACCACTCCTTGACTTCGAAGTACATCCTCAAGCCGTTTTATACCAATTTCGTGATCAAATGCTTCCCCATGTGGATGGCGCCGAATGCCATCACGCTCACGGGGTTTGGCTTCGTTGTTGTGAATCTTTTGACGTTGTTGTGGTACTGCCCAACACTTGATCAGGATTGTCCGCCTTGGGTGTATGCCAGTTGGGCTGTTGGGCTGTTCTTGTATCAGACATTCGATGCCGTTGATGGTAGCCAAGCGTAAGTTAACCCTATCGCTATACCAGAGAGGGTTGAGATATGCAAGAATGCGGAGGCAGAAACTGATTCGGACGCCGCAGACGACGAACCCACCAGAGCGGGCCTCTGGGAGAGCTATTCGATCACGGAGTTGACGCTGTCAATACTTCCCTCGAGTGCCTTATATTCGCGGCCTCGCAAAATCAAGGGATGGGCTGGAAGACTGTTATGACCCTTTTTGCCTGTTCGTTTCCAGCCTACCCACTCCATCTCCAGATCCCTGCTAATTCCGCGACTTACAGCCCTCCTGACTTTCTACGTGCAAACCTGGGACGAATACCATACGAAGACTCTCACACTTGGCATAGTCAATGGACCAGTTGAAGGGATCTTGATATTGGTAACGGTCTATGCATTCACGGCAATCAAAGGTGGAGGAAGCTTTTGGCAACAATCGATGTTTCGAACAGTTGGGATACCGAAGAGCGCTTTGATACCCAACTACTTATATGAGTTGCCATTCAATGAGTGGTACATGATTCAAGGAGGCATCGTATTGGTCTTAAACACTATCCAAAGGTATTACTGCTTCCTCCCTGGCCTCAGTACAACAGCTGACATTTCAGTTCCCAAAACGTGATCAAGGCACGTCGTGCTCGTGGCGACAAATCTCGATATGCTCTTGTCGGGCTCCTCCCCTTCTTTGTCACCTGGACCCTCATCCCACTATATCTTTACCTCAACCCCGAAATTCTCTACAATCATCTCGTACCCTTCGTCTTCTTTGCTGGTCTCGTCAATGCCTACTCTGTAGGTCAAATGATCACCGCGCATCTCGTCAAGCTCGAATTCCCTTACCAAAACGTTCTCATCTTGCCACTAGCATATGGAACATTCGATAGCCTAGGACCCTTTCTTCAAAGAAACATTGGGGTTGGTTGGCCAAGCGCTCTGGGTGATGGCGGATATCAAGTTGCTTACGTTTTTTGTATGCTGGGAATGGCTATTGGCGTTTATGGAAGCTTTGTTGCAAGTCTCCCCAAGTTTCTAGTCATGCTTCGAGTTAACGAAGAAATAGGTCGATGTCATTGTCACAATTTGCGACTACCTTGACATTTGGTGTTTGACGATTAAGCATCCGTGGACCGAGGAGAAGGAAGCTGCCTCGAAGGAAGAGCTGAAGAAGACAAAGTGACGGCATTACGTCGGCTATGATATGATACCCTGTATGCAACGCTGTTGAGTATGAGTCTGAGGTGCGGATACCAAAATTCTCCGTGTTGAGTAAGTATTTTGTTGGGAGATAATGAATGAGCAAGCCTGTATTTGCTTTGATGATATGGCAATTAGAAGAATTCAAATATATGCAATTGAGGCCGCTCCCCACGTGTGGCCTTTCTTCTCATTGCATGAAAGTCCAGTCTCTCAGCTCATACTGATGAGAAGAGGTAATAATACGCGAGATTCTGCAGCCCGATGCATCCGCCAAGGAAAATTGGCGGTTGACCAATTGGAAGTTCTCGCATCTTCGCTACCTCCATGACCAGTGTCTTCGGATATCCATCCACTGCAAGCTTCCTTCTCTACTTATGTATTCCTTCCAACCGACTTACGATCACTGCGATGGAGTACCTACGAATGCCAAATGGCGCAGTGCTCACGGAAGATGACTTTGTTCCCTGCATCGCCACTGCCGACTACCTTGGACTACCATTCTTATCATATCCTGAAGTCAAGGGATTCCAGTATATCAAACCACGACCAGGATATCTGAGGTTTGCCCAATATGAGGCCTTCCATCCCACGCCTACCGATGAGCTTGCCTCGTTCTTGCAGGCATGGCTCTTCTTCGGGATGCTCCAAGAGGTTCTCGGTAATCTTTACCACCACGAAGACTTTGTTCGGAGTCACGAGAGCAATGAAGGCTCATTTGAAATTTTGACGACGTCAAAATTACCCCAATTGCTGGATGAGAGGTTTCCTGCCACTGCAGTTGACGACGACCATACGGCTCTGATTGCCCACCTCCGTGAATGTATGGAGCTCGCTGATGGGGCTTCGACAGTTGTGATATCGAGGCTCGATCGGAAGACTGCTTTCTCGATAGCGGCACTACTGGAGATGCTCTGTTCGACCTTCAATGCTTATTTCAAATTGGACTACGAACCCGAGCCGACCAAGGAGTCCAGCTTCTCGTGGGCTTGGATCAGCAATCTGGATCGGGGTCATTGGATTGAGCAGATGCGTCTGAACGGCTGGTGCGCAACAGAAAGCGCCATCGCTTGTGAAGAGTTTCGTCTTGCTCAACCACTGCATTATCTTTCGAAGATGAAGAAGGCTTATAAAGACGATCGACATAAAACCTGCACGCGTGACGAGTGCAAAGGTATGCAAATTGACCTTGCCAGATATGAAGCTCGACATAGTCAGACCCTTTGCAAATGCACCATCGCGTCAGTTGACAACAAGCGATTGAATTCCATTCTAGAACGTGGTAAATTTCCGTTAGTGAACCTTCGGGGTGTGGACAGCGTGGATGAACCTGGAGTGGAATTGATCGAATCCGCGAATGACAAATGCTACGTCGCACTATCACATGTTTGGGCTGATGGGCTAGGAAACCCTTTTGGCAATGCGTTGCCCAGGTGTCAACTTTCCAACTTAGAGAAGTTGGCACAGGATGTGCTCAGAGCCAGTGGAACTGAGGGCCATGATCCAGCTCTGCTCTGGCTAGACACTCTTTGCGTGCCGTGTGAGCCGGGACCTGGAAAGACCATGGCCATGAGCATGATGAGAAGAACATATCAGGACGCAGACCACGTTCTCGTTCTCGATTCTTCATTGCGACGTTGTGATGCGGGCTCATCGGATCTGACCGAAGCTGCTGCTCGCATCTTTACATCACCATGGCTTCGTCGATTGTGGTAGGCAAACTTCATCCAAAGCTACTCATCCGCATCGCCCTTTCAGATTTTTGTTCGAGCTGTTTCAATTGTTTCAATTCCAACTAAATGTTCAAGGCTCGTACTGATTTGCATACTTAAAAAGGTGTCTTCAAGAGGGAGCTCTTCCTAAAAGACTTTGGTTTCAATTCCGGAACCGGCCTGTCGAGATGGCCGAGATATTTGCAGCAATGCGAACTGAAGTCCAATCACGAAACTTTACCCAAAAAGAAATCGCTTACAGCATCATGGCAAATTACAAGCTGCTACGACTTTTTGTCAGCGACTCTGGCTCTTTCGGGTCACCACAAGCACCGATTACTCTGGATGTAATAGTCAGGGCTCTGAGGCATCGCAGAGTCAGTGTAGCTTCCGATGAACCTATCTGTCTTGCCAATCTATTTGATGTCGAACCCATACTGTCAGGGTCAGATGGAAGTCCGATGTCTCGCTTTTGGCGTGCCCTCTGCGAATCTCGACGTGTTCCAAAAGCCCTTATTTTCTTCCAATGTCACAAGCTGGACGAAGAAGGTTTCCGATGGGCTCCATCAAGTCTTTTGAAAGCGCAGAAATTACTGACTGTAGGGCCTGTTGAGCGACTGCCAGCAACCTTCAGCACCAAAGGATTACTAGTGGATTACCCAGGGCTTCTCGTGTCACGTCCAGTTCTTGATGTCATTACTTTGGTTTTCAATAAGAGGAATAAGTTACCAGATGTATGGCATTTGCTCGATGTGAAGAAAGGTTTGTGGAATGGATTTGCAATCGAAAATACCAATGTTCAGACGTGTATTTTCGGAAAAGTAGACGACGGAAGTTCCCAAATCGAGATGCTAAGCCAAACAAAGATATACGGGATCATATTGTCACACGACCCAACTATCCCCCAAGCAGGACGATTGACACCGCCTCATGCACTATTTGTTAGCCTGAAGGGGCACCAAGACGGAGTTTTCCATGCGCATATTGAGGGCGAGGTGGATTTCCTTACCTACACCTCAGGAGAAAGCTTGATACACAACCGAGCCATGAAAATCGCGGTAGACCTTCCTCGGAAAGAGCTTCTTGAAACAATTCTCCAGGTATCGACGATGGAGGATGCTCGAAAATCTGAGGTCCTGACTCCCGTAGTCGAGGCTCTCATTGCCAGGGCTACAAATGCTGCAGAGGAAGCGCTGAGAGATCCTGCTTTCAAGGCAATTCATGATGCCCATGTCCCGTCGCAGATGGGCTCGCAGCATTTCGTTGGACAGATCTGGAACGCATATACTCAGCGTCTTCTCTTGGTGAATCGGCGGCTTCCTGGTGACACGCTCTGGTGCTTGGATTGAAATAGATGGGGGCCTTGGGATGCGTTCAATGAATGTGACAGTGATGACAAGAGTCTATACAATCGTATATTTGGACAGCTCCAGAATATATTTCAGAATACACACATCGCAGGGCTGTCTTTTTTCTTGCTATGGGGTGTCATTCCGCAGATGGCATATGCCACGATTAGAAAATGCGTATATACCCACCTCAATTGAGGCACCTCAAGTCCGATAACATCAGGCGCAGTTGATTCCTTTTTCCCTATCGCACACTGAATCTATGAAGCCGAGGTCAATTTCAGTCATGTCATGGTCGACTCTTCGAAGAACAAAGAAACCCCATGCCTTTTCGTTACAAAGGAGGTTAAGCAAATATCATGTTCTCGTTAATATCTAAAGAAAATCAACATGCCAATCTGTGAACTACTATGATTGTTTGCGGTGCTCATGCGATATCCATCCCCAAGTCCTCCCGATGCAGAGCTTCAGCTTCCTTATATTTGCCATTCCTCATCAGCACCCCCACCAGTTGACCGATGGCTGCCCGAGTTTTGCCATCGTTCCTACCATATTCTTCCGTCGATAACTTCACAACCTCTTGAAGCATTTTCTCAGCCTCGTCGTGATGCCCTCGACCGGCCAGAAACCTAGCTAGGTCGCTCATGCTAGTGATCTTTTCTTCGCTAGTGTGACAAAGCGCAAGCTTTTGTCGGTGCAGTTCCTCAGCTTCGCTCACGTTCTCCCGCTCGTTGCGCATTGTCTGACGCAGCTCCGCTACTTCCCGAGACACTTGATCCGCCTGCTCTTCCTTGTGTAGTCTGACCAAGATCTCTCCCAGGTGGGTCAAGATAGACACGGTCTCATGGTTTCCCGGGCCATGAACTTTTCTGCTGGACTCGAGTGCACGTCGTTGAACCTCTTCAGACTCTTCCAACTTTCCCTGGCGACGAAGCACGGCAGCGAGGTTCGTCATGCTAATGATGGTGTCGCTATGCTCGCTTCCCAGACTCTGCTCATCCGCTTCAAGGACTTGTCGATGCAGCCCCTCGGCTTCAGCAAAGCGGCTTTGTCCATTCAATACACCGCCCAGATTGTTCATCGTCCTCAACATATCTGGGTCTGCTGTGCTCTGACCTAGTTTCTCGCGTGTCGCTAGAACACCTCTTAGGAGTTTTTCGGCCTCGTCATAGCGACCCTGCTTGGTCAGAGCTGCTGCCAGGCTGTCCTTCGTTGCAAGAGAGCCCATAATGCCGTCGTCAGAAGAGATCGTGGGCTTTGGCTCCATCTCCTTTTCGGGTAGTTGCCCTTCGCCACCTGGTGAGCTATGCGTTTCGCTCTTTCTCACAAGTCTTTCAGCGAAATTGTAACCGCCGTCGAATTTCAGTATAATGAGACTGATAATGAGACATTGGTATGCGTACACGATATTCTTATAGAGAATTCTAGGCAAATATTCGGGGTTGTGTAGCAGGCTGTAGGATTGCCTTTAACCGCTAGTCTACATTGAACTCGCCGATCTACACCTATTTTGCCACCTTTCCAAACAGCCCGCCTGCTCTAACACGCATGACGGGAAAACCTCGCAGTAGCCAATAGATGCTCTTACATTACAATGTAATACTAATTCTACCATGAAGATACAGTCACTTGAATCCGGGGTGAGTCATCGTGAGCGCCAATGGTCTTCAGATACTGAGACCTCCGCAAGTATTATGACTTCTCACTGTGACACCTCTACCAAACAAGGATTTATTACGCTGTCTTAGCCGCAAGGTTTCATGCCCGTGGCGAATTCTACAAGGCAGTGCAGTGGTAGTGGTTCTAGTCCTAGCAACTTATCCAATGCCGTCAACTTTAACTCCAGCCAGGGATGGGGGAGGGTATGCTCCGTCTCTAGCCCAGCTATCATGGCTCTATTTTACGTTCAACTGAATCAATCAAAGAGCCCAGAAGGACTATCTTCCTTCATAAAAAACGATTGAGTATATTAAATCTTACAATGGCCTGTCACGGTAAAAGACACGGGCAAAAGACCAGACATGAGGTTGCTAGTTTATACGCGGGACATGAAAGATGCGATGCTGAAGAAAAATAGAGAAGGTCAAGTTGAATACTGGTGGCCTTGCGGTGTTAGTTACGCATCTTCATAAGTATTTATTGTGATAGATATTGTTTCCTCAGATCTGACACTGCCTAGAAGTCCATTAGGCACCATCATACCCCCATAGCAATTTGGATATAAATATTGATAAAAGAAACAGAGCGCCCGTCCACATTGTAATTTCTCTGTGCTGAGAAGTGAACTGGACCTCAAGTGCTTCTATCAGTGTTTTCAAGCGCCTATATTGGATACGTAATGTTCCAATAAAAGACAACGCTCCCACTACGTTGACAAAAAGCACCCAGAACTTGTTCTTGGCTGTAATAAGAAAATCTGTCGAGCAAAATACCTACTCTATAAAATTTATTGAGGTGGAAGTTTCCGCACCGCGTTCCATTTGTCACTTGAACGACTCACAAGTGTAAGTCAGAATTCTTGCTTCTCACAGCGAAGCTGATTAGTGACGTGTGACTTGGCGGTTCAACCCTCTTTGAGGCGGTAGCTATGACTCCAGAGTAATTACTTGACAACTGCGGCAGGCTTTTGGGAAGTTTTCGAGTGCGGTTGCGTTAAAAACTTTCAGCATCCACGTATCATCTGGAATAGACCACTCCGTCCGGCGCCCACGTGCACATATGGGCTGCCATACATCATTATCTCGGGCATGTGAGTGGATGACTGAGCTTGACTATAGGCATTGCATCGTGATGTTCACGCAGAAATCAGCTCCTCAGGGAAAGAGGTAGGCCCCCCAGTTGAACTCACGGGCGGTGCGGGATTATTGAATCAAGCGAGCACCTCCCTTTTCGGGCTTAGTGTTCGCTCGCCATGACAGTTTCATCTCGAGGGTCTGCAACATCGAACATTCCTTCCTTCGTATATCTTGAATTGCTGTTTACGCAGGCATGGTACCTGCACAATGCTACTGATATTTCCTCGCTATATCGCAATACTTTTGTGCTTTGGTCTGAGCGTTGTGCTTGCTCGTTCATCATATGCGGTCAAGGAGAGACATCACGTGCCATCGAATTGGTTGAGAGTAGAGGCTGCTCCGGCGCGGCATATTATTCGTCTCCAAATTGGCTTAAAACAGAGTCATTTTCCTGAGCTAGAAAGACATCTATACGAAGGTGCCTTAGCCAAGATTCCAGTTTTGCTCACTTGATGCTCGCTTTCTGTCCCAAATCTCATTGTGCTGACTGTTCGTCAGTATCGAACCCAACACATCCCAGATATGGCCAACATTTAACCAGAGATGAAGTAAATCATCTCGTGAAGCCCACCCAACAAGCCAGCGATCAGATCCATGAATGGCTTTTGGATCATAACATTTCTCACAGCCATCTGCTTTATAGCCCCGCTAGAGACTGGATCAGTATCGACCTTCCCGTTGAAGCAGTGGAGAAACTTTTGGACACAAAGTTCTTTATATTCAAGCATGAAGATGGGTCGCATCTCATTCGGACACCGCAGTGGTCTCTTCCCACTCACCTCCACGGCCATGTCCAAACGATACAACCGACAACATCATTCTTCAGGCCTCAGCCTAAAAGATCGACACTGAAAACCGTCCCGCTTGATGAGAGCTTCGAGGAATTGGAATTGACAACTGTCGAAGACCCAGTCAGAGCAAAGGCGCCCCATTGCGATGCGACCGGTATCACCTCGCAATGTCTTAGAACGCTCTACGGTACGTAGTGGTAGATCTGTCAGACTATCTGCTCCTCGAACCTAATGAAAAACCAGGCACTATCGACTACAATGTTCAATCTGCTAGTGTTAATTCTATTGGGCTGACAAACTACCTCGGAGAAACAAATAACCGATCAGACGTGCAGATTTTCCTCGAGACTTACCGACCCGAGGCAGCAGCTGCTGCGCTCAACTTCACCATCGAAGTGATTGCGAATGGGGATAATCAGCAAACACCTATTAACTCAACAGCATTGGCAGCAGGGCAAGATACGGAGGGTAATCTTGATGCAGAGACCATCTTGGGGATGACTTGGCCAACCCATCTCACTGCATACAACACTGGTGGAAGCCCTCAATATGTCCAAGACAGACTGACAGTAAATGATACTAATGAGCCATATCTAACATGGCTACAGTACATCCTGGCCCAACCTGATATACCACAGGTAATCAGCACATCTTATGGAGATGATGAGCAAACCGTTCCCTACTCATACGCAGTTGCTGTTTGTAATGCGTTCGCTCAATTGGGTGCGCGAGGGATTTCAGTGCTTCTGGCTGGTGGAGACAATGGGGTCGGACCGGGTGCTGATTGCTTCACGAATGATGGCAAGAACACGACCACATTCCTGCCAATATTCCCCGGCGGTTGTGTAAGACTTAACTGCTTCTTTGTATGTGATATCTTTGCTTACATATATGTCAGCCTTATGTTACCACTGTGGGTGCAACAATGGATTTCAATCCCGAAGTCGTAGCCCACGACCCGAATAATGACTTCACGAGCGGAGGTGGCTTCAGCAGTATGACAGTTTCTCGATTTTATCCATTCCTGCTCTACAGTATTCGCTCAACAGAGGGATATACTCTCTTCGATACATTTTTGAAACGCTTTTATCTCTCTGTAAGAAGGAAAGCTGATTTTGATTACACGATAGACTACTTCGCCAGACCATCCTATCAAGATAGTGCTGTCAATACATACATTGATAGCCTCGGTGGCCAGTTTAAGGGACTTTTCAACGCATCCGGTCGAGGATATCCTGATATATCAGCACAGGGATTCCGATATTTGACCATCTGGAACGGAACAGTCAAGTCGGTGGATGGGACAAGGTTCGTTGAAATATGAAGGCCCGTCACAAATTTAACTGACGACCCGGATCTAGTGCTGCAACGCCCACCGCGGCCTCTGTCATTACTCTCATCAATGACGCCCTCCTCGCGGCTGGAAAGCCAGTGCTGGGGTTTCTAAATCCTTGGATTTACTCAGTCGCAAACGGGTCTTTCACCGATGTCACCAACGGCTCCTCGATCGGGTGCAATACTACTGGGTTTCCGGCAGTGAAGGGCTGGGATGCTGTCACAGGATTTGGAACGCCTGTTAGTCTTCTCTGCTTCGTTTCATTGCGTCCATGACTGACTGGAGTGATTAGTACTTCCCAACGCTTAAGGATCTTGTTTTAGGCAGTGGATCTATGTACGAAAATGCCCCGCTCCTCTAATTCTTACTAACGTAGGAGATAGCGTCTCAAAAAATGTAAATTTGTACAATACTGCCTGTGTTCCTGTACTGCTAGCTTGGCTTTTGATATCCTAGAGGTGGGGTCTGTCGTCTCATGGTTGATCGAAACTAATGCTGATTAGCTTTAGAATGTAGATATCTATCGATTGAAAAGTATTTTAGATGAGACGACTATGGAGACTTTCAAATATAGAATGAACTCACACTGTCTACTTTATCCACATCCCGTATTCAACGTGGTGCTACCACCCCGTTCTTTTCTGTTTTCCAACTGTTGCATTTACGACGGAGGTGGGAGCCTCCTGCTGCCAATTTACGAGAACTCTTTAACACAAGGACAAGCGAAAGGAGAGAACCTTTCAAGACGGTACAAGGCTTTGCTAGCTACATGGGTAAATTATATTGACAAGATGATCGGCTCCATTTTCGCAGCATATGTTGTTCAAATACAGTCCTCTAGCAGTGATGTTTTGACATCTTAACGACGAGAGATACTCTGTAATGAAGCTTTGTATGTTGGGGGAAAGACTTAGTCTCGTCTTTTTTGTTAGTTGGAGTGTACGCTGGTAATCCATAGCAGAGGCCTGTCTGTTGGGAAAAATATCCTCTCGTCTCTAAATGAGTGTAAAAGCTCATGCGACCGTAGGATGGGCCTGTCTGTTGGGAAAAAACTTCTTCTCATTCGCGTGCTTCCTCGTCCTACAGAATTATACGCCGGTAATCCATAGAAGAGGCCTGTCTGTTGGAATCCAACACTCTCCTCGTATTCAAACGGAAGAATGAGCTAGTCATGCACAGGAGTAACATGTCTGCTTTCTTTGCAGGGGTGCGGCCGATCCCAGTCCACCATGATGAAATGGGATCGGGACGCTCAAATGTACGAATAGCAAACAGGTCAACGGGGAAAAGCCTTGAAAGGGACAAGATATCTCTTGTTGGATAAACGAGGTGCAACGTGATCCGTATTTGTTGGAAGGTTTCGGACCAATCACGATATGATCATCCTTGCATATCGTCTCGCAGCTGCCTAGTCCGGTCGTATAGATCACATCGCAGCTGCCTCGAGGTGTGATAAAAGCCTCATTTGCAAGGATCAATCTGTATGTCACGAGCTACTGGTTACTCGATGCTGGGCAATCTCCATCCCTTACTCAGTCAACGTGGTCTCCTCCTGCATTTATTTCCAATTCTTAAACTCAAGGGTGAATAATCTATTAATCTCCACCGTCCTGTTGTAGCAGCGTCTCCTTGGATTCCTCACACAGGACACGAGAATCGCAAATGCTAAACTACCCACCAAAGCTTGTGAAAGCCCAATGAAGCCTCGTTGATAAGTCGAAGAGAAGTTCGTACTTGCGTCACTCATGTCTGAAAACCATGCTTTGGATATGAGCGCATCCAGCGACCTTCCACCACCATATCAACCTCAAGATCCTCAAGATCCTCAGGGTCAAAATGAGACGAACCAGTCAACTCTCTACTACGTCTACCGTACCCGTTTTGGAAGCTACAAGATCCTTCGCGACAATAGGACTCCAGTATTTTATGTTAGGAGCCAGATCCTTCGTAACCCAGACCTCATTGTCCATCGAGGTAATGGTGACGATGACCGAGCAGTGGCCAACTGCACGTTTCCTGAAGTCAGTGCATTCTACAAACTGGACCTATTTCTAGAAATGAACAACAGATCCTCTATAGTACAGACAAGGATGTCATTAGATGGACGCTTTCCTGCAAATGTCCTTCTCCGAGACATGGCGGGCGTCACCACCCGTACAGAGCGACCTTTCATGTGGAAGCGCTCGCCTAGCATGATATTAATCGATATGGAGACGAACCAGACAACTGCGGCCATGCACGACATTTCTTATGGATTGAAGATGTGTTTTGTGCTCGAGACACGGGCGTCTTATGGACAAGGGTTCGAGGTGTTGGTGGTAGCCAGTGCTATGTCTATATACGAGAGCCAGAGGAGAGAGTCCTCGAGTCCTTCTATGACACGCAATGGTTCTAGAAGGGGAGCAAGAGCGGGAGTCGCATCTCAGATAGGATTTGCAGGGATTGCAGGAGGAACCATAGGGGTCGCAGGGGGTAGCTAAGCTTGTCAAACGTGCTACTTTGATGGTCAAGCTTTATTCCTACGGTAAGGGATCAGTATCTCTGTACTTGTAGTGCTTCGATAAAGCGATGTTGCTTTATTGATCAATAAATTTCAGCAAGGTGATTGAGGATCTTAGTTCAATCTGAAACAGGTTCCTATAGTCAGGAACTAGATACGTTTTGTTTGTTCTGGGGAACCAGCACAGTTTGAGTTATAAATACCTAGGCAATAGAACAAGTTCGATTGATATAGCTTTATCACCAAGATCAAAAGTTATAAAATAGAACGTACCAAAAAAACATTTTATACCTACTAAATCAATGTGATAAATTACTTTCTCACATACTTTTGTGAGAAATTTATTTTAATAAATAAATCAAGTAATCCTTATGAAACTTTAACATTCGAAGTCATAATATTTGAAGCTTGTTAGAATGAATAATTACACCTTGTTTGATTGAATGACAACATTTATTTTGTATTAGAGCTTTGATTGTAATCTATTCACAGACCGTTTCTTGCCAGAAAGCTCGTTATTAGACTGAATGCTTTCGACGCATAATAGTGGTAATTAAGGAAGTGCCCAGCATTAAATGAGCCATTGACCTCGACATGTTTAGAATTTGGAAAAAGCAAAGCCGTTTCATTGAGAACCCCATTGCAGTTGCCACCGCAAGAAGTCAGATCATACCGTCCTTCTACCACCTAAACAATATTTTGGTTAGCTCCCAACTACCATGGCCAGTGTTGAAAAATTTAGTTCTGAGACTGGGTGGGAACCGACCTGAACAGGGACTTGAATTGCAGAAAGGTTGAGTACAGTTGTACCAGCTGTCAACTGCTCTCCAATGGCAACTGGATACTGTTGATCAAACAAAGACTGTGCAACATCATGATCAAAGTAAGGCGATTTGAATCCTCCATAAGATAGTGCATATATGTCAACCGGGGTTAAGTAACCATGAAGAAGAGACCCCCATTTTGAAGGCTGTGACAGTGCTGCAACACGTGCTTGGCCACCGGTAGTAAAAAGGCCGAGCCAAGTAAAGACTCCAGAAAAACCAGTAAGAATTACACCATCTATAAGCCCTACTGGACTATTAATGGTGGAGGACAGAACGATGAAAGAGCCAAAAGAGTGGCCGACGTGAACGATCTTATTGACCTTGACCCCCAGTGTATAAGGCGACTGCTTATCTTTTACAAGATTGGCAAGAGTTGATAGGATCTCCACTTGAGGTTGATACTGGACTTCTGATATTGGATCTGGTCTGTTTCGGTGATCAATGAAAGTGACCAAGCCGCAAAGCGTGTGAGAACATACCTGGATGATTGCCCATTACCAATGCGGTCATAAAGGAACACGGAATAACCAGTGTTAAGAGCGTGCTGAACGAAATTGTAACGGTCAGACCCATTGAATGTGGGATTCCAATAGCTAACAAGTATAAGAAGTCAGTGGGGATACCTGTTAAGGACTATCGATTTGACGGAACGAACTCTCGACCCTGCATCGATCCATGCGTGAGTAGTAACACAGTTTCAGACTTCTTTCCTCCTAATTCTGGAGTACAAAATGTAGCGCCGATATTATATCGAGCAGCAACAGTAATGTTCCCAGTTACGGGCTGGAATGTAGTGAGTGTGTCGCGACGGGTGGCATTGAAAATGGAATCAACAGCATCCCAGTTATCTTCAATTTCAATGTTGAGAAGGAATCTGGTGCTCGTAATGTTGACCGGAATCTGGAAGTCCTGGCATACGTTCGCTGTAGTCTCTTCTCCTGTACTAAAGCCCACTACTACTGCCGCCGGGAGTAGAGAAAGAAGTAGTGCGTTATCCAATAACATTGTAGATCATTGAACTAAGAAGAGTGGCTTCCAATAAGAAATATTTGCGATACCTTGAAATTTTATAAGTGAGATATTGCTACTTAACCTTGCTAAATGGCATGAAAGATTTATCGGTTCCAGGCTGATGTTTCCGACAATTCCGTTAGAGTGTATAGCAATTGACCGCAAAATCAAATTTCCGAGGTATTGTTACCGATATTGGCGGTGATTTCCTTCCCTATTTATTGACGAAAACATCGTCATCCGCTTATACTACAATGACATATCATGAACTGCATTAAAAAATGTTTCTGGATTGGAGGCAAGCTGATAGTGTGACATCGCTCTCCGATACATTGCGTCGGAGACCGACATGATTCGCCAATGACAGTGTAGGATGCAACGCACATCATATCCCCATTAAGGCTGAACACAACTTGAGTTTGTGGACCCTGTCCCAGAGTTACTGTATCTTTGAATGGCAATTATGAAAGTGCGGAAGAATACAATTCAAGTATCGACAATTCAAGTCCAAATCTAATGTCGCAAGACAGTCGCCTTTACCTATCAAAGCGAACAGCGTCAATGTATTAGGAGCCTGTCAGCCGCCCCTTTTTAACAACGTCGATCGCAAAGATCCCACAGAGAATTATTTCTTCGTTGCCAAAATTAACGCCACAGGAAAGGTAACCTTTTTCTTCGATTCTCCTCCTCCGAGAGCCTCCCGAAGTTGTGCCAGTAGTTCTTCCACCTCTCCATATCTTGTACCAGCCTTCTTTTTATAGTTAGGATAAACCGAGCCCAAGTACGCTTTCACTTCCTCAACTCCCCATTCTTTCGCCCAATATTTAGGATCATTGACTTCTATTGTTTTCTCCCCTTCTCCCCTTCGGTCCACAGGCTCGAATTCGAAGTCATAGCCATCCTTACTGTTGAACAGCAGCGGAACGTAGGAGTTCCACTTATGCCTCTCTACACTCTCCCAGCTTTCTGGTGGGATGGCGATGTTGTCCAGGTAGCTGACAAGTGCCTCAGCCCCTCGAACGTGAAATGGAAATCCTGGCGTGCCTTTGAAAGGAAGTAGAAAAGTGCAGATAAGTGTGGCGATGCGATCGTAGATAGCATTAAGTGCCGTCGTATCCCCGTCTGTGAAGATACATCGACCATAGAAATAGATAGCTACAGTACCAGCCGGCCGAAGCAATGCGTGGAAAGCTTCCAATGCTTTTGGAGCGTCGAGTAAAGGTATACACTCGCTGACGGTGATAAGATCAGTCTGTCCTCGCCCAATCACGCCAGGAAGTATCCCACTAGCGAGTGATTCGGCAGGCGATTTGATGAAAGTCGTCCGTTGGTAGAGCTCAGGAGGAATCAGTGCAGGAGCAGCAGCCAGCGCTTGATCATTCAAATCGGATCCCACTACATGATCGTAATACGCAAGTAGCCTCTCCGCAATGTTCCCTGGTCCAGTGCCCACATCGTGTGCGAGGGCAGTCTTGGATTCTCCATGGCTCTGATGGTATTTGTTGATTAACTGAAAGAAACTTTCGTCGGGTGAAGGGCGGGCTGCAATATAGGAGCGCCAGAAGCTAACATCGCTTTCGAGAACGGCACTTGTGAAAGGCGTTTCGAGTTCTTGAGTTCTAGTTGAGGACATTGTGCATGAATCTGATCAAAAATAATGCACCAGTTTCAATTTATTTTCTCTGAAAAATTTCCCGCAGTCTATGATTGTCAGAGAAGCAGCTTACTTGCAGAAAATAATTCCTTTACTAATATCGGGACTTGGACTGTGTAAGTACTGAATACTATCAGTACGGGGTCGCGGGAAGCGAGCCTGTGTCCGGACGCTCGCTTATTCTGTTCCGAATGAGATTAGTCCAGGGGCTCAGGCTATGCAGCATCGGACCCCGAACATCTTCATAAGCTATGCTGAGCTTTGAGGCTATTGCCATGCTCCATTCACTTCATACACGGTATTTTTGACCTAAGAAGAAAATATACATTTACCAGTTTTTGTTTTCTTACAACAGTCCAGAACACTGGAAATTAACAGACGACCAGTTTTATTCCAATACATCTAACCACAACGAAGATGTCAATAACGACAGAAACTGTAACGAGTACTGCATCACGAGTTCAGTTATCTCCAAAAAATCTAGGCATAGCTCGCATTACCGATAGTCCTGAGGGATCATTGGAAATTGTGGATCGTTTGTTGCAAACGAACCACGACCACTCACATGTCTATTGGAGAGACGTTGGTGGCCACAATCACATATCACACTCCGTGTTGAGTGTGCTTGCTCTTGGTGGTGGTCCTACTCAGCTACAACGGGCATACGATGATGGCATAGACATTCAACGTCCCATTCCTCCACTTGACCAGCATATTGTCAAAGGATTAGGTGATCCAGATAACTTCCTCGCACAGATCGGTAACATTGATCAGTATACCAACTTTTTGCGCTTTTTCGAACAAAAAATTGCAGCAGAGGGCTGGAAAGCTGTTGTGCAGGAATACCTTTTCAGTCGCACTCCAATTGCCGAAAAATTGTTCGCTCAACTATACGAAGGTGCTTTTCATCCCTTCATCCACGTCGGTCTCGGGATCGAATTCGAGCAGTCAAGTATCATCGCAGAGGGACTCGCACAAGCTGCAACGCACGATTCTGCCCGTATTGATGTGTTCTTCCATCGCAGTGAAGAACTGGCCGCCAATTCTATAACGCCAAGTAAAACACTAGTTCAACTACTTCTAGACATTCGCGCGGACGACAAGCTTCATTACGCAGCCCGCTTACCAGACGGTCCAGTAAGAGTACGAGATGGCGTACTTGGGCGCGCTGGTGAAGAGACGGCATCATTGGCTGCGCAGTTCCATGTCAAGCCCGAAGATCTGGAACGAGCGACGGCCGAAGCGATTAACGTTGCTGCGTACACTGCTGGGGCAGCACAGCGAGCAGGCAAGGCGCGCAAAATCGATTTCTTCCACATGCACAACGTCACCAGCTCTCTCTTCTTGACTGTCTTTATCAATCAGCCATGGATTAGCGCTGAAGATAAAGTACGTATTGTGGAGCGCAAAGCTCGTCTTGACCTTGTATGGTATGCTGCGAGCTCTGCTGCAGAGCTTCACATTGAGGATGTGACTAATTACAAAGCGACAAAGAGTGCTGGTCTAGACTGGAGTTCACTCTACCGGCTTGTCAACGATGCTCATGATGATGGCCATGTGGCAAAGTTTGTACGAGCACTGAAGAACGGAGAGGAGGTATCGAAGCGTTTTGAGCAGGGTGGTGGATCCGAAGCATTCCCTATCAGGGGAGACTCGTGGTTGAAGATTGCACAAATGTCATACGACTCTACTCTGGATGTAGGTATTGATGACAAGTGGATTTGGGGTGTTGGCTTCGATCCACTTTGGGCGCGAATTCCGGCATTGGACTAGGTAGATCTCATTCAATAGCAGGAGCTCAAGACAGCCGTTCTTGTTGACAATATAACTCCAGCACCCTTACGAACAGCAGTGTTGATACCGTGCTTTCGAGTCCCCAATCAACAAAAACACACATGTTCATCCGGCTCAGTTCCAAAGTCCCTGATATTAGATGACCTTCCAATCTTGTGATGATCTTGTAGCGACACCATATTTTCTCTCTCTAAAGATTTCATCATAATTCCCGTTGCTCTCTCCTAGTACCTACAGGGTACTCCAGCAGCGAGTTGCGTCAAGTACTGTGATCAAAGTGTTGGTATACATCTTCAGTAGTTGGGACGGGAGATTTAGTAATATAAAGTGCTTGGTATTTCTTGATCGAGCCCAGAAGTGTACAATGACTAACCCGATGCTTCTGAAAAGGGCTCAGAAGTTGTTCTTTGAGTTTACGCCTATGATATAGCGCGACTTGAAATCTTGCTTGGCAATCGCCTGATGAATCATATACCCGAATCTTCCTGCACCACACCTTTCTTCTCACTCACATCTGTATACCATTCACTCCACTCTTGACATTGCTGGCTGAACTCAGGCAACACCCCTGCGTTGTCTAAGAGACCCTTGATCTTTTTGGGCTGCTCGATGAACTGCATCGCAAGACCGTCGCTCGCATGCCATGCGATGTGACAATGCATAAGCCATGCTCCTGGATTATCGACCTGGAAAGCAATCCATACATACCCGCCTATCGGACAATCTGTGACATCTCTCCTAGATGGATTATCTAGATTGGGTACGACATCAGTGGTGAATGGACCCTCTCCTTGAGCCAGAATCACGAAATCATGCCCGTGCAGGTGGATAGGGTGGACAGACTGGAAGTTTTGACGAGGGGGCGATGTCGTTGCAATGGAGTAGTTGTTGGTGATGACGAAATACACCCACTGTCCAGTCTCAAAATCCAAATAGACAGGAACCGTATCCTCGGGGAATGACGAGTTTCTATCTAAGGCAAGCTTCTTCAGACTAGGATCTTCCCAGTCGATATACAGAGGAGTATTCTGTAACACCCATTTGTGGATCAGCGACTTCGAATCCGATGCATTTGGCGAGAATTCCAACCCGATTTTCAAGTAATCTGCTACTTCCATACCGTTGACCCTATTTCCTACTGTTCTTTTGACAATGGGAACAAGATTATTCGGATCTGGATCTGAGCAGCCATAATCCTGATGCAGCTCGCTTGCAGGAGGGCTATACGGGTCGCTGGTATTGTCTTTGTCGTATCGAATTATTCCAACAGTGGATGTAGGGAAGAATGTAGCCAGCGCACAGTAGAATGTATGGATCCAAAAATTGGTGCCATGTTCAAAAGTGGCATTTGCTTCAACGATTATGGTATATCGTTGTCCTGATAAGAGATCATTAGCTACCATGCCGTTATCCTAATGGTGGAACATTCAATACCTATGCCGATATTCAAAATATTAGTGGTGTATGGTTCGATAGGAACAAAGTCAGTCTCGATGACTGTGAAGTTGTGCCCGTCGATGAAGAAAGTTAGTGTCAGGAGAGTGCCAGTATTGGCAACTGCTATTTTATATATCATCCCCTCCTGAACAACAACTTCGTAGTATTCTGCCTTCCCCGTACATAGAGTGTCATTTTTCGGGTCACAATCGTACACACCCTTGCCGTTAAGGACGACCGAGTCTGGCAAAGGGGCTAGATTTCTGACTGTAGATAGCTCTTCGTAGTACACCGAAAAAGCATCAGCATGATACCAATCGCTCAGGAGCCATGGTCCAAGATCAATATCATAATCCATGGAGGAAGGCCCATGAATGATAAGGGGCCCTGAAATATTTGATCACCATCAATTTGTTCGTTTTAATTCTAAGTAGTCGCAAGGGCACCTACCATAAAGGCCATTTGTATCTGTTTGGCATTAGCGCGCATTTCAAACAGACTTTCCGACCTACTAACATTGGAGACTGAAGTGTGAATGATACCATGAAGGACCATATTGCGCAACTCTGAACTCGTAGACTTGCGATGTTCCGGGCTTTGAGGATTAGCTGCCCTTATTTAGATGTTACGAGACACAGAAAGTCTCACCTTGACGGGACACTGAGTAATCCCGGGTACCCCATCTAGCCAGTTTGTCTGATGTTGGCGTATGCCGTGCCAATGAACTGCTGTTCCGTTATAGTTTGTCAAATTATTGATCACGGTGATTCCTTGCATGTGACGTTAGTCGAGACCCAGCATAAGAGGAAATTATCGGAGGAGAGTTGGCTTACGCAGAGTGTCGCCCCAGTTAGCCTCGATAGTTGGTCCTGGATATTGCCCTGCGGGAAGTGTTGTGTCAGAGAAACAGTTCAAGAGTGTTCAATCACACACACCATTAAACACTGTTCCATAGGCCAAGTACCCATCCGGAGCAATCCATGCTTGGGAGACAGTGAGCTCATACTAGAAATCGTATTAAAGATCGACTACTATCTTGGTTACTTGAAATGCTCTAACCTCGCGCAGCCTGCCTGGCGGTGTATATTTCTCATAATCAGTGTTGATATCGAAGCCCGGACTCCAATAACTTCGATTCTGTGCCGTACCGGCATGCCTTTGCTGGTGGGCGGCTTGGGTAGCAAAAACACTTAGCACCCCATGACCTAGTATGAGGAGCTGTCTCAATGTGTACATTTTTTCCCCGGGTCTGATTGGACGAGCGCCTGTGCATATAAAGCGTACTGAAGATTGAAGACATGATCATTCCTGGAAATAAATCTAGATGTACTCAAGAGTCGTCCAGTCAAGGCAGCGAGAAAGAGAAAGATCCCGAAGCACTGGCGTTTTCGATCGGTGCACCGACAACCAAGCATGTCCCGAAAGTTAGTTTCCTCCGTGCGAAATTCTATACGTTTTTGGTTAGATTCAGTGCTGACCCGAGTCCGAGGACAAGGGATCTCTTCGTCGGGCTGCGAGATGAGGCTATACCATGTCATCCTACTTCAATTGGTTGAGACGGAAGCACCCGGTAATGATGATGAGGCCTCGGCTGAATTTTACTTTCGGAGAAGAAACGACTTCCTTGGCAGTAAGCACAACTTTCTGCGCAATCTGTAAGGTACTGCTAAACGAGACCCTAGACTGACATTATTGGGGTCCATGTATAGAGGAACATCTCAAGATGGAGATTGGGATTCTCAAATTCACACATGAACCAGGTACTTATGCAAATCGACTCGGTAACGATAAATCAATACATCCTGTCCGAGTACATTCTATTCTAGCGTGTTCTATAGGAAACCGTAAAATACCCATGACTTGTTGCCTTTCCTAATGAACTGTATAAACATATCCTATGATCCATTCAAAGGCCAGAATCGATCTGGTCGACCACATGCTGGTTTGTGTACGCACCCCAGTCTCTGCAAGTCTGGGCTAAAGTACTCGGAATCTTCAAATTCGCAATATCATCTGGACGCTCCAAGATAGTCACATAGAGGCCATTAGACACGTGCCAAGCAACGTGACAGTGGAACGGCCAAGCCCCAGGATTGTCTGCAACGAACGAAATGACCAAATAGCCATATCCAGGGACAAGCTGCGTATCTCTTCGTTGCGGGTTTTCGGGTCTGGTAACAACACCGTCCCAAGTTCCGGAGCCGAGGGCTTCAACGAAAAAGTTGTGGCCATGCAGATGCATGGGATGGGTACGAGGATTGTTGTTGTTCAAGATAAGGCGGATTGAGGAGTTGGATCCGAAATTGTAGACGTTCCATTCGGGGTCCTCCGGATAGGAATTGTTGCCCATATTGGAGAGAAGCAAAACCGGCGCATTATAGTCCCCACGAAACGACACATTGTTCATGGTGAAAAGAAAAGCACCAGTTGCATTCTGAACAAGATCAATGTTAATCACTTTTGTAGTTGCTGGCGATGGCGGGGAAGCGATAGGGTACCAGGGTACAGTCTCTTCAAGATCATCCTACGAAGATGTCAGCATTTGTCGTGAACAAGTTCAAATAAAATACATTTGCGCAGATCTCTCCGGCTTCCACAAATGCCGGCCATGGAGTAGTGTTCGGTAGGTATTCGTTCTTGTAGTAGACAATAGCTGTAGCATTGGGCTCAATGGAGTTGGCACATGCACCTCCTGGAGTAAAAGATCTCATTAGGTATGAGCCAGTTGCATATGGGAGTCCTTCAACAATGACGTCGGTGCGCTGTCCAACAGCGATAGTAACAACTGATTACGGTAAGTTAGACCCCAAGCATCAATTCGAGGAAGTTGGAACATAGACCTTGAGTATCGTACGGAATGACAGGAACAAAGTCATTCGCAATGACAGTCATATTATGACCATCTATCGAAAACTTCTGTAAGGCACTTGCTCCTGCATTGATCAAGCGAAGTCGATGCTTCTTCCCGGGTGTAAAGTGGAATTTAGACCGCGGAGCATTGTTGAAGCAGGGTGCTGTATCATTAACTGCTTTCAGCGAGCAGTTGTAGGGATTTCGCCCATTAATTAGACTGTTGTCAGAAGGTAAGGCCTTCCACATGTCAGCGAAATCAGCAAGTTATTTGATTGACCTTACAACTACACTAAAATCCGTTGAGAAGAGATCCTCTACAATTGTAAAGTAATCCTGGTGGTAGTAGTCCGTCACAAACACAGGCCCGATATCTGTCAAAGTTAGGGTAATCTCTCCATTGAATTGCTGGCCACGAACCAATATCGTAAGGTACCGTTGCCGGGCCATGGATAATCAGTGGCCCAAATAATCCGCCGGCATACTGAGCAGAGTAATGAGAATGGTACCAAGAGGTGCCATATGAATCCGCGATGAATGTATAGGTAAATGTCCCACGAGGAGGTATGGGGCATTGCTGAACAGAGGGTACGCCATCAAACCATCTAGTCACTTTTGTTATACACAAGGTGTAGAATTTGAGGATGTAGGTCTCACTGTGACTCTTTCTGCAGAATTCCATGCCAATGAAGAGCTGTTCCTTCTTCAGGACTTTCGATATTGTTGCGCACGGTAACCTGAATTGTATCACCCCTACAATGTCAAACCTGATCAAATGTCTCGACTGGATAATAACATACCAGTTGGCTTCGATCAATGGCCCAGGAAATTGGTCGTTGATGAGAAGCACATGTTTCTGGTATCCATCAGGAGATACCAATCCCCTGCGAATAGTGAAGTCATATTTACGAATGACTCTACAAATCATCAGCATAGCGCAAAAGACGTTAGAAACAGCTCTACAAACTCACCCTGTGAGTGGAGGATCTGGAAGCGATTAGCTAATGTGTGAAAAAGAAAACATAATCTCGAACATACCATCTAATTGTCACGCCAAAGTCAGCCAAAGATATGTATGTTAGTATTTGCAAAAAGGTGCTTACCATCTAGAGATTTATTAGCATCATTGAAATGAAAAAAGCTTCTGGGGCATCTTACAAGGGTTCGTATTATTTGCAGTTCTGCTACCCCACGGAGAGCCTTGCGGTAGTGGCTGTTTCAGTCATTAGGGCCACTGCTCTGATGTTTTGATACAGCTTCTACCATGCTCTAAGGAAGAAATTGATAGAACCATAAACATACAGTAACAGGGTCTAGAGTTTGAAGATATGGTACCGATGGATTAGAGTAAGAAACTAAATGCAGGAAGTCAGTTATTTCCAATAAGACAAAGGAACATTATATGGAGAGATTGTACCTTGAGCAGTAGCGAATTGGCTCAGAAGAAGAGCCACAAAATTGATCGACTTCATCATGAATACGTTTTTGCTATGTGCAGTGGCAGCTCAACACCTTCAGTGGACTTAGAAGATAAACTGAGAAAACAAAGAAATCAGGAGTCGCAGTCCATTCTTTATACATCTAAAATATGATTTTCCAGCCTTTTCTCAAGACTCTACTGCCTGGATCTTGTACACCTCGAGATCTTTGGGACACGCAATGGATCTGGAGGCTGAATCTCAGCTACTATGCCCCATCAGGCTGGTTCTTAGGTCAGATTCTTACCACCAGCACGCCTTCGCTCCAGGCCAGCTGGATCACGAGTACCAGCTAGTCGCGCCGAGCCGTACGAGCCGCAGACGGGCGTTGCTGAAGATGACATTCCTCGGGTGGCTTTCCGAGCTGGCGAATACCATCTTATTTTCAGGGACGGGTGAGATTTCTCCCTCACGGTGTCAAGTAGTTGACGGTGGAGAAGGATCGTATGCGGCCATGCATGGGAAGCGGGAAGAAATTAGACGAGTTTTGAGTCATGTGTATACGAGGAAAAGAAGAAAAAGAAACGACAGATTTCTTGGCCACGATCCTTATTTTAAGCCAGGAGTAATGTACACATGTGGTACAGACTACTGGCACATGTGTTGAGCTCTAATCGTTGCGAGAATGAGATCGGTAGAGGATTTGATTCAGTCGCCACTTGGGATTCTCGTTCTCGCTTCTTTTCGCCTCCTACGATCTGCAGCAGCGGTAAAAGCGTGACTTGCTTTTTCGGTACTACTTGTCGGACTCCGTTGCACATTATTCTTCTACTATTGGCCGCTCTTGTTTATTGCCCGAGGCATTCCAGTGCACATTCACGCCAAGGGTAACAAGCCATCTGATTTACAAGAAATCATTAGTAAACGAGTCTGGAAAAGTACTAAAAGAACATGCGTATGGATAGACATTGGCTGCAAATACAGGGACCAATTCGGATCATAGAATTGGAAGACCAACGACTTTCAGCTCCTGTCCGATCCTCACATCATAGTCTTACGTATTTGTGCTACAAGGCTTCCATTCGTACGCTGACTGTTCAAAATGCCACCGAGCTCGTCTATTTCTAGTAAGCCACGAGGGGTGCATCTCTCCGTTTCCTTGGCCTTTATCCCACCTGTAGGGCAAGGAATACACTTGTCAAAACCACTGGCTGCGCGATTGCTGAGACTGGTTGCTCTTACATGCTTACTTGTCCGTTCAGCTGCCACGGGGCGCGAGTCCCTTCCATCAGCGCTCCAAACACAGTTGAACGGATGTATGTAGATATCCCCAACTTATTAGCTCGTTTTCATAGCCTTTGGGGACAACCCCACTGCAAATGTACACTTTTTACCGCTACCAAGCTTGTCAGAATCATGATCTGCTAACTATTTCATACCTACACGTCGAGGTATCGTATCTATTGTATTTCCATCTCGCCGTTCAGTGGTCTAGGGGGACATTCAGAAGAACGTCCCTGAGTCTTAGCCCTTCCCCTACGCGTCGGCTTTTTGACGACTCTGCACGTTGAAATGGTGTCCGTCATCGAATAGCCTCGGCTTCCCTTTCAATTTCAATATAATATATAGTACTAAGAACCCCAGAATCTGCTGAATTAAGCCTTTTCGAGACCAGTTTCCCAACTAGCAAATCGTTAGTTGAGACTTTTTACCTGTTGCCTGGTCACTTCGCATTAGGTAAACTAGAGGTAATCGTGGAATTCTCGGTTTCCCCTATTCTTCACTCCTTAGATACCACGCAGTATTCTCAATTCCATCAATGCTCTCTCGAATACGTCTAGAGCTCACGAAAATATGTAAGTAGGCTCTGGCTGCGTGATTATCTGTGGTAAGAACGTTACTGAGCAGTAGCAAGAGAAGCTGTCTGTGATGAAGATGACATGGTGTATTGGCAATCAGGCACGGATTGAAAAGATATATTCAGGTTCTATCAAGTCACTAAAGCATCACGGAGAATGCCGCGAAGTTCTGGAAAGCTATTGACTACATCAGTCCTTTGCGCACGTCGCAATGATGGTATTCGCCTTGATTCTCGAGACCGCAAAAAGGAAAAGTAGCAAACTCCGCAACCATGGTATTATCCTCAACTTTCGATAACAGCAAAAGCAAATTGAGTATCAATATGCAGATCCATCGACAGTACTCGGGACATTGCTCACGAAGTAGCTCTTTCTCAGTAGGTGTACCATGAAACCAGGCAGTTTGATGCTTCCGAGATGACCAGTTCCAGCTTTCTTACCAACCAGTACACCCATACCTGCGTAAAGTTAGGTAATGTATGAATTCAACGCCGAAAGATCACTTACCACGAACGCCATCCTTGTAAGGGGCTGTTGTTGCCTTGTTGTTCAAAAACAGGTCGATACTCTTGGAAGCATAAGTAGCTTGATTACCAGCGTTCAAGAACTGGGCTGTTTCGCGGTCCGAGATATCACCAATAGCCCACACATTGTCTTCTCCCTTGACCTTCAGAAAATTATCAACTATCACGAAGCCGTTATTGTTGAGGTATTTTTCGGGGATGTATGAGGAATTAGGCGTAACACCGGAGGTATAGATGAATATATCGGCGGTCAATTTGTCTCCACCGGAAAGCTCGAGTACGTGCCGACCATCTGAGGTTGCGGTTGAGCTCATGACCTTTGTCTTCAGCTTTGTGGTAACTTTCAGGTTCTGGAGAATTTGTGCTGCGGTTTTCTGTACGCTTGGGATTGCCGCTTCGAGAATTGTTGCTCCACTGGAGATCTGCAGATGGTTAGCACCTAGGCTGTGGGGCTAGGGTCCTAGGGGCGAATGCTACTGCCATACCAAAATGATTTGCTTTTGTGTTCCATACTCAGAGCCCAACTCTCCAGCAATCTCGACACCAGTCGCGCCAGCACCAGCAAGAACAATCGTATGTGCCTTCTTCACCTGTGCTTGCAATTTGTGAAGTTCGTCCTTGGTCGTTTCGGTGGAGCTCAATGTCTTGAAAGGCGTTCCGCCCTTTGTGTGCGAACCAGTGGCAAGTATGAGGAGATCATAATCAAGTACCTTAGCCTCAGCAGATCCAAGGGTCTCCAGGTGGACTTGTTTAGCCTCAAAGTTGAGACTCTTGGCTGAGGCAACGATGAACTCGAACTTGCTTGCCGGATATTGCTTGAAGCCAGCAGCGATAGGTTGGAAGATTTTTTCATCGGGCATCAGTCCAGGAATGACGGCGCGAGGCAGGGCGATGTTCCAGTAGAAGTGAGTGTTGGGAGACACCAGAGTGACTTTGACAGGTGGAGCTCCTGGCTTGGAACTTTGCTTCAAGATGCGATGAGCAGCGCCAATGCCTGCGTAGGAAGCTCCCAGAATGAGAATGTTCTTCATGGCTGGAGGTTCGTGTATTGAATTGGCTGAGTTGGTGGTGGATGATTGTGGGAGAAAGTAGTTTCCGGTGAGGAGGTGGAGGAGTGAGTTGATGGTTTGTTGGATAGAGGTTGCGACAAGAAGGAGAATATCAAGCATGTTAGGTAGTGAGGTGTTTGAGAAGAGAAGAGAAGAGGAGAGAAGAAGAGAGAGAGGGGACTAGACTCCGAGATCTTGCTCAAAGGTGAATCACATATATTTCCTGTGGCCTTCCCCGTGGCTTCCATTTGCGTGCTGCTACCCGCCAGCAACAGCCAAAGGTACGTACCTGAGGCAATCCCAAGCGCCGTCGGTACTTCGCTTCTTGACACTCCGCTCCTAATCCGTCCGTTCACTTCAGCCGCTTCACTTCCATATACCTTACGCCCAGTACGGCTTACGCTGCGATGGCCCATTGGCAGTGTCACCTGACCCTCCTCACAATCCGTGGTATACGCGGTTCGATCCCTGACCTCGGAGGCGACGCCGAGGAATGGTCAATGATTGGAAATCAGTTTTGCTGGTTCTTTGTTGCTCGGCACGGATATGCCATACAAATTATGAAATATCCATCAATAATGAACATAATGCAGGTCACGGGACCTGCCTTAGTCCCTTTGCCGCCGCCTCTGCGGCTGGCTTGCTTTGTTCAGCTGTTCGCCGTCTCGCCCTGCATACCACCCGCGCGCATGGCGCAATCACCACAATCCCATTGCACCATCTGTCACACCCGATATCTGACATCTGACTGCCCTCCAACTTTCTACGAAACAACGAAACAACACAACAATGCTCGTGTTCGGGATTTCCGAGGAACAGAATCAAGCAATCTCCCACAAACCTCCCAGCCCAGTCGACTCATCTGCAGGTTAGCCAATCGTCGTTTACACGTTGAATGACTTCCCAACTGCGGTGATAATATACGCACACTAGGACATGGCAACTGCTAAGAACGTAAACTCCTCACGCAAGCGACGACGAAGCCTCTCGCAGCGCTCGGGTAGCACCGAACCATCTTTGCCCGAAAGTGCGAGTGGGACTGCGAGTGGGAGTGCGAGTGGGAGTGGGAGTGTAGTCGATGGTGTTGGGAACGCGGATACTATCTTAGTGGCCTCGAAGAGGCTCAACCCAAAAGCTAGTGCCGTAAGAAGAACTCTAGATCTACACCTGCTCCCCTCATTCCTCGGCGGTCTAGTATCTGATATTGCTGTGATATTGAGGCTCTGCTTGCTGACTACCCCTTCGTAGGCCTGCGACACTTGTCGTATGAAAAAGGTGAAATGCAACGAAGGACAACCGATTTGTGGTTATTGCGATGATCATGGCTTCCGCTGTGACTACCGCCTGCGGCCATCCGTCTCAAGGTTCGCCCTGTACTACTTCTGATTGGATTCAATTGAGACTGAAATGAGTGAAAGCAGCAGTGAGCAAGTCATCAATACACTGCTAAAGCGCCTCGCCATTGTGGAAGAAAAGGTAGAGAAAGTGGAGAGTGTGATCCAACTTGGACCACCTTTAGACAGCCGTAATGCAAATATTACGAGCGTGTTGGCTCTTCCAAATACACCCCTCGAAACACCTCCACCCTTAAGGACGTCAGATGACCAGTTCCTGCTTTCACCAGATCAACTATGGTTCGATATCCTGTCGGAGGGTTCCGCTATAGCAGAAAGAGCTACACATAATTATGAAACCCCCGCATCCTTCTCCGACGAAGCTGCAGTAAATGCACGATACCTGGGGAAATTACCCTTTACCTGTGAAGAAGACCGCTCTCCATTGTCCGACTCCACTGGCAATAATGAGCCAACCAATACAAGCGACATTATGCCATGGTTGCAATACTACCTGGCACACGCCTGTCCCATGTATCCCGTGATGTGTGACCCAAGCGCTCAAACAATATCTGAACTTGTGGCAGCACAGGGACTATGTGACGACATAGAGTCGTGCTTCAGTCTCCTCGTTGTGGCTCTTGCAAAGGCCCACCGGAATGAAGAAGCCGCGGAGAGTGGTGTATCGGATTTTCTTCGTGCAACTCACATCATGGGTAGACTCAACACTCAATTCAAGACCAAATATCTCCAAGCTCATGTCCTTTGCGCAATATTCCTGCTGAAGAAAGGACGCCTGCTAGACTTTTGGAACTCTTTGCACAGAGGATGTACATTACTATATACTATGCTCAAAAGGTAGGAGAAATCACTCACAAATACTCTGGAACTAAGCTCAAACATTTTTGTGGAATAGGGATGAGGCATCTGGCGTTGAAAGAAGTATGCCTGATAGGATGAACATACGACGCATTTACTGGATATGTTACAATTTCGAACGGTACTCATCCCCTCCACTTGCTCATGGGCTCTACTAAATACATCCAGCGACGTGCGACACGAAATCGACGAGAATCTACCACGTAGCTCCCTGCATGAACTCCAGGACAGCCTTCCGTTACCACTAGGTTGCGATGAGCTAGATCTCTCACACCTACCACTGCGTCTCCGCTTCATGCTTACTTTCTTCCTAGCCGAGATGTCTCTAAAATCTGTTGCCGAGCGCATCCTCACCACCTCGGACCTAGAATTCTGGGTTCAAGACCCACAAAGCGGGAGCGTGGAGCCCTCACCGCTCCTGCAGGAGCTTCGACGCCAACTCGATCAATGGATCGAAAGCGTACCCTCCTTCCTGGACTGGTCGCCTGAGCCCACGAAAGGATTCTCCTCGCCTCAGGGGATACGCGTGAAGCTAATGTATTGGTTCGTGAGATTTGCGTTGTTCAGACCGCTTATAGAACGCGTCTTGCGTGATTCAGGAAGCTTGTTGCCCCTGCTAGGATGGACTCTCTTCCGAGAGGGCCTGCATGCAGGCTCTACACTGATTAAAGTGGCGATTCTGGAACTTTCAGACATCAACGTAATCATGGGGAATAGGTAAGCGATTTTCAAAGTTTTTGGTCGTGACATTCTGACACCAATTTAAGGATCCTCTCGACGATTTGTCTGCTGAAGGAGACGGTTGCAAATGGTTACTTTCTAGAGGGGCTCGATGAGAATGTAGGCGCTTTGTTGCAGGATGGAATAGACGTACTATGGAAACAGCTGTCGGGAAAATCGGAGTGGATTAGATGTAGACTTTACAATCTATAAACGCAATTTGGCTATGAGGAGAAGCACGTCATCTGGTCATAACCTCCTTCACAGTTTCAATAACGCTGAGGGTGCCAATTACTTGGGGCTTGGTGGGACTATTAAGGCTGGTCTCGGTACCGACTTAAGATCTAATATTGAACAAGATATAAGATGGACCAGGAGGAGTAGAAAGATCCGGCGGAACAGGTGTCCATCCATCAGCAAATAGTTATTATTATCAGGGTGGAGATCTAATGTCCTGAAAGGAGAGCAGAACCTAGCGCGGCAAGTACACTCAGAATACAGTCCAGTGTCCACATTCAGGTTGTTTTCGCCGGCTCTTTGATTTGCATTCACATTTTCCCATACACGATTTAGCTACTATCACAATATACCAAGGTAGCTTTTGGCAAGATTCGCCTGGACTAACGAATCACGTGAGTTGTTCTAGAGAATAACTACCGTAATCATTGGAACGTGTAAATATACTGGAGCATCAAGGAGATGGCTAGATGCTTGGATAATACTGTCGATGGGCTGTGAGATGCTTGTGAGATAGGTCGGAGAGAGAGAGAGAGATATTCGACGTTGGCGCTGGTGCTACATACGCATCCCAGACGATACATTCATTGGAACCTCTTTACGTGGTAATCGGCGAGTTTCGTCTCCTGAAAGCCAAAGCTTTCCCCATTGTAGCGTTAATAAGGCGTGCAGTATATGTGGCAGTGCCGGATAGGAAAATCCGGGAAGAAGTTACGAATTGGTTACTACAAGGAGGAGCAGGGACGTAAGTGAGCGACCGAAGTAGAGGGTCAGCGGGCGAGTAGAGTCTGAGCCGTAATATTGGCTGTTTATACCATAAAATTTACAAGATATAGCTCAACAATAATACTTGTTGTTTTGATCGGAGTAGAAGCTTTTGTCCATGCCAGGAGGAATATAGCGAGCTAGATTTTCTCGATGTCCGCTTCCACTCTCTTGACATCAACCTCCGAGTCCCGTTTCTCGCTCTGCTCTTCACTCACAGATGCGTTCTCAACATTCGCATTCTTCCTAGAACAACACAAGCAATCAGCGCAAGTCGCTCTGGCTCTGCACGAAATGCAGTGATCAGGGACTTACTCTCGGTTAGCTCTTTTCTGCAGTACCGCAACCGCAGCAGAGACGAGGACGAACAGGGTCGAGGTACAAGCTGCGGTGATGAATCCCTTGTGGTACCTTGGAGCGTCGACCTGCTTCCAGACGATGAGCGGGAGCCATGCGGTGAGGACGTTGTTCATCATGTTCATGCACGCAAGCACAATTGCTCGCTCTTCGTTATCGTCGGAGCAGACTTCATTTGCCCAGCTGAAACAATACCTGCGTCAGTACAAGCTAGAGATGGAGAAGGTTGAGCTGGGACTGGGTAGGTTGGCTCACGAGTTGATGATGCCGGAGAGACCTAAGACTTGACCGTATAGAATGTAACAGGCCCAGTGCCAACCCTCGGCAATGTGCCATACGGCCAATGAGCTGAAGAGAATGATTTGGAAAGTCTGATATGGTGAATTTAGTCAGTCGCCAAGTTATCCGAGTAGACTCAAAAGGCAACAAAGGTTTGAAAAAGAAATCCTACCCCTGCAGCAATCATCAATGGCCATCTTCGCCCGCCCAGGACGGAATCGGAAGTCCACGCATAAACCACTGCTGCGATAACAGAGACAGCAAACGTGAATGAAGGATAATTATTGATCTGCACAATGCTGTATCTGGGTTTGTGATTCTTTTTGGCGGTCTTTAGATATAAGGGAAAGATCGGTGTGCCTTGAGTCCCACCAAGAGTACTACATCAGGTATCAGCAGAGGTGCGGCGACTAGCCGATCGAGGGGAAGATGTACGCATATAAGATACTGAAAAGCCATATGTGCCATGATGTGAGAATCTTCTTCACTTTGGCGACGGTATAAGGAGTCCGTAGCTTTCGGCCCTCTGCTACCATTCTTCTCTGCGCGAGTTCGATTTCCTAAAATGTGCATGATTAGCGATGTATGGGCTTTGAGAGATTTGATTGTTTGGTTCAAGATCTTACCGCTTGCGAGAAGAGATTTCTCCTGTTCGTCTCCGGAGTATCTGGGAGGAACCAGAAGCTGGCAAAAGCAATGGGAAGAGATATCACTCCGTCTATAATGAATAGCCTTGGATTTCAAAATCAGCTCACATATTCCCTGTCATAGCTAAATAATTACGGGTATTTGTACTCACCACTTCCAGCCTGGAAGACCACCTCGTCCACCAAGATGATAGACAGATGACATCAGAAATCCCGAGAAAATAGTGGCGATTGAACCGCTGGCATTGAGGATGCCGGAGCGCTTTGCAATCTCGTCTTTTCGGTACCATGAACCAATCATATAGTTGAGTCCTGGGTAGAACCCCGCTTCAGCAAGGCCTGTGCTGTAATTAGCTTCATGTTTCGGTCTTCTATAACCTGCGATAGCTTGCTAAGAGAGGAATACTTGCCTATAAAGAATCGAAGCACATAGAGCTGGGTTGTATTCTTAGACGCTGCAATGCACATTGTAAGGACACCCCAGATTACCTACACTCTCGATCAGTACAGATCCAACGAGAAAGATACTGTGAAAGTCTATGATTTCTTTATCTACTTACCTCCAAAGTGGGAAGCCAGATTGAGGGCCGGACACGAGTCAAGACGATATTACTTGGTATCTCCCCAATAATGTACCCAACCGTGTAGGCAGTTGTCACATAATTGAGCTGGTTACCAAACATGCCCAGATCTTCTTTCCTATAAGCACTCTGTTAGGATCCGTTGAGCTAAGAACATAAGCAGTAACTCGCATTCCAGACACAAAGGCATTGGCGAGATTGGCAGTGTCAAGGAACTTAATGAAAAATCCTGCCATGAAATGAGCGACGTCCCATAATTGAACTCGCCAAGGAGGAAGCCTCCCAAAGGAGGGATATTGCGAAGATAAGATTCAAGCCACATACCCAAACAGCCGAAAGTAAGCAGTGCGAAATCAAGCTTGAGTAGAAAATGCCGTTCCTCAGGTGACTTATCCAAACTATCCCAGATGAAACGACGCCAATCCTTTTTTGCAGGCTGATCAGACTGCTCCAGAACTGCTGGATACGCAAGCGGCTCACTGATAATGGCTTCGGCTTGCTTCGACATCTTTGTCTTACTGGAGGGAAATCTTGGAATGGTTCGCGCAGAACGATGCAAGCACACAGGATCCGTGCTCGGTGTGAAGTGAGCCGCGGACGGGTCAAGGATAGACCACAGAGACGGAATTTTGAATATAGGCTAAGCAAAGATAGCATCGAGTTCCAAAGATTCTGACTCCATCGTTGCTTCAGGGAGGTGACATTATATACCCTCGCAATCCTTTTCACTGGAGCATAAACCCCCAAGAATTCCTCGAGAGTTCATCTTCGTGATTCCTCGATATGAAGTCGCCATACTGAGCCACAGTTGCGTTTTTCGCCTCTCAGATCGAGGAGTCGAGATTTCTCCCATCTAGATTCTTTCCCGTTGATCAAATACTTTTGTTGATCGGGGTAGGTAACAACCTGAAGTGGTTTTTCGCTTCGGAGGCGATGTTTGACGTTCCGTGTACAGCCAATAAGCGAGCAGCGAGAAATTTATCGGCATCCCGGAGGGAAGGGCTCGAGTGTCTTTGACGCCTTTGTTGGCTTGAGATTCTTGATCGCGGTCGGAGATGTCCGGCTGTGCCAATCATGAAGAGTATATTGTAAGCGGGTCGACCGTATCTATTGATCGTAGCTCTACCTGTACCATGGGCTCGGGAGCAGCTGATATTGCATCCTTGAAAGTGGTGTTCCTTTCTTTCTTCATTGGAACTGGCTGATATATTCAAACTCTTGATAAGCCTCTGAGTATTCTTCTTCATCGACGTTCAGATCCATCCGCCCGGTTTTGGAAGCTTTCTGGATTAGTCACAACCATGCCTTCCGCTATCACAGAGGAACCACGGAACATCGACGTTGCCATTATCGGTGGCGGCGTCGGTGGTCTCTCAGCTGCCATTGCCCTTTCGAGTCTCAGCAATGTGACCGTGCGTCTATTCGAGAGACATCCACATTTAACAGAGTATGGCGCTGGAATCAGCATTGCAGAAAATTCTTGGAAAGTTCTGGAGTTGCTCGGTGCAGCGGACAGCATTAGGGGAGCTCCCACAGTTCCAGGAGCGAAGAGGTAAGTCAGAAACAGCCTGAGAATCACTCCATTCCAACCTTGTTTCTACGGCAGTCAGTTATGGAATAGTAAACTAGCGCATGAATCAATTCGCATGTTGTAATAATCTCTAATTCGATGTACTCTCTAGAAATGGCTATACTGGTGAAATTGTCCTACCAGAGCCAGGCATTCCAAGAAAGCGGGGTCCAACAAGAGTACGAAGAACCAGGTTGCAAGCGGCTTTGGGAGAGCAGGTCCCAAACGGTGTCATCAAGTTCAACAAAAAACTTGTCTCACTAGAGAATGTCGAGTTTGGAGGGGTACGCTTGGTTTTTCAAGACGGTACCGATGCAACTGCAGATCTAGTTGTAGGTGCGGATGGAATTCGCTCTGTGGGTTCTCCTTGTCAACTGATTCAAAATCAAGCTAAATCTACATCCAGGCGGTGAGACAATCATTGTTCCCAGATTATCAGCTTCGGTACACGGGTATGCCATCAAATACCCGATGTGAGCTGAGGAACCTTGAATTGACCAATATTTTGCATACAGGAAATACATCTTTCCGAACTCTTTGCTCGGCCGCTGCCCTTCGTCATATCCCTGACTTCCCTTTGCAAACATCATGGTGGTTCGGGGTCGGCGGTCATGTCTACATGTCACCAGTAGATGATCCCTCAGACCCGGACGCGAGTTTCGAATTCTCTTGCAGATCGGGCCTCGAACGTGACGTTTCCGACCCGGCTGTTAGCTGGGGAATACCAGCGACCAACGAGAAACTGCTCTCACGCTATAAGGCAAATTATTTCTCATCAATCTTCGAATGATATCTACCTAGTCATACTCTACTGATCTTACATTTTAGAACTATGACCCGAGAATAGTAGAAGCCTTGTCACAGGTACCGGAAGGTAACTGGAAAGAATTTGCCTTGTTTTCTGGTCCATGTATAGAAAATATCACAGGCTGGGACAAGGTGGTACTACTAGGAGATGCTAGTCACCCACTTGCAGGTATGGATTACAGCGCTCACCCTGGTATACATCAAAGAACACTAACATTCCCAAGGTGCCTTTGGCTCAGGAGCAGGCTTTGCATTACAAGACGGCTGGATCATAGCTCGAGCTCTTGAGCACACTCAATTATCACGTGATTCTGTGGCAGAGGCTCTACGTGTGTTTGACTCTATCCGATCCCCATACTATCGAAAAATGTAAGTCTAGTGTCAATAATAACACACTGTCGGTTTTGACTTCCGATTGATTATGTTAACAACTCAAGGTATGAATTTCGGGAGTCTCAGAAGCCCCTATTACAAAAAGTACGCCAAGACACATTTGAAAACTTCGACAGTACTCTAAGGGCTCGCATGAATGAGACTGGCCTTGCCGGAAAACGTCCAGCAGGATGGATGGACTGGATTTACAAGAGCGATATCGAGAAAGTCTGGGAGGACTATCTCCAAGCCGAGAGGAAGGGAGAGCATGTTCATTGAGAGCAAGATCAGCTGTCAACATAAACTGCGACTAGAGAACTTCAAGCCCGGATAGATACAGAGGCTATAAAGCTTGGCAATGTGGGGCTCGCTGTAACCCTACATCTTGGATAGAAGCATATGATCTTGCGATGTTACTTGAATCAAGGTACAGAAGCTGCTTGCGGTACAACCCGCACATGCAGTAGTGCTTACTTTCACCGGCAGTAGCGCTTACTACGGAGCATCGATCCGACCCTTGCCAGTCTCTTTCCTTGACCTGTCAGTAGGATGCCTGTCAGTCGCCAAATTTACGTAGCAACCGTCAGCACAAGTCAGTGGTGAAGTCACAGGATAATGATACCTAATTCACAAGCTACGTAGCCTGTGATATAGCCTAAATTTGAACTGCTTCAGCCCAAGAAGCCCGTACCCATTGCTAGGCGCCATAAATACTATCCTAGCCAGAGATAACTTCGTAGATGTCCGGGCTTTGGACTCAACCAAGCTTCCAAGCGACTTAGTCGAAGCAAGTCAGGCGTACATGCATACAGTTGATAGTCAACCTTGTTCAGAAGATAAGAGGATTGACCACTGACCCTTATCATTACACAAGAACCCCTACATATCATTCTCAAAACGAACAGCGGCAAGGGCCACAGACTTTGCCTGTTGAACATATCTGGAGTGCGATGCAGCAACGATAGGCTTTGTAAAAGCACTGGCCAGATTCAAGAAGATGGACTACGAGGAATCCCGATCTCTCCATCCTCAGCGTTTCAATACCTTGATTGACATGTGGTAATTCCACACAACTTTAACTCCTTAGATTAGACCAGGAAGAATTATTTTCCACCCCATCCCTCTCTTCGGACATCACCCGAAGCGACGAATCAAAAGCCGCGGGTCGTTGATAGTCTGTTCAACGTAACATTTGAACTGTATTGCCCACTGACAGCCTAGAGTCGATATGCACATCGGGTTCCGAGATAACAAGTACATCGAGAATCCTTCAATCACTCACAATTGCTCGTAAATGACGCCAAAGCACGAAAACCCCACGCTTATCTCTCACGTCAGCCATGTCAGCCTTGGCCCTTGTCCCCCACAGGCTAAACTTTAAAGTCGTTGGGTTGCATAGCTGAGCCAGAACAGTGCAGATTCAGGTGGGATGTACTCGAGTGTGTATGAACCTCTTTGAGCGTCATTGTTGATTTTCGTTACTAAGCGATTGACCTCGCAATATTCTCGCTGAGGTGGCTATCTTTTATTCCACCCACATTCTTGATCAACTCAAGTATGCCACCTTACTCGTCGATCGTCACCAACAACTCTTGAATCACCAACAATGACTTCAATACATCCTTCTCCAGAAATTTCCCCACGTTCATCGGCACCAGCAGGCTGGCCAAAGCCTCCTGCCCCCTCCAAATTGCGGGACAGTTGTCATGCGTGTGCATCTTCTAAGGTCAAGTGTCACAAAGAGAAGCCAACGTGCTCTCGTTGTGCAAAACGAGGCATTGCCTGCGAATACTTTGCCACCAAACGCGCTGGGCGCAAACATGAGAGTCGATCAACGTCCGAGTCCTCGAAGACCGAAAAGATCCCTCGGGCGATGCCAACATTGAGTTGGCCAACCAATCTATCTGCATCCTCGGAGATGGATTATTTGTTATCACCCAGCTTGCTCCAGCCTTCTGCACAACAGAATGCCGCGACTCCCAATTCTTCAGACAGCTTCTCGAATCTTTTTTCGCCTGTTGATCCATTTTTGTCCTCCGTGCTCACAGATCTGAGCACCGGTTTCGACGAATTCACCAATTCGACCGTAGCCTTTTCCCTCTCCGAAACGTCTGATTCTGATATTCTGAATCAATTCAACTTCTATTCCGGAGACGGCAGTGGCAGCAGTAAGAGCAGATTTGATTCTGAAGGAAATGAAACTCTACTCGGCGTACTTGATACGTCTGCTATCTTTGACGAACCAATCTCTGAACATTCACTCTTATCTCAGCCACAATCTCCACCGAGCAGTCAAGACTCTTCGACAGACGATCCACATAGTAATGGTGGCGTCCAAGCTTCGGCAGAGTCGCCGTGCTTCTGCCTGATTCGTGGACTTGGTCTGATGAAGCAGTTGTCTCCGATTGCCCCAACTGCGAGCACAAGTCCGAATGGGGACAACAATCAGGCTGCTACAAGTCAACTGCCTACCATAAAAACGGTCATCGCGGAGAATGAGCAGGTAATTGAAGCTGTAGCCAATATGCTTCAATGCCAGTGCTCGCAGGATGGCTACTTGCTCACAATAATGTCCTTAATTGTGTTCAAGGTCTTGGGTTGGTACGCCGCAGCAGCACGAGGAGAACGAGCTTCGGAGGACGACGGCGAAAGTCCAACGAAGTCCCCTCGGCCACCAAATTCTTGCCATTTAGAGCAGGTCCTACATCATCCAACTGTGGTTGGTAGTTACTGTCTCGACGGAGAAGACTTAGGTCGCATGGCGGCTCAATTAGTTCTCAATGAACTGCATCGTGTACAACGGGTTGTGAATCAGTTATCAAAGAAACTGAAAGTCTACGGTAGAGAGAATAGAGGACTGGGTACCCTTAGAAACGCCCTGGAGGGTCCTTTAAATCCACTTTCGGACGGTGAGACAAATTCACCCTTTTCCATTGTAATGCTAGATCAATTAGAGGCAGATCTTCGTAAGCGGCTTTGTACACTGTCCTTTAACATCATTGATATGTTAAGGCAAGAATAAAATGAGATTGCAAGCCTTAGAATAACAAATTGAGGAAACATAGGGTGAGAGAGATTTTTTCTTCGGGACCATATGTAATCTAATGCCTCGCAATGGGGTATGACGGTGCCTTGAGTCCAGATGTCTTCATCAAGAGTGCGAAGCAGCTGAACTCTTTGCTTGAGCTATCTTGACACTAGTTTAACCTTCGCAGATCGCTACACTGATACAGAGAAAGAATATCCTGAATGAAGCGGGCTAGAGCATGCATCATAGATTCAAATTCTTGTACGTGAGATATTTGTGGGTGGGATTATTATTTAGTTACTTCCAAGCTCAAATCTTCGTTGAATTAGGAAATCTAGAAAAGTAAAGTCTGACTGCACTTTTCCAGCCCCTACAGACTCGTGACTATTAGAAACACTGACTTCGCATCGTTCTAGTCCCTAGGGAACATATCTCATTCCATCTCCTGACTTACTGCCGTAGTGTTTATTGGTTACAACTTTTCGAGATGATTTATACTATCTTTAGAAGCCGAAAGGGTTTTCAATGCTACCATGGATAGATATAAGACTAAACAATCTTTTTCGTCAATGTCAATGATACGACAAGAATGGAAGTGGGCTTGAAGTTATTTTCATGAAGCTAATAACAATGGAATATAATTAACCCTAATGATCAGTTCGTTCCAGCTCTCTCTAAGCAGCTTGTTCAATCTTGTGGGGCAAAGTCTCTGCATTCGCCACAGGTAGAGCACCAGGTGAATTGTTTCCTATTTGGGGGTCCCTTTTAAAGAGCCCTAAATCTCCACGAGACAGCTTGGCCGAAAGCCCGTCAATCACGTCACCGGCGAAGTTTGTCAGGTCCAATTCGTCTTTTTCTCGCTCAAAAGTTCGCGTTACGATATTGCCTAGGATGTGTACTTCTTCGGGGGATAGCTTCTCAAGAGTCTCCGGCTCAGCCTGAGCACGCTCAATCTTGTCGATAACGGCTCGCTGCTTCTCGGGTGTGACCTGGAAGGAGCCAAGAGCAAACTCAACCGATTCAGCTGCTCCCCTCTGGACTTGCGCATCTTCTGTTCTGGTATCCGCTACTCCCTGGATGACGGGCTGGATCTTCTTGAAAGCCATGTCAAACCCTTCCTCTTCCTCGGTGGTGATGACTTGGGTTTCTTTCATTCTCAGCTGTCTCAAAACAGTCATAACCAGCAACAAGAAGCGCGTATATCCCTCAGAAACCTTGGTGGTGTGCCAATGTGCAGCGCTTCGCTCGTCGGCTTGGCCACGTCGAGATGCTTGTATAGAAATAGCAGCCGAGAGCCCCGACGTCAGGGCCAAATGTACGCCGGATGAGAAGTAGGGGTCGACAAAGCAGCCCGCGTCTCCGACTACACGGAAATGAGGGCCTGCGTAGGCTGAAGCGCTGTATGACCAGTCAGATGCCTGCTTAATGTCTGACACGACCTCTGCTTCGCTGAGCATCTCTTTGATCTGTGGAGCCATGTTCAGGTAATCTTTATAGAATTCTACGCCTTCCAAACTGGAAGCTTTCTTCCGTCCAAAATAAAAGTCCTGGCGAACTGCAAGACCGACGGAGAGAGTGCCGTTGTGGAGGGGGATGGCCCATACCCAGCCGCTACCATCTGTATTTATCGTTCAGCGTATGTGATGTATAGACATGTTGTTGGACCTTACCTGTCAAAGCCTCAAAAAATGGCGAATTCTCATTTTCTGCACCAGGCTTAAATCGCTTGGCCCCCTTCCAGTAAGTCCAGCTTGCAATGTTTTTCAGTCCCTCGTTGAACTTACGGTTCTTCAGATATTTGGTCGATACGATGCCTTTTCGGCCGCTGGCATCGACGAGATAGTCGAACTTGATAGTACCAGTGGTACCATCCTTGCGCGACCAATTTGCTGACACAGGGCGTCCTGGGTTAGCAAGACGGGCTTCAGTGTTGAAACCGTTGTGAGGATATGGCTCGAATGTGAGTGAGTCGACCTTGGTGCCATCGAAGGTTTTGGCACCGCTTTTTTCAGCATGACGGAATATGAGCTCGTCCGACTCAGAACGAATCACATTCCATGAGAATCCTCCTTGCCCAAGTGAAGCAGCAAAATTGGTATCTTTATGATTCGTTAGTAGTCGAAGCTTTCTTCGGGTCAAATGACACCTACAAGCTTCATTCTTGGTAGTTATCTTGAACGTCGCACCATACTAGACGTCGTTATAGTTAGCACAATCAAGACATCCCCTATTCTTTCGGTTAGTTAGCCTGAATATTGATTTCACACACCTTCTTCTCGAAACCATGGCGATCAAATGTGTCTTCAAGATCAATGAATCGCAAAAAGAAACGCATGGAGGCAAGCATGCTCTCCCCGATATGATATCTTTTCACCGAAGCTCAATCAGCTTCCATCTAAGCTATTGTGAGTGAGAGGGAGTTTTTCCAAATACCTTGGGAACTTCTCAGCGTCCAAGAGTACAACATCGACGCCTTCTCGTGCCAAGACAGAGGCAGAGTAGGACCCTCCTGGACCACCACCAATGACAAGGACCGCTGTCTGAGTAGGTACAGACATGTTTGGGGGGAAAAAAGTTAATATTAAGGTCAAGGCGTAGACAAAGTATATATGGGTGACACGAGAAGGTGGATATAGTCGCGGAGTCTGACCGTGTTGAAGTGCATTCAAAGAGCCATTCGAGTGAAAAGAACGGAAACCGGTGTGTACACTGATTCGTTTGCGAAACGCAATGCCATTTGCTTGACTAATAAATAGCATTTTGACCCAGGCTGCCGGGTTGGCTTTTGCATACCGGCGGGAAGCACATTGTTCGGACAAGGTTTAAGAATAGCCCGAAATGTAGAAGTATTACGTTTGGTTTTTGGACCTCCGATACCCGACGCATGGTTACGAATTCAATACCGACCTTGGGGGGGACTTTTGAAACTGCAGAGAAGTTAGAAGGAGGTTAGAAGGATTATTCATGAGAAGCACGTGAGATTTTGGGGTGTCTTTGAGCGGGCGGCATACATTAATGAATCTTATTGTCTACTCTATTCTACTCTTAAACATTATCACTACGCAGTAATCTTTCAAGGCGTAGTGAGCATTTAAAGCGTAAAAATTAATCCTTTAGAGCACTGAACAAAAAATCAAAATCATTGACTGTAATCGAAATTGAAAAGTATTGACAGGAAGTTTAAGATCGAATATCGATCCTTTTCTGTTCAATTGGTGATCTATCAATACCTTTAACAGCTCTAGAGCATCGCGGCTAACGTCGTGTTGCCAAAATGATCTTCGCTGGAAATCGGCCTTTGACTGTTCTCCCATTTTGTAGTAAGGTTTCCAGCTCTTGCCACAGCTCTGTGAAGGCTCCAGGTTCCATCACAGCAAATGGAAATGAATTGAAGTGCTCCTTGATCCAACTCAAATCTGCGTTAAAACTCCACCCTTCTTCACTCTCAAACGTAACATCATCATTCTCTCCCGTGTGAAATGGTTCTCTGGCCTTGTCGGAGTATTCTGGCGGTAAGAGGCCAGTCAGGCCACCTTTCTCCATATTCAAATGGATGCGTTTAACCCCAAGTACGAAGCGTTTCTCTGCCAAAGGCGCAACGTTATATTCCCCCTGGCTCCTTGCCATCACGGCGATCGTTTGCTCGAGCTTGTCCGCTTTCTTCAAGATGACACGTCCACCTTGATGTAGGATACTAGCCCACAGGTCCTGGACTTGCGGCTCATCAAATGTGGCAGGTCCAAATCCGGCGCAGACAAAAGTCCCACCGCTTTTAAGCTGTCCGGCAATGGCCTTAGTCGATACCTGCTGATCTGGAAAATGTAACACGTTTGTTGCAAAGACCATATCTATGCTGCCAGCAGGGATATCATCGGCGTCCTCAACCTTTGCTGCCCGGTATTTAAAACCATCATTTCCTAGTCGTTCTTCAGCAAGCTGGACATTTTCTGCAACGATATCCGAAACAACGACATTTTGGAATCTGAAACGTAGTTTTTGAGCATAGGGACCATTTCCGGCTCCAACATCATGAACAGTCCCAAAAGCTCCATTGTGCTCTTGATGGTACGTGAAGATGCGGTCAAAGAAGCTTTCTGGAGCTTGCGGTCGGCCTTTGAGATAGTTGTCCCAAAATGCTTTGTCGCGAGCGAAGATCTTCTCTTTGTAATTGGCAGTAAAGGGGCTACTCATTGTGTCCAGATGCAGATGTGTACCAAGTAGGAATGGATAGCGAGTAGCGATCTAGGTTCCACTTGCGCCGGACGTGTCATACAGTTCTTACAATTCAAACGCGTCGAAGAGTTTTGTTGGATAGAACCAAGTTCTCTACGATCCAGCAATCCGGAAACTAGAAGCAACCATCTTTGACCTCCGCTCCCTCAATGTTAGAACATGTGGGTGCGAATATGCCTGGTGCGATTGGAAATTGACGGGCGTCGGAGTTGGTAATACTCAGCCGGTATTAGCGGAAATTGCGGAATTAATCAATATGGACTTTACATGAGCTGGAGAAAGGTCCGATGGCATTCAATTTATCGGCAATCATCTTATTTCTGCCCTGTGAGATTACAATCCGAAATTCGAGATAAGTGCTGAAGCACCCAGTGTGACACCTCAATGGTGATTTTCTAGCAGGGGTTCCAGTGATATCTCTCGGAAACATATGTCTGAAGTTTGTGTTATTTGGACTTTTAGTAATTAGGTAGATTTACGGTTTCTATCAGCTTCGAAGATGTTTGTAACCTTTCGCTACAAAATTACGCCATGAATTCGCGCAAAGTACCTGTCAAACCGACCACAGCTCCGACAAAAGGAAACAGTGAGCGTACAACATGGAGCCACCCCCATCTTGTCACAAGCTTCTGGACGTGATCTAAGCTTGCAGCGGCCCTCCCCGTGTCCCGACCCGCAGCGTTCAATTGAAACAATTGATTATTCGTAGGCGCCATGACGATCCAAGTAAAGGGCAACATGCTGACTGTTATCACGCCAGCTATTCCGTAAATCAACCATGGTCTGTGAGACAAGCGCTTGCTTATCGTCGTGTAGCCGTACAATCCGCATGTCGCAACCGCCAGTGATGGCATGACTTGATGACCGTAATGATAGAGACGGATCCATTGTTGTACTAGCTGGGAGGGTTGAGTATCGGTATCAAGAAATACTCGAATCGTCATCAGTGAAATACCCATCATTGCCCCTAAAAAGCATTACAATGTCAGTCCTGAGGAGATAATGTCAAGTCGATGACTACAAACCCGAAAGGAAAGATCCTGTGACTACCGCTATGGCTTGAAGATTGATCTTATCATAGTTCCCAGGTGCCATGACTGCGAGTAGCACAATCTGGTCGTGTTTGATATGTTTGAAATTTTGGCTAACAAAAATTTATGATACTTTCCGCACAAAGAGACCTATATCATTTTCCCCTATCGTCAGTTCTTATAAAACAACTTTTTCGACAACACTAGACAAGCTTCGTTCGGGCAACTGAAAGGCGGTAGATCCCGGAAACGGGTAGTCTGAGCACTTTCGGGGAAAGTATTTGCTTGCTTTGATGTTAACGACGTATCATTGGTGGAGCTTCTGTGTCTTACTTATTACGAAAGTGCCAAGACTAACATCACGATTTCCCAATTTCATATTTAACAAGAGAGCGGCGGAATCCCGCAATCCCGATGTAACAGCAATTTCGGGGTCCGCTGTCCTCTACCTTATCTCCTCGTCCGAAAGAGAAAACGCCAAGGCTCGGCTAATAAATTTTGCCCCTTACAAACGTTTATATTATACCCACTTTAAGCCGGCTTTACTGATTTGATTAAAATGAACATACCGATAACAGCAATCAGGTAGGTCGCATGAGCTTGAAAGATGCCCCACCTATACCAGAAGCTAGAATGTTTCAGTCCTGAAATTTGGGGAAGCGGAACATTGTTTAGACTGAGATTCAAGGGGTAGTAGGACGTAGTACAAATCAAAAGCATGTTCTCAAGCGGTCCCCAGTAACCAATTACTTGAACAGGTATTCATTAAGACGTAGTGGAACGTGATGAAATGTTGTCAGGTGAAGTCTACTACAAACCACTTCTTCTCCCCTCCTCTCATCTCAAATGCTACCTTGTCTTCTTCAGCTAACTTTCGCAGTACCTCATCAATAAAGGGCTCCAATGCCAGTTCCCTTACCTCCTCGTCTAGTTCATTCCCATGCATTGTTGCCACAAGTTGCTTGACAGTCACGCTACCTTTACTTCGTCCTGTGCTTCTTTCTTGGCGCTTGATTCGCTGCAATGTCTGCAAGACCTGTCTCTCACGCCTTGCTTTCTGAGCTAGCTCACCATTGATCTTAGCAGGAAGGTCAAGAATGAATTCCCCGTGAGCAGGATATCCCACAGCACAATTATAGGATTGCATTTTTCGCAGAGAGGACATCCAGAGGCTCAATAGCTCTACCGCACTCGTCCCATGACCGAGCACATTATCGCCAGTGAACATTGCATTCTCTTCCTCCAAAATAAAGGACATATGGTCATGAGAGTGGCCTGGAGAGTGTACTGCCCGGATTGTTGCTCCTTCGACACTAAATGTTTGGCCGTCCATAATAGGCTGCTGCTCTTTTCCCGGGGTGTGTTTATAAATCGAGGTGGAAAGATGTGGGTAGAGACGACGAAGATCCGGAACTCCCCCAGTATGGTCACCGTGCCAGTGGGTTAGGAAAACATGAGACAACTCAATGGATGAGGTACTGAGCACAGAAGAAATCAAATCTGCCCATTCCGGAATGCCTTGGCCAGTGTCAATAATTAGTCTCTTCGAGCCAGTGCCAACAATGTAGGTATTGGTTCCTTGTAGTGTGAACTGCAGTCCTGTTAGTAGTACTCTATCAAAGCAGAGTGTAGCGCTCCAGATTCTATATACGCAGCGAGACTTTTACAGTACCTTTCCTCTATTCTGACCCAGTACCCGAATCACTCGTGGGCTGAGTTGTTCTATATCATTTAGGTGAGGTAGTAGAGATTGCTGAATATCAAGATAGTTCTCAAAGACACAGATATTAAGCGTCTTGTTTATTTGGCGGTAACCCCCTCGATTCGGGGCCAGAGGGTTTGTAGTGGAAGTCATTGCACTGTTTTATGCAGGTAGCTTTGTGGCAGATAAAAGGAGCGATGATGGAGAAATAGTATTTAAGCTACCCTCCTCGGAAGCTTGCTTGTGTCAGCATAATCAGAAAAACTTCGCAGTAACAATGCGTCGGTCGGACCGAGCGGACGGTTCTAGGATCCCTCTTTCCGCAACTTTTATCAGTAATGCCGAGCACACCACGCTGGGAACGGACGCCGAGTTCACCTGCTTGATCAATGATTGGTACTCTTCAGCCAGCATACCACTACCATTATATGAGATTTGAAAGTCAGTCACAACATTTGATTCTATCATCACTTCAACAGTAATACACTATTTCTCAGCTGTCATATACTCGGTCAATCCATGTGACCTCTGGTTCCGCATAACCATCCACTTATTCTAATCTTACCTGACTGGTATACAATCGACAGTGACTATCCTTCACGATGGTACGGGACGACTTCAATTTTACAACACCAAGCTCGGGTCTTCAAGAAGAATACCGCAAACTGAAAGTCCTTTACTTCGGTAATGAATTTCCATACGATGACTTACAGGAGTTACTCCGTCGGCTCTACATCCACAGCAAGGACAGAAAACATACTATCCTGTCTACGTTCATTGACGAGGCAACCTTAGCCATTCGCAAGGAAATACACCTGTTGCCTGCTACCCTGAGAGCATCGATTCCCCCTTTTCAAACGATATTGAATCTTGCAGACCACTCAGAGCTACGCAAAGGTCCTCCCCTTTGTGGAGCTATTGATGGAGTCCTACTTTGCGTAGTTCAGTTGGCAACATTGATAGGGCAAGTCACATTACCAGCCATAGGGACTGTTCGGTATTATCTGATTGAGTGCTACAGACATTATGAGGACCATCCAGACGATTTTGACTTCGACGCCCTCAACACATGTCTCGCTGGCCTTGGAACCGGACTTTTAGCCACGGCGGCCGTCTCATTATCTCCTACTCTAGCGGACATTCCTCTCGTCGCTGCGGAAGTGGTTCGTATTGCATTTCGATTAGGTACTCTAGTGGATGAGGTATCCCAGAACTTGCAACCTCGTGACTTGACAGACAAAGGCTCACCGGACACCTGGGCTTACGTGATACCTGATGTGAATTCTGATGATGTTCAATCAGAACTCGACTCTATACATGCTGCAGAGGTAGATCTGAATCAGTCTGTGTGAAGGGCATTGGAACTGACTAAGAGCTCAGGGAACACCAGAAACCAGCAGAGTCTTTATTAGTGCACTCAGTAGGACATCCGTTACGATCAGTGGCCCACCAGGCAGACTCAAGGCAATACTGCGTACATCGAATTTCTTTCAAGGTCACAAGTCCGTTGCTTTGCCAGTATATGGAGGCTTATGCCATGCAAAGCACATCTACAGCCATGAAAATGTGCTCAGTGTAGTTAGTACAAAGTCAACGGATTTCGTGAACTCGAAATTCTTTCCGAGGATACCTATCTACTCTACAAGTACCGGAAAACCGTTTTCAGTGAAGAGCGCTACGGAACTGTTCGAGCAAATCATCTCCGAGATCCTTACACAGCAGATTCAGTGGGATAAGGTCATCCAGGGTGTGATCGGACGGGCAAGCAATATTGCTGCGTCTGAATTCGAGGTGCTTGTATTTAGAATTTCGCTCCCTATCCATGATTTGATGGAGTCCTTGAAGGTAGAGCTAGAGAAGGTCGCCACAACCACAACAGATCTCATCTCCTGGGTCAAGAAGGTAACAACAGACGTTGAGCCGAGGGGGCCGTTGCAATCCAAAATTGCAATTGTGGGTATGTCTTGTAGGATGCCCGGAGGAGCAACAAGTACTGAAAAGCTTTGGGATCTGTTGGAGAAAGGGTTAGACGTCCACAAAAGGATTCCAGCCGATCGATTCGATGTCGAAACTCACTATGATCCTGCTGGGAAAAGGGTCAATGCCAGCCATACTCCTTATGGCTGCTTCATCGATGAACCTGGCTTATTCGATGCACCATTTTTTAACATGTCCCCTCGTGAAGCTCAGCAAACGGATCCGATGCAAAGGCTTGCTCTAGTAACGGCGTACGAAGCTTTGGAAAGAGCAGGCTACGTTGCCAATAGAACCGCTGCGACGAACTTGCATCGCATTGGTACATTCTATGGACAGGCCAGCGATGACTACCGTGAAGTCAATACGGCTCAAGAAATTAGCACATATTTCATCCCAGGTGGCTGTCGTGCTTTTGGCCCTGGTCGGATAAACTATTTCTTCAAGTTTTCGGGTCCGAGTTACAGCATTGATACTGCATGTTCTTCAAGCTTGGCAACGATTCAGGTCTGCTCTTACCTTGACAATATTAAAGTAACGGCCACTGATATTTCATTTAGGTTGCATGTACCTCACTTTGGAGTGGCGATACTGATACAGTCGTGGCTGGTGGAATGAATGTTCTCACCAACTCTGATGCGTATGCTGGCCTCAGTCATGGGCATTTCCTGTCAAAGACCCCAAACGCATGCAAAACATGGGATTGTGAAGCTGATGGATACTGCCGTGCCGATGGTATTGGTTCTATTGTGATGAAGCGACTCGAGGATGCAGAAGCAGACAACGATAATATACTGGGCGTCATTCTTGGTGCTGGCACAAACCACTCGGCTGAAGCTATCTCCATTACCCATCCTCATGCAGGTGCCCAGTCCTACCTTTCAAGACAGGTTTTAAGCAATGCTGGGGTTAACCCCTTGGATGTCAGCTATGTAGAAATGCATGGCACTGGCACTCAAGCTGGCGACTCAGTCGAGATTAAATCTGTCTCGGATGTTTATGCTCCCCTTGCAAAGCGTCGCAGCGCCAAACAGCCACTCTACATTGGCGCTATTAAAGCGAATGTTGGACATGGAGAAGCTGTCGCTGGAGTAAGCGCTCTCCTTAAAGTCCTACTGATGTTCCAGCATAATGCCATACCGCCACATGTTGGCATCAAGAACAGCATCAATCCAGGATTTCCGAAAGATTTGGAAAAGCGGAATCTTCATATTCCGTACGAGAGGCAAGATTGGCCTCGCGTCGATGGAGTGAAACGCATCGCCGTTGTGAACAACTTCAGTGCTGCTGGCGGTAATTCAAGCATTGTGCTTGAAGAAGGACCGTTGCGAGAGGTGGGTAAGGCGGATCCCCGGTCAGCTCACCTCATTGCCATTTCAGCCAAGAGCAAAATATCGCTGAAAGGAAATCTTGAGCGCTTCATTGCACATCTAGACGCAAATCCACAGAGCTCGCTCTCGAATCTTTCATACTCGACGACAGCTAGAAGGTATCACCATAACTACAGGGTGGCAATCCCTACTTCTGACCTTGCGCATTTGAGGAGACAGCTCACTATTTCGCTTCAATCAGTCGATACACACAAACCGGTTCCAACGACTGGTCCGCCATTGGTGGCGTTCGCTTTTACTGGTCAGGGCGCCTCTTATGCATCAATGAACTCGAAGCTGTTCCACGACTCTCCCTATTTTAAGTCCCAGATTCTCCATCTGGACTTTCTTACACAAACGCAGGGATTTCCATCATTCGTACCAGCAATCGATGGTAGCTTCCCGAAAGATCATGTACATTCGCCTGTTATAACGCAAATCGCTCTCGTAAGCACTCAGATTGCCCTCGCGAAGTACTGGGCTTCTTTGGGAGTAAAAGCAGACGTCGTTATCGGACATAGCTTAGGAGAATATTCTGCCTTGTACGTCGCTGGTGTACTCTCAGCTAGCGACGCTATCTACCTTGTTGGCAAAAGAGCGGAACTTCTGGAAAAGAAATGTCAGATTGGAAGCCACCAGATGATGGCAGTACGAGCGTCGCTCGCTGACATTGAGAAGACCGTCGGGAATAGGTCATACGGAGTTGCCTGTCTCAATGGGCCGAGAGAAACCGTTCTCACTGGAACCCGAGAAGAGATCGCTGCTTTGTCAGGACCCTTGGAAGCCGGTGGTTATAAATCCACTGTCCTAAATGTCACCTTTGCATTTCATTCAGCACAGACAGATCCCATCTTGGATGAATTCGAGGACATTGCGAGATCGGCTCTCTTCCAGGCACCAACATTGCCTATCATATCTCCTTTACTTGGCAAAGTCATCTTTGATGACAAGACCGTGAACGCCAACTACTTGCGACGAGCCACCCGAGAACCTGTCAATTTTCTTTCCGCCCTGAAAGTAGCACAGAAAATCTCCACAATTGATGAGACGACCGCCTGGGTGGAAATTGGACCACATCCAGTCAGCGTTGGTTTCGTTCGATCGACTCTTCCATCCGTCAATGCGGCCGTTGCATCACTTCGTAGAGGTGAGGATGACTGGGTGACTATCACACAGAGCCTTGGTCTCCTGCACTGCGTTGGTGTGGAAGTGTGGTGGAATGAATTCCATCGTCCGTTCGAAGCAGGACTTCGTCTCTTGGACTTGCCAACATACAGTTGGAATGATAAGAACTACTGGATTCAATACAACGGAGATTGGGCACTCACTAAAGGCAACACTTTCTATGACGCTGAGAAAGGATTGGTCCCTACGAAGCAGGACCTTCGACTCAACTCGAGTTTGAGGACCTCAACCGTTCAACGAGTAGTCGAGGAAAGTTTCTCAGGAGCCATGGTAAAGGTGTTTATGCAGTCGGATCTAATGCAGCAAGACTTCCTTGCTGCAGCTAATGGGCATAAGATGAACGGCTGTGGTGTGGTAACGTCAGTAAGTTGGATCAACCTCGCCACAACAAATGCAGTGTCTAACAAGTGCTACCTAGTCTATTCATGCAGATATTGCATTTACCCTTGGTGATTACATATACAGGAAGATCAAGCCAAACGCGGAAAGAGTAGACATGAATATAGCCAACCTGGAAGTTCTGAAAGGTTTGATCGCGCAGAAGAACACGAAAACTTCTCAGATCATCCAAGTCTCTGCTTCTACACCAGATATCAACTCGGGCATGGTTGATCTGAAATGGTATAATGTTGATGGTAACGGCCACGTGGATGAACCTTTCGCCAGCGCGAATATCTACTATGGCAGTGCATCTGACTGGCTCATAGCGTGGATCCCCACAACTCATCTCGTTCAACGATCCATTCAGACCCTCGAGCGCCTTGCTGAAGAAGGCATCGCCAATAGATTTTCACACAACATGGCGTATACTCTCTTTGCAAACAATCTTGTTGACTATGCCAACAAGTATCGGGGCATGCAATCGGTCGTGCTTCATGAACTCGAAGGCTTTGCTGACGTACAGCTCTCGACAGAGACAGGTGGCACCTGGACTGTCCCACCTTTCTTCATTGATAGCGTTGCGCATCTCGCAGGTTTCATCATGAATGTCTCCGACTCCATTGATACCAAGGCAAACTTCTGTGTTACCCCAGGCTGGAGTTCTATGCGGTTCGCACGCCCACTGGTAGCAGGGTGTCGTTATCGTTCTTACGTCAAAATGATTCCCACCGCTGAGGATCCTACAGTCTATCTAGGCGACGTCTACATCCTTCAGGACAATACCATCATCGGCAACGTTGGTGGTATCAAGTTCCGCCGTTACCCACGTCTTCTCCTCAACCGCTTCTTCTCGGCCCCAGATGCTAGCACATCGAAACTCACAGCTCCTGTTACGTCTCGCATCGTCGCATCTTCATCGCGTCCAATGGCCATCGATGAACATCCAACCATCAACCCAGCCTTGGTCGTAGGAGATGTCCCTACAGTATCAGAATCTTCGAAAGCACCTATAATGCCAGTCTCACCTCCAGTCCAAGTCGAAGCGATTGTCAACGGTACCGCTCTTCACGCGGCTGATGCTGGAGACTCCGATAGCACAGCGGCTAAAGCTATCTCTCTTATAGCAAATGAAGCTGCCTTAGATCTTGGAGATCTTCAAGATAATGCCAGCTTTGCTAGCTTAGGGATCGATAGTTTGATGAGTTTGGTCATCGCGGAAAAGTTTCGAGATGAGCTTGGGGTTACGATCTCGGGTAGTCTATTCTTAGAATACCCGACTGTGGGTGATCTGAGGTCTTGGCTGTTGGAGTATTATAGCTAGAGAATGAGACAAAGACGGAAGTATCGTCTGACGACATTTTTCAGGTAACGAGAAGTAATCTATTGTTCTTTGTGTGGATTATCCTGACAAGAGTCAACTCATCTCACTTTCTTATTCACTCCTTTATAGCGCGGTTTCCAAACGAAGCTACACGATAGTTAGACCTCATACGCAGAGTTATACGAAATAGACGTTCTGAGCTGCTTTCCTTTTGAAAGGTTGCGAACACAAATAGCGGCCTCAAATTGGCGATAGAACAGCATTATCTACTATCTACTAAATTTCTAAGTTACAAATAGGAAACCCGACAGTATGGATCAGTCGAAGTGAAGCTTGAGTTCCATCTTGACAAACCCACCAATGTGAATATATAATTACAAGAGGCTGAATCTAAAATGTTACGAAAATCAACAGAGTAAGCATTCCCAGCATTCCAGTGTTCTAGCCTCTCTCAGAACGACACCGACACGCATCCAGGGGGCTATATTGTACTCCGTAGCGCCGAGTGCGAGCATGCAGGTCCATTTTCAGCTTCGGAGCGTTTCTCGGCTTTCGCGCACTGCATGTTCGCAAGACCCCAATTCCGGCACTACGGGAATCATTCCCTGTGCTCCAGCTGAGTATCGGAAGAAGCTGTGTTCTCTGATTGATACCGAGTAACTCCAACTTACTTTTCGAATACGCCACGTCATGTGAGATTTTTCATCTAACATCTGAGGCCTCAACCGTACTCGTTCGATCAGATAAAATCGCATTCGAAATGGCCCCCGACGCTTCGATACCTGATACTATTGCTTCTAATGGCGCATCAAAGCGCAACTTGCTCTGCCTGACTATTTGTGGTTATCGTAAGCCCGGAATGAGTGAAGAGGCTTACAGACATCACATGACGAAGGTTTCCGCACCAATGACCAAAGATTTGATGGCGAAGTATGGAGTAAAACGGTGGACGATGGTGAGTCACATCTACTTCATCTTCTAGATATACCCAACAGTCTTGGAAGGAGCGATTGAGGTGGATCTACCGACGCCATGTCCGAACTTCTTTGCCATCAAAATCAAATTTCATTAGACCAGAAATAGTGACTGCAAAGAAATGGTATTCGTGATATTGACGTGATAAGATACATAATCCCACCGAGACTCGTGCACTCATGGCCATGCTCTACGACTCACAAATGGCAAATGTGGCCGATTTTGACTGCTTTAGTCAAGTTGTATTCGAGAGTATCGAGGACTATAAGAGAATGAAAGAAGATCCGTGGTATAAAGAGCATTTGGCAGGTGATCATGAAAGCTTTGCTGATACTAGGAAGAGCATGTAAGTAACTGTACACGACACCCTTTCTCGAGTAGGAGTTCTGAGGATGACAAGGTTTGAAATTGGAAATGGAGGTCGGTGACAAGTTGGGTACGGAGTATAATGCTTACTTGTATGTATTAGGATGACCATAGGGTGGATTGAGGAGTTCATAAGAGATGGAAACGTGGTGGATGAAACTGAAGGGTCATGATTTTCGCTGTTGGGATTATGCTCATATCCTGACTCGACAGAGTGAAGTTGAACATGACCAAATATCAGAATATAATTTGGAGTGATTGTGAGCTAGGAGAAATCAACATGGCAAGATATTTTATGTTGCATCGTTGGGAATATCATACGAATTAAAAAATCTGGCTCTGGTTTGCTAGGAGACTGCTGGATATCAAAATAAAATGCACTGTACGAGTGCTAAGAGATTGGGCTCGCAAGTGCAGATTTTCCATTGGAGTTTCCTGTATTCCAAGAGAGGCAACCCGAGGCAATTCGTTGTTCAATATTTTCCTCTCACCAATGCCTCCCAATGGTCTGAAGCGTTTCAGTCCGAAAGCAAAGTCATCATCGCGTTGTACTTTCTTCTCTCAGCGTTCCGTGATTGACTTCCAAATCTTCCTCTCCTCTTCTCTCCAAGGAATAATCAGGGACCAGTGGATGGAAGGTACGGGTGCAAAAACGGAAAGTAATGCCTCAATATTCCCATCAGGATGCAAAAAGGTGTCCCCACAGGAAAACTCGCCTTTCCATTTGTGTTGATGACCCCTACATTCCTCATATCATAGCGTCCCTCATTATCGTCCGCCGCCTCAATCATTGCAGCAGCAAGATCGAGATATGAAACTGGGCTCTCCTCTTCGGTGAGGCTTAATGCATGGCCCCGCTGTTGATCCACTGCCAGTGCTCCTGGTTTTATGAAAATAGTGGTCACCCATTCATCTTGTGCTCTAAGAAGCTTCTCTGTCTCTCTCAAGTCATTATAGACGTTCGATGCTGATCTGAGTAAGATACTGCGTAGAAGTGAGGGCGTGTTTCGGGATAACAAATCATCGATGGTTGCCGAGGAAAGGAGGACGAGTTTCGGCATGCGGCTGCCAGTCGTAACTTCCGACCTCAGATTCTGGAGTGCACGAATAACACTGGCTGCTGTATCTTGCCCAACACGACAGCTTGGTATGTTGTCATTAGTTGAGACCACTAGGAAGACAGCGCGGCAATCCCGAATGCAGAAAGTGAGGAGCTCAATGTCATTGATACTCCCTTCGAAGATCTCAACAGTTTTGCTAGTAGATACCTCAGGGAGAAGTCGAAGAAGTTTATCCTTGTTACGACAATAGGCGTGAATTTTGGCATCGTGTGCGCGAAGCAAATTCTTGATTAAGGCTGTCCCGCAGTTGCCAGTAGAGCCTAACACAGCATAGGTAGCCATTGAGGAATGCCGTATCTTCTGATATCGGTACAGCTAGTATGGAAGTTGGTTCAATGTACATCAAGCTTGCTCTAGGTAAGGTGGGAGGGAATTTTGAATATTCAAGATGTGTGAGTAAGACTTCCATGTAGGGGGGTATGTATAGTTATTTTGGTGTAGTAGCTTAGTATGATCGAGTTCCGAGGATACATATACAAAAGGATTCGGCTTCCGGCATCTTCTCTGACCGATCTCTACTTGCCCGATCATGCATTCGTATGCCATTGCAAACTCGATTGTGCTCAAAGTTTTGCTGGTCATATCTTCTAGTGACAGCTTCGAAGTAAAGAATTTACATTTACAGAACAAAACCCAGTGTTTATTTGAGAGGAGATTAACATTTCTTGCGCAAATCTACTCAATTGTGGCATGAGACTATTGAATCCTACCACTAATGAGATTCCACCCTGCTTGTTGGTATCTGTTCTTGCAAGTGTTTCTGAAACTTTGGGAAGAACTCATTCATGAATGCAGAGTCTACCATCTCCTCAAACTTGATGATCTGCTCTCCGCTCTCACTAAATGACAGGAACACAGCGTACTCGTTCCGCCACACTCCAAAGGGGGTGTCTCCTTTTGATAGCGCATAGACTACCGCTTTCTTTCTCGTAAAATCATGCACGACCTCATGAATAGTGAGCTAATGTAGAAGTAAGCACAGACATCAGGTGTAGTATGCCATGACATTATTCACCTCGTGATTGGATACGATTCCCATGAGCTTGGGTAACGTGAATGCTACTTCAGCTCGGGTCCGAGGCGCATGGCCGAGAGAGAAAGGCAGTACAGTTTGTGTACATTCGTCCGACCAGTCCGCGATCATATCTTCAGCTTTCCAATTTTTCCAGCCAGCAATGAATTTGTCAAGCGTGACTTGCTGAGTTTCTGCTGAACTAGACATCTTATCAATGCAAAGTACTAGTGTTTCAGGGGATCAGTAAATATCATCTAAAAACTCTGTTTTTGGGCCAATTGAGGATCTATACCATGTTGCTAATATGAACCTGCCTTTATTTCCTCACAATACAAGCATGCATATATGTGGGTGGTAAGCACTGGTGGTACGGGCAGCGGGGAATGCATGAACTAGACCAGACTCGCCACCGGACCCCGAGACTCTCTGTCTTACACGGAGAGTGTTCTGATTGGAAGTGCTCCGTAAGGCACGAAGATTAGACATCCGCTGCAGAATGAATCGTTCCAGCAAAGTGCATGTATAGTGCAGCGGAAGTGACACACGCACGTCGCAGGTGCCTTCTTAAGGAAGGAGTTCGGAAAGGTGTGATCGGAAAGTCGTCCGACAAGGCCAATGAAATATTTCGTCTTCACTAGTCCACCTACCTAGGCAGCCGAGGAGGGACGGACCGCAGAAGTACTGTAAGCGAGAAAGACCCTGAGATGGACGACTCGTAATGTCGGTAGAGGCTGCGCCGGCTGCACGTGAGACCTTGCGCCATGATACCCTGCAGTGCAACAAGTATGGCGCAAGGTGTACTTTATTCCCATCCTCAAACAACCTCGAAGAATTCACAGAGGAGCAATGCAGGTCTGATTAGTACGAATAACTCAATGAGTATGGCAACCACCAAAAAAAAAAGGTTCCTGATGTTCTTTATCGAGCTCCCCCTCGTTCTAGAATTTGGGCTGATATCGTTCATGAACATGTGTCAATCACCCCTGCGTCACCAATTGATGATCGAGGGGTGAGATCTTGTAAGCCGTGCGGCTGAGGAATTTGTTCAGTTTGACTATCATTGGATCGAATAGTGCATCGCGTCTTGGTGAATCCTCTTGGCTGACGATAGATTTATCCAATGGGAGACGAAGTGTATAAGACCAATATCTTTTGAGCTCCAGACTCCTTCCCTTCGACTCTATGTACTGCTATACTTGATCTTGGGCGTAAGAGCCATTACAATGACTAGCTTGACTCAGCTCCATGCTTACACCAATGAACTGGTCGCCGCCGTTCAAACCGTGGCTGAATTTTACCCGAATGCAAACACTCCTCATTCACCATCACAGCTTGTTCCACCTGATGCTCCCAGTGAGTTACGCCGGGCCAGACGTACCATCCTGGCCAACGTAACAAAGCTTAAAACGCTGCTCGAGGAGCCCGCAGATCTTCTCCAACAACTTGCTTGCCAGGTATACAAAGTTCCGTTCTTGCGTAATGTGACCGACGTTGCAGCTAACTGCTATACTCTCACCGATCCAGAACCAAATGCTTGCCTGTCTGCAATGGCTAGGGGAATTTCAAGTCCTTGCTTGCATACCGCTCAGCGATAGTGTTTCAATCAAAGACATTGCCGATTTATCAGGCGTCCCGGAAACTCACCTTCATCGTGTTATACGTATGACAGCCACATCTGGGTTTCTCAAAGAGCCGCAACCCGGCTACGTCTCACACACCAATCTATCAGCGCCTTTTGTTACAAAGCCACTGTTCCTGGATGCGGGGATGTTTCTCGCTAAGTCGTCAGGGCTGGCATCTTTGCAAATGGCAGCTGCCACTCAGCGGTTTGGAAAATCGAACCGGCCGCATGAGAGTGCGTATAGCCTTGCATTCAACACCTCAGAGACTTTTCAATCTGTATGCGACCAGAGATTAAAGGTACAGCGGCAATGGTCTGCATATCTTCGGTATGCAGGGGACACAGAAGATACAATCACAGAGCTTCTAACCCAAATTAATTGGCCCAGCTTGGGAAGTGCATGCGTAGTTGATGTGAGCTCAGCTTATTCTTCAGATACCTGTATTGTTTAGGTCTTTTCATTTCATGTCTCTGGCTAATGCTTAATTTCCCACTTAGGTAGGTGCCCAGTCGCCCAGAATAGCCTTGGGTCTCGTGGAGCGTTATCCGGCTCTTCAGCTCATCGTTCAGATGAGTGAACCGGGACTGAGCACCGGGGTTGGATCCCGACAAAGATCCTCGAACAGCACGCCATCTCTTCCCGCCTCGAGCAGAGAGGGAAAGTGGGCTTCGACGAGTCCAAAGGAAGTGAAATTGACAGATCTGGGACCTCGTATAACTGTGCAGAAACGCATACCTGATAGTCTGCAAACAGTAAGCGATGCAGCTGTCTACATTGTTTCTGTACCTTCACCATCGCCTACCTTGTCGTCTCATATCATCACAGAGCGACTCGCTTCTGATCTACGAGCACATCTAGGGGTTCTCCGCGCAAATTGTTCTGCTACACTTATTCTCACCATGTGTCCGCTCCCCGAACCTAGTACTGTGGACCCTGATATTGAAGCCAGTGCGCGCCAGCGCGATCTTACCCTTTTCCAACTAGCCAATGATCACAGGCTCGAGCTCACCGAGGTCGAAAATATCATAAACGATATCTGGGATACCATGGGCCGGCTGGCGATAGTCAACAAGCTTCGTTCGTGGAAAGATGCCACAATAGCCTTAGGTGTTAAGTATCAGGTTTCTGGCAATCATCAACGTAAAACCCAGGCTACTTTGTCCACTGTGTAGCCACTTCCACAATATGAAACGAAGCCTCGAGCTCTATGAGGTAGCGCTAGGTAACTGGAATTGTTGAAGGTCGACAACGATGCTTCGTAGTCGGAGGAGATTGGTGGACAATGGGCATTGTTTGTTGCTTGTTTCTCTCTTTGCGCACTCAGTTGTAATCGTTTGCTTGGAACTCAGGGCAATGCGTTATTATCATGCACACTGGTCAGGTTGCGATCCGCAAATACCCCGCCACTTCGGTGTATTCGTTTGAATAGTATTGCAATTTAAATTGCTTTTGCAACGGGGCTCTGTTGGGACAAATCGCCATTATGAACACTAACTCATAAGTACGACTAGCGAATCAAGATCCATGATTAGAGACTCTCGTGTTGGTTCGACGTAGTCGAAACGCTTTCGGAAGGTCGATGATTTCCCACCTAGTCGGCTCCCACTGGCTCCCACCCGCCACTCTCAAGTCCGCGGGGTTAGGAGATACCCACCACAACCAAGAACCAATTTTCAGAGCTCTACCATCCCCACAACTTACGAAAGCCACTAAAGAAGAGGCTTGAGTGGTTAACTAGCGTCAGAGTAACGGATGCATCCGGAACCCCTGTACATGAAGTTCTTGGTATATAAAACTGTTCCAATTTCTCCAATTCTCATCATATTATATATATATAGATTAATCTTTGATCATCTTTTCGAAACAAAGTTGCCATGGACTCGCCAAAGTACGCCAGCTTTAATATTTCAAGTACGGTTTACAAAACCGTCAATCGTCAAGAGATCCCCGTTTGGGTTTTTCTTCCCAAAACTATTCCGAATAGAAAGGCCCCGCTCCTTATCCACTTTCACGGCGGGTTTCTTATAGCAGGACACGCACTTTATCCAGAGGTGAGGGGCCGCAGCAAGGACTATATCTTCGATCTTTCCAAATGAAACAATTACTGACTTCAGTCCTACATAGTGGCACGCTCAATGGGCAGTCGACTATGCAATCAAGTACTCCGCAATCATGATTGCACCCAATTATCGCCTGATGCCTGAGTCTACTGGTCTCGAGATCCTTTCAGATATTCAAGATTTTTGGACTTGGATGCAGAATGACTTGACATTGTACTTGAAGGGAATAGGAAGCGACGTCATTCCCGACTATGAAAAGGTTCTGGCGCACGGCGAAAGCGCTGGTGGATATCTCGCCATTCAGTCGGCACTGACGAGACCAGATTTTATAAAGGCAGTGATAGCAGCCTATCCTATGATATTTGTTGACTCACCGTGGTATACGGTTCCATGGAACCCAAATCCACAAACGGGTGCTCCACTGGTTCCGAAAAAGGTTTTGGATGATCACATTACAGCCATGCCGAAAGACAAGATCTTCACAGGAGTCTTTCCACCTGATAGAATGGTACTGGTGCTTGCAGCATTACACAGTGGTGAAATAAGTGGTTTGATAGGTACCGACGATGCACTTTTCCCAGCAAAGTTACTGGAGAAGGCGAAGGACGGCCAAAGGATGCCATTTTTGTTCTTATTACATGGAATCGAAGACAACCTTGTGCCTTGCGCAGAGACCAAACAGTTCCTGTCATTACGGACTAAAAAATTTGGAGAAAATAGCGCCGTTGGCAAGTTTGTGACAGGAGATCATGGAATGGATGTTGAATGTACACTGGAGACTTCATGGCTGAACGAGGGACTGATCGGCACGACCGAAGCATGGGCCGTCAGATGTTTGGACTGAGTTCGAAGTCCTTGGGATCAGCATTTTGACTGACCAGAGATGAAACACATGCTGATGCGGAAGCTGTTTGAGCTTGGTCGTTGAAGTAAAATTGTAATGGTGGGACTTTGGTTCCAGCTGTTGCGAATTGTTTCGATCAGCAGTAAGTAGGGACAGCACTATGCTGTCGAATACTCCATTTAGCTACACTTGACGTCACCCCCAGATGCTACCTCAGCAATTGCTTGCTCTCCCCTCACTTACGTGGATCTCAGCGCATGACTGACTAACGCAAACTTCCGCACACTGCATACCACCGCCTCCTCGGGAATTCCGGTCGAAGCTGTTAAGGTACTTCTTCACCTCAGATGGCTTGAATTTATAGTCTGCTGGGTACATATAACCCATCATTCCCTGGCAAGAATAACAACATTGAGACCTGTTAAGGTACTTGTTAAATGCTTGCCCCGTTTTTTGGATCTCCCTAAGAACGTAGGGTCAGGGGTCCGCATTAATGCTATTGCCTTTTTTCTGCTTATTAACTTCTTGGCATCATCGTCCCAGTCAGCTTCTATCGCAAGGGAGCGCCTCTCAGTATCTTCTAATCCTTTCAGTCGCTCGTAGGCTTCTGTCGCTGGCTGTATATAGGCTCCCAGCTTCAATTTTCGATGCCTCCGACGGAGATTGGTGACGGCTTCTAATGCTCCCCAGTCCTCCCCACTTGAACCCAAGCAAACCCTGGTGACTTTGGTGGTGAAGGATTGGTGCAGACAGACGAAATAAATAAAGGGCAGTCCATCAGCAATGGCTGGTGACCCGAAATCTTCGATCTCTGTTCCATTGATGATGATTTCAGCCGTTGTCTTGTACAGGATATCTTTGATAGTAGCTCCTACTTCCAAGTCAGTGCAACTCACCTGAGAAAGGGAAAAGATCCTTTACCAAATCCTTTCTTTTTCAAATCTTTCATGAAAAAGTCCTGACTTAAGAGAATCCCGAACATCAATTCCCTGGTTGATGATATCGTCACACTATCACCCTCCTTCACCTCCTCCATGTCGTAATCATTCATTAAACCATCCAAGGATTTGCCCACGTTCATCATCTCTCCTTGTACCAACTCCCAAATATGTCGATCTACTTGGTGACTTTTCAATGCCTCCATGCTTGGTCTCATGAGTACATGGTACTGGTGTGAAGCACCTTGGAGAAAGAATTTCGAGGTTTCTGTATACACATTAGATGATTATATCTTTGGTGACAAGTATAAGACTAACCAACTGTGGCGAATGACTTACAACTGCCCAACCGCACCAAATCCGACGAAAGGGCTCTTGATGCCTTCATTATGACGCGCAACGCCGCTTTCATAAAAGAGTGTTGGGAGCTCTGCCGTGCATACGATATTCTGCGCCATTGTCTCGGTAACTGAATTGGGAGTGATTTTGTTATGGTACGCCAAGTTGATGCTGATAGGCTTAATGGTCTAAAATTGTACGATACTGGGTTAAGTACAAGTAAGAGCCTAGTACCGTCGCTCCTTCCTTGACCCTTAACACATTTAGCAGCGCCTCTTGCCTCCAGGATATTGAACCGAGACGTGTAGTGAGGTTGAGGACTATTGAAAGTCACGATTCGAGTGGAAGTAAAGCATTAGGTATAGTACAAGGTTTGATTGATTTGTAGTTGTGATTATTAAGGTACAGTGGGAAGAGTTCTTGAGTTAGGCTCAAGCTCTTCGCCGGTCACTTGCACGTGACGGACTAACCCGATTAGGGAGGACCAAGCGGGTAGAAGGAATCCCATATTCCAATAAGGACGCATACTCAAGAGGTTTGATCGACGACTACATTTACTTAGTATGAGCTACATGAGAACCTTAGGGTCAAGACTGCATTTATACAACTCTGTCCATAAATAGTGTTAAAACCCACCAATTTCCAAAACGCGAGTTTCTTTAAGCCATGAAACTGATCTACCGATCGCACAAGAACCATATCTTTATTTAATATAAGACTCAGATCTAAAAATTGGGTATGCTTAATTCAGTCAGTGGCTGCGCTTGTGGCCTAGTGACGCGCCAATGAACGCGGACCTGCTACTGTATCCATTAGCAAACCAGTCCAGATTACAATCACGTCTAGGCCTCACAAGCATTTAAACCGAAGGCTCTTCCTCCCACAATCCATTTTTCATATTGCCAATCCCTACATTTAAGATGGCTACCGAAGACGACTTTCTCAATTTTGAAGAGTCCACTAAAGATATTTTGGACTCTACGCAGCACGAGGCAGCTGTTCACAAACGATGGTCAGACAAAGCCGATGTTCGGGCTTACTATGCATGGATTCTGGAGAACATGTCACGAAAGCACAAGATGTACGCCTCAAATCCTCAAACCCTTCCCAAGGACTTCCTCGACATGATCAAGAAATGCAATTTCAGCAACGAAGCACAACGCGAGGAAATCAAGCGCGCGATCTGGCGCTGTTCTGAAGCTGCATTTCTGCCTCTGGGAACTATATCCGGCGAGTTCCTTCGAGTGCGTCTCCGTACCAGTGCATTAGTCGTCCGTCCGGCGCAATCAATCTCCCGTGTACTCCTACCAGAACAGCTGCTAGGTGTCAATACCTCTATCCCACTGGGCAAGTCGCACCAAAAGGAGAGCTCGGAGGAGGGCAATACCTCGAACGAGTCCGATGACGCAGAAGGAGGTTCGGGATTCACGTGTTTCCAGCTGGGGCAGGTTGAAGAATTTGGAGGGATGGACATCTCGGATAAGGGCCAGGATGACATCTGGACGTACACGGGCTTTTGTGCTGTTTTGCGCCTGTCTTCGAGCGGCCAAGCTATCGGTCTTCATATCCTTTTTGACTTCTACCCAGAACATCCCGTTGTTCCTGACATGCGCCGAACACAAAAAGCATCTGATTCTTATTGGGGGGGATATTCTGAGGATCTCAACGAGGGAAAGAAGTTCTCCTGTGCCAGAATTGCAAACTTCGACTCTCTATTAGAATTCAGACAAGATACTGAACTTCGGTTGACGGAGGTTTGCGAGCATGAAGTTGGGATTGTGAGGGCCGTTATGGCTTCAAATGGCACTATCATCCGTGCAAAGGTACCAGTGAAGAAGGCGGGAGAGTCTGCCAAGCGTCCATTTGATCATCAGGCTTCATCAGATGACGAGGGCCCATCACCGAAGAAGAAAGTTTCCCTGGGTCAGAGTGAGGGTAGTATGGGATGGGCGGAACTTCATTGACAGGTTTTGAGGAGTCAAGGGTTCATTCGTTACAGCTGGTCAGTGCTATGTTTATCGCTAAAGGTAAGGTCATCTAATTAAGACGTATTTTTCAGTGTGGGATGAGCACAAATTTCCTAAAAGATGTGCATCATTTAAGTATTGATTTAGAAAACCCGCCATCTATATATGCTATGCTAATGACCACACAGATCAAAGAGATTCGGTTACTTGACGTATCGTAAAAGATTGGTTTTATCGCTAGATATACTCTGGGTGAGATGCCTTGTCGAGGGAAAGTGGCTGGTGGTGGTAAGTGATTCGTTGGCCGGGTTAAATTCACAACTCACACTCTAACTACTTGTAGTGATTCCGGCTACAGTATGGCAGGGGTATAAAGGAGTAACGGAATATATTTCAAAATCCAATATTTTTCCAAAAGAGGTGACCAAGTCTTTATTCCTCATCGCAATACTGTACCTAGCTTGAGATCCTTGTACCTTGTACCTGACGATCGCGCCTAACCCTGGTTACCTCGTGCACGACAACCCACCACTTGGAATGTTTCACAGAATAAGATAATGCAAAAAAAAAAAAGAAAAAAACATACAACAGCAGGTATTCGCTGGTGGTCACCCACCCAACTACTAATCTGCCGATCTGAGGCTTGTGTATGGCAGAGCGGACGGGATGCCCAATTCTCCTCAGTCTATGGTCGTATGTGACAGTGTTTTCTTTCTTTGGAAATATATTCATTGGTTCAAAGTGAAATAACTAGCATCGCAAGACGAGACACGATACGGATTGGTGTTAAGCATCAATTATCTACAAACAAGTGCGTCAAAAATCTGGCTATGGTCTGATAAGAAGATTTGTCCAAGCTGCTATTCGATGTTTGCAAACATCCTCCACATTCCTACACTCTAATGTTCACAAAAAGAATAAGAATGGTGATGCCATTGCTCGTCAGCTTCGAAATGAAACGCACTCCTCGCCTCCATCAACTTCTCTCTATGCTCCCTCGCCTCCGCACTACTCATAAGCAGCGCTCCTTGATCATCAAAATGCTCACTTAACATTGAATATAGCTCGGGGGCTAGCTTCCCACGTTCACTCTTGCTTGCTTCGATTGCTACTCCCTTCTGCTGAAGTACCTGAGTGAGCTCGGCAGGAAAGTTAGAAATAGCCTCGCCCCCAGTCCTCCTGGACTTAGAAAAGATACACTCCGCCCACCAATCCAGTTGCTGAGGAGGGACATTGGCGGTTGAGAGAATACGGACATTGGGATCGACGAGCCAGAGTACGATGAAACGTCTATGGCCTGGTTTGGTTGGGTCTGTGAGGGTAAAAGGAGATACGCGATGTTGACTGCCGAAGATCAATTATAAATAACACTGAGAAAAGTTTCGGTCAAGGATGTAACTTACAAGACGTTAGGAAACGCAAGTATTCGTCCTTCTTTGGTTTCAACACTGCCATAATTCTGTAAACAGGGGGCGCTACCGCTACCAAGGCCGGTTCCGTAGACTTGCTCCATCCAATGGTATGCATCTTGGCCGACTGGGTATTCATCGTTTATGTAAGCGGATGTTTGCATGCGAAAAGATAAGTTGGACGGGGTGATGTTTTCGCTGCCAAGGTAGTAAATTGCAGTGGCGCAAATGCGTTCGTTCATTTGTCCTTCAACCTTTTGGGTGTTGTTTGTCAGCTTCACATGCTATTACAGTAGGAGGTGAAGAGGGGATCAACAACACACTCAAGGAGGGAAATGGAGATAGAGAAATGGGAATCTCCTGTGACTTACATGCCAACCTCCCATTGGAAAGTCTGGCTTCTGGGGTGTCAGTTCAATGCTTGCCATTTTGACAATAATTTGCAGACCCGAGTCCTTGAACTTCTCCGAAAGTCGAGCGCCTTGCTTTGGGGCATAAAAGTTTTCAACGATGTTGAATGAGTCTGGTTGTGGCTGAACCGGCTGGCGTATCTTATGCCACTTCCTCTCTGCTGCACTTTCGAACTCGTCTGAGTCCTCTGATGCCTCGGATTCCTCCAGTAAATCAATCTCCGCAGAGTCTGCAAGCTCCGAGTCAGACGAAACCGATTCCTTGTCTCTTTTTGGAGCTTATCAGCAACTCTGAATGTTGTATCTGCGTTTTGCAGCAAGGTAATCACTCACTCGTCGGTCTCAGGGCCAGACGGGTTCCAATTGTCTGGATTCTCGTCGCTATTCGGCGACGCATGAGTAATTTTTACCATAATTCAAGGCTGAGAGAAACTCACTCTGGGTATTCAGGGTTGGAAAACCGAGATACCGTACGTCCTGCACCCAAATTTTCCTTGTAGCCCACCGAAAGCGCAAGACATTGATCCCAAGCAGGAAGTGCCCTCTCGACTAGTTTTTCGATGGTACGGTATATGTCAGTATACTTGATAGGATGAAGATTGTTGACGTAGCTTGTGAATTTGACACTACCGTCGTCTTGAAACGCAACATTTGATGGAAGCCATTGGTACGTATCAGACCAAAAGTTTGCTGGGATGGTACTTCCACCAACACCAGAGCTATAATGATCGTTGGAGCCCGGTACATAGATATCTTTTTCAATAACTTCACCTTTTCCAGCCCATGTCTCAATGGCATCATCAACTCCGACGACTTCTGCTTCAAACACTCTGCTTCGACCGTAGATGAGTGGATACATGGAAGGATGAAGGAGGTCTTGAACCATATCGCTGGAATTAGGATGCCAATCTGGAGCAGCTTCTTGGTCGGCTTTCAGTGTCACAAATGCAAGACGTAGCTCAGCTTGGAGTTCCGACGAGACTTGCTTGTCTGATTTGACAACTGACGCACAAGCATCTAATGTGGGAATCAACCCCGAATCTTCGTAGTACTTCGCTTTGTTTCGAAGCTCTTGTACGCACTTCTTCAGATTAGCCAGTCTTCTCAACTTCATTTCCAGCCGGATATACTGACATAGTCAAAGGCCTCCTTCGACATGATGCCCTTCAAAGCTGTGATGCGGCGGCTAGCCCAGTCGACATCGCCATCCATGTTCTGGCCAGCCCATCGGCTGAGCACTTTGCCTCCAGTCGCTTGTTTCCAGAGTAACTCGTCCGGGCATTCAAGGGCTTCTTTTCGCCACTTGGCAATGATTTCATCGTCGAAGACCTTTTTATGCCAGTCGGGTTTGTCTGTCAGCTTGTCCATGATCAACATCATCGCGATCTCCCGAACTGGCAGTATGTCAGAGTCTGCGCCATAGAAGTTTCCATGGATGCCCATAGGGTATGTTCCATAATCCCCTTGAGGGAAGTGTCTCAATGGGATACCGAGACCTGGGTATTCTGGCATAGTAACAAAATGCTGTGATGCGACAGTATTTGGCTTCAAGATTATTTTTGCGATGCCGGCGCCGAGTCGTCTGAGCCCAAGAAAGCCTGAGCTCATCGAGGGAAGTCGGACGAGTATTTAATGTCGAGATAAGGGGGCGATATCTTGACTTTGAACTACTGCGCGTGTCAGAGAACGAATTAGGGCAAGCATGACGAGAGATTGACACCGGTCTTCACGAGATAACGTGACATTTCCAGGCAGAATGCTATTTTGGAGTCCTCGGCCCCGACTAGCCTGAAATATAGCCCTCGCAAAGCCCCTGAAGCTTACGGTTAGGGTGGGACATGGACGGCACAGCAGGCAGACGGGCGCCTATTGCGCCACCCGACCTCGTGACCCACGCCGGCCTGGTGACGCTCGGAACTACCTAGAAGCAGCTTCTTATCATATTTCATCAAAACCAAAACATCAATAGGACTTAATATTGTTTCATGCTATACCATCTGGCACCACCCTTAGAATTCCTAAAGAAGTTGAGAAATACCTATGGGCTATGGATGATGTCTTTGTGTCTTTCTGAACTTTGCCTGTGTTCGACTGCAAAACGGCCGCATGTCTCGCTCCTCATCTCGAAATAATTAAAGGCCTTTAGCTTGGAATGACTTGCTGAGCAGGCAAAGATGTTTGCTCCGATCACAGGGAAGTCACTTTTAGGCAAGGATATCACTTCTGTCTACACGACCCGTTGGAGGTTTGAATCCCGATCATACTTAGAAAGTGTGGTGAGGAGAGCATGACACTTAGCACGTACACGCAGTCCCGGAGCTTGGAAAGCTCTGTAGCTTCATGCTGTCAAAGTATGAATGGAAACTGAAGCAAACGCACCCCACCTACTGGTGAGTGATCGCCCTTGAGTATCCTTGTGCTTCCGTCATATTTAATTTCACAATATATCACAACATGAGGCTCTAAGCAAGCGTTAGGCATTTATCAGATAGTTTGTATTCCACTTGGTTCGTTTCGTTATTCAGTGAGTGACGATGAAGTATACTATTATCTACAGACAGGTTATGCGATTCGTCATTTCCATGTGCTCCCTTCAAACAGGACTCAAGCGCGAGAGAGGATGAAAGTCTCCCAGAGTAGTGGCCGCACGTCCTCCTGATTTATCTCATCATGTTGTCTGACTGTCCTCTTACCCCGCCGCGGCAAGTAATCGTCATTCATGAATCATAAATCTTCATGATCTCTCTTGCTTCCAAGATCTGTAAGTATAATCCTGTGAGCAACATTTGTCAGTCAAGAACTTGTCGCAGGTAAGAGGAACTGACCAGCCACCTTCCACTTGGTACTCTTCAGCTCGAGTGCTTTTCTCACAGTTTGCAGTGCATGAGATGCTTCTTGGCTAGGTGTATCATTGTTAAGCCGCAGAAAAAAGATACCAGTTTTATACATCGAATGCAATACTACAGGTGAGACGTCCTGTAAAACGACAATGTGACTTTCCGCCATAGAGTCGCGATATCCTTTGACCAGATCCAGTGACAAGCTTTTCAGGATCGTCCAGGAGCTATGGCGGTAGTAGCTGTTGCTTCCCTTGGCCCCAAGCGCTTCAAGAGACAAATAATGGGAATGTAGTACGAGGAGTGAGCTAGCGCAGATGCTGAGAGGGTTGCAGAATCGAAGGTTCGTCCTCGTACTTTCTTCTTGACAGACGACCATTAAGGCGCGGATTGTCCGATCGAGCTGCTCAACTTCCTCCTCTTGAGTTTGTGGATCGCCGAAAAAGAAATTAATGTGGCGAAGTACTTGGCCCAGAAGATACGCTGCATGGGCGAGACGTGCAAACCGTCCCAAGTTTAATCCGGATCCGACAGGATTGTTCATGGGATAGTTAGGTGCCAGTATCTGTTAAGTGATGAGCTTAGCGACCTGGAATGATACGTGTACTGTATACTTACTCCTTGGTTCCAGGGGTCATCGTCAGATGGCAATAAATTCGAGGAGATAGGATTCATTGTTATTAGTGGCTTTCCTACTGATCCAAGTTGCAGAACACTATACCTAGTTTTCAGCAATGAAACATATATGGCTTCAATGTGTACGAACCGCTCTAGGATGACTATCGCCCACCAAATCCTTCGGCGTTCTTCTTGTTCCACCCATGTCAGGTTGGTACCTCCTTCCTCCATGACATTCGCATCAAGGCCCAGAGCAACTGCATGGTCAATACAGGCTCTGATAGACATGTACGCAGCAGGATAGATCCCATGGCCAAGTTCATAAGTTGTAATCAGCAGCCGCCCTTGTAGAATTGCTACTGTAAAGACGCCTGCATTTTCAAGCTCGGAGCCATACTGCTTTGCGGCCAGATAATCAGCAGTCTGTGGCTCATCATCATGGGGCGATGGCGACCAGGCGATCATTTTCATACATATGCAAAGAAATGCCACATCTGCACGTTGTCGTAGTAGAGGATTCAGGAGGCCATAGAAGATCTTCTTTGAGATGATCGGCAAGTATACATGGACTGTTGAGAAGAATTGAGAGGCAATAATCTGAATCTCTGCGCTAGCTTCAATGCTGTCTGAGATATACCGTGGAATAGAACAATGATGTGATGGTATACTCATTTGCCCTAGTCGAAAGATGTTATGATCCAAGAAGAATACGCCGAGGACTTGGTTTTGGTGAGCCTGAGCGGTTTGGGAGGGTCGCCCATGGTCGCCGAGTGGTGTGCGTACGTCGTTCTTTGGATCGAAAGTCAAATAATCGCATCTTAGTCCTTTTCTATGAGAAGTACAGTTAGGACATATGCACTGCAAATGGAAGTTTCTTACCCGGCACATAGATTACATTGAGGGAGCCCTTTGTCGCATCTCCTCTTCCTCTTTTTGCATGCCTCACAAGCGTGAGATGCTTGATCACTGGCAAACTGAATTTCATGATTCTTCATATCCCTATTCGTAAATGCGTCAAATTGACAAGGCAATCTCGCCGAGACCCAAACTAGTTCAGATGCACTATGTGATCTGGAGAATCGATAAGTTCTTCCACTTGGCGGCCGCTGGGAAACAGATAGCTGGTGTGAATGCAAATTGTCTCCGCCAGCGGAATAAAGCCTTAAAAGGAAGACACGGCACTCAAGTGTGCATTCTCTGCTGCGTCAGTCTATGTTCACTAATCTGTGATGGACGATGCGGGAAGCGGGCATCGCGGGAAAAGGCCTAATTGGGATGTGCCTCTCGGCCGCGCTGGGCCAGAAACCCACGAAAGAGATGCCCATGACTTCCTAATGCTCCAAAGTTCAGCGAATGTTTTGCATTCGCTTTGGGCCATCTTCCACTTCGAGTTTATGAACCTTTGAAGTCTTTGCAAGGCCCATTAGACCTTGTCAGCCGGCAGGCTACTAACCATTTAGTGTTACGATCTGGACAAGATGAACGATTCGTTGTTAAGTAGTTTCGTACTTTAATGGCCATTGTTTGGGAGGGCTTGGGGAGTCATGGATTGTAAGTCCGTCAACTGTCTTCTTCCGAAAATATGTATAAGAGCTTGATATATCCTTCAAAATACGCTTCGTTCTTCGACAGCTTCAACACCTCCTAAATCAAGGAAAGTCATATTTTTCCAGCCATTAGCAAATCTTCCCTGCTCATTTGAGTGATATTCTGCCAACTACAGCGACACAATCCTCGTCCTTTTAAATCAAGAATGACTTCTCCAAGCAGTATCTTAATTATTGGTGGAACTCGTGGCATTGGCCTTGAGTTTGTTCGTCAGACTGTCTGTTCCTGTTTCTAGCAACTTAGAGATTCGACTGACCTCTACACAGGCTTCCAAATACCCTTCAGCTCATATATTTGCAACGGCTAGAGACCCCATAAAAGCTACTGAGCTCCAAGTGCTTGCAAAGTCGAGCAATGGTCGCATCCATATCATTACGGCCGACGTAACCGACAGCAACTCCCTCAAACAAGCTGCGGAAACTGTCACCGCAACTTCAGGCTCACTTGACTCCGTTGTATACAACGCGGGTGTTCTTAACGGATTCGGAAACATTTTGGAAGTCGGAATCGGGAGCTTGAAGCAGAATATGGACACGAACGTTTATGGAGCTTACTACACTGCCGTTCACTTCTCGCCGCTGCTCTTGAAGTCATTGTACAAGCATAAGTCTTTGGTCTTGTTAAGCAGCACCTTCGGATCGCTCGGGATGGCGGATGAGATATATAAGTCTCATACTGTGCTCTTTGGCGCACATGGCTATGATCCCTCTGCGCTCTACAATGTCTCCAAAGTACAAAGAATCCTAAACCGTCGAGAAATCACATTAACGAAAGTAGACTGCACTCAACCGTCTTGGTAAGGAACTTGATCAAGTCTTGAGACAACAGGGACTTCCCATTCTGCTCATCCATCCGGGGCTTGTCAAGACAGATATGAATGGCTATGGAACCATGGAAAGTGCTGAAAGCGTTTCGAGAATGTAAGCCCCTACTGGCCGTGTTCGACAGGTCCAATTCCACTTGATTTTCGTACGAAAGATGCTGATGAGTAATAGGCTGAAAGTCATTGACGGCTCGTCCACGAAGACAAAGCTATACGTTGACTATAACGGGAACGAGCTGCCCTGGTAGGACTGATGATTGGCAAGGCCGGTGTGGAACAGCTCCTGCCTGTATCTGCGCTCTTAAAAAATCTGGGAGGAAAGTTGAGATCCATATCTTCGTCTCAATTTTGTTTT